>CM045737.1:10048725-10128725 GCA_024760905.1 Plotosus lineatus
TTGTGAGTCAGTCGGTACTAACCACCACCAATCAGGAAGCTTGGGTGGGGTGAGTCAGTACACGACCCCCTCAGTGACACTTGATGCTGCCAACCACATGCTCACTATATGCTGCGCAGTCAGTCCAACACAACTCTGAGGAAGAAAAAACCCTCTGTCCTTTTTGTCAAAGCTCACAGATGCCTGTGATTGGCTGGTGATTGCTGTCAGGGTGCGAAGAGTTCACCTAATTAGCGCCCATAGACTCCAAGGCCATCAACCTGGATTTGAGCCTGCGATGTTTACACTGCTAGTTGCCACTCAGAAGCACAGCATGACTAATATTAATGATTAATATATTCGAGCACCAGGGCCGAGGTGATTTGTAGATGAATAATTTATTAATTTCACCAACTATTCCATTCAGGAGCATCTCCAAGCCTGAGGTGTGTAATTGTTAATGTACTACCTGGGAACAGACTCAAGAAAAGCACACTAATGAGATTTTTATGATTTACTTATTTTTAACCTGAATGGATGAAATCGAGCTTCCGTGTGAAACGCCATGTCTTTAAACCCTTTTCAGAGTTTTTAGTACTTTGTGGAAACAAAATGGGGGCGAGGAGGGGAATAAACCGAAACAATAGTTAAAGATTATATTTCCATATTTGAACCATGACCGAGACTGTTCAGGTGAGCTCTGTGCTTTCAGATGAGTTAATAAGTGCTATTATACTCCTCCATTATACTCCTGCACAGACACATGAGAAAACCAACTCTGGAAACGTGTACAGAGATCCCTCACTTTCCGCGGTTAATTGGGACCAAGATCCCTCGCGACCGCTGAATTCCGCGAGGTAGGATCACGCCCCCTCACCCCCGACTGACGCATAGGTACATGTATATGTGTATATAATATCAATAAATACATATTCAATGCTGTCCCTTGCTAAAAGGGTTGTGACAGGAAGGGCATCCGACGTAAAAACCTCTGCCAAATCAAACGTGCGAATCAAGATGATTCGCTGTGGCGACTCCCAAGTAAAAAGGGAAAAAGCCGAAAGGAAGACAGACAAATACATATTCAATGCTATAAATGCTTTTAATAATTAAACATTCATAAATAATACATAATATGTAAATAAAATATAAATGTACGCACACACTTAGATGCACACTTCACAAAAATGTACTGACGCTCCTTGCTTTACGTTCATTCGCCTTACATTTTTTCAATTTTACGCTTTTTGTAAGCCTTTTTTTGTAAGTCATTTTGAGTTTAGCGTGCTCTCCGTAATACGAAGCGTTCTTACGTAGTACGTAGACGTAGTACGCTACTTGCGCGTGACGCCACATCCATTGTTTACATGGTGCTGCGTCGTTCATTGTTTACAAACGACAGACTGAACGTGCCCTCCTTTTTCCCAGTTCACCGTGTGTTACCCTTGTGTTAAGACATGGTCTCTGCGATCTTTGTGTTTACACTGTTTTGCGTATTTGTAACCCTAAGCAAATAGGGTTGGTCAGAAGCGTAAGCCTACTAGTGATAGTGGTCATCAGAATCAGTGGGAATAAGCGAATTTGATTAAAATGTATTTATTTGAAATTATTTTGCTTGAGTTTAATTTATTTGAAATTAATATTGATATTATTTTACAATTTCTGTCTTCCTTTCGGCTTTTTACCTTTTACTCGGGAGTCGCCACAGCGAATCATCTGATTCGCACGTTTGATTTGGCAGAGGTTTTTACGTCGGATGCCCTTCCTGTCACAAATGTTATGTTTATAATAATTGATTTCGGGGTGTTTTATGAGATACGGTAATAGTATTTGTAGATGTATAGGACAGTATGAACGGTCATACGTCACTGGAACGTACAGTAACAACTTGCGGTTTTTTTTTTCACCTTACGTTCAGCCGTTTGGAACGTAACTATATCGTCAGTCGTGGAGCGTCTGTAACTAGTTTTGATGAGAGGTTTTGGGCTGTTTTTTGTTCTGTGTTTAGGGTTTATTTATTTTTTTTTTTGCATAATTGGCCATGTTTTTGTGGTGTTTTCCTTAACTTTTTCCCCTATTCTTTCTTAATTTCCTTATTTTGTAATTCATTGAATAAAAAAAAAAAAAAAAAACGCGATGCACTGAAACCGCATGAATTGAATCGCGAAGTAGCGAGGGATCCCTGTGTTCGCACACTAATAAAAATAAAAAAAAATCTCAATCAACAAGGATGTACACAAAAGTCTGGGACTGTTCAGGTAAGCTGTGTGCTTTGAGACGAGCTAACTGAGCAGAGCTCCGCGTGTAATGCTGATGGGTATGTTTTTAGTATTTTACACAATATTACACGAACTCGAGATCTCTGAAGGAGTGTTTTCAAATTTACATTTTTATTATATGTCACCAGGAATACAAGAAAAACTAAAATGAGATTTTATTTTTCCATTTGTAAGCGTGATCACGACGGCACTGCCTGCTGGAGTGAATGTCTGTCGTTTTATTTCCAGCCTTATCCACTCAGAATAATGATTTATTTCCCCATAGTGGACCAATCAGATTGCGCTCTTCTTATTTTGTGTTAATTGTTAGTTATCTTCCCAGGAAGTGTGTGTGTGTGTGTGTGTGTGTGTGTGTGTGTGTGTGTGTGTACGAAGAACTTATGGTTTGTTTTGATCATTGATTCGAAAAATCCACAAAATGCGTTCATATTAAAACACAGAAAAGTTCATTTTCCTTTTCTTTTCCCCTGTTGTGCCTTAATTTCCTAATTTTTTAATTCGATGAATATTCAAAAAAAAAAAAATGCGATGCCCTGAAGCCGCATGAACTGAAGCACAAAGTAGCGAGGGATTCCTGGATTCGCAATTTCAAAAAATGGGGGTAAATGGCTTTTTTTAATTCCCGGGACTTCTTTATTTATTTATTTATTTATTTTTTGCCCTGAAAGGACCGACTTGGCACACAAAAAAAATATCTAAAATCGACATTTCCCTCCATTTTTTTTGAAATTGCAACTATTAAACATTGTCAAAAGTGTCGCCTCGGATCCTCAGCTGCTGTTTTGAGCCCAGCGATTTACACAGTGTGTGCTTGTACAAACATCCGAGACGATCGGACCTGATCCCATCGACTTGTGTGACAGATCCAGTCAATTCAGGGGATTTTGTTTTTGTTTTGAAAGTAGAGAAGAGAGATTTGATTATCCATCCTGAGCTGATGGCAGCAACAACAAAAGCGACCTGGAGATCCAGTTACCTCCCACCCACCCCCCACCCCCTTGCTCAGAGGGAACGTGAAATGGGGAGGTGCATGAAAGTACTTATAAGGCGATTTTCTTTTTTAATGTTCCACAAAACGTTGGGACAGTACGTGGCACTGGTCTGTTAAAGCAGGAGTTTTTACAAAATATGAAAAGTACTGCACGTGCAACATCAGCTCAGGACGGACGACAGTATTAAAATGTTTACATTTTCAAATCAAAAGCAGTTCAGGATTCAGCAGGAACACAAGAAAGGGCAACATAAACTGTTTGTATTTTTCTCTTTCTTTCTTGCTCTCTGTCCAGTTTGCCAAACCAGTTAATCCTACTCGGGTCACAAGGATGCTAGAACCTATTTCAGCCAACACTTAGTGAAGGCAAGGTATACCCTGAACAGCTCGCCAGACCAATGCAGGGTCAACAGCAAGATACCTGAGAAATAGAGTTAAACACTTGGGTGTCCCTCCTCCTCCTCCTCCTCCTGAGCCCCCCCCCCCCTATTTTTTTTTTTTTTTTTTTTTTTTTTTTTTTACATTATATGCTGTTCAGATCTCACAGAGGAAAAACTCCTCCCTCAACCATCCCCACATTTGTGAATGTAAAAGTATCTCCGTGTTTCTCGCACAGCAGTGAAACTCCACCGCTGTGAGATGATGTGGAAATCACGCTGAAGTGTAGCATTAAGAGATGAAACTGATGTGACCAGAAATGCTCTGGTTTCTTATTTTGTCGTTCCATCCGGACCGTGTTGTTATCAGGTCGAAACCACCTGTGCAGGAAACCAAGACACGACTCTCAAGATTCACATTCATTTTCTGAACCACTTAATTCTAGTTAGTGTTGCGGGGAGGCGAGCACCCATCTCAGCTGACTCCGGGCGAGGGAGAGATGCACCCCGGACAGCTCGCCAGGCCATTGCATGGCCTTATTATTATTGTTATTATTATTATTATTATTATTATTATTATTATTATTATTATTATTCGGATGATGAGAAGTACAATTTTGTTTAATAATTTTATTTAATGTAGTGCCTGTAACTTTTGATATTTCAGCCAATTAACCATATGTGCATGTTTTTGGACTATGGGAGAAAACCATAGAACCTGGAGGAGACCCACATATGCGCGGGGAGATCATACAAACTCCACACAAAACGCTTGGGCTTGGATTCGAACCCAGGACCTTTTAGCTGTAAGGTGGATGTACTGGCCACTATGCCACTATGCCGCCCCCTTTTTCACAAGATTTGCAAGATTACTGCTGAAAAACAAACAACACAAGAGTGATGTAATAAACGTGCACGATGCCCAGCGGGGATGAAGCAGAAAATTCACTCACAGGTACCCGGTGGAGAAAGTTTCCGGGTGGAGAAAGGTTCCGGGCGGACTCCAGATCACTCAGATCTGTGAAAGAGTCTCTGAAGTTCAGTGTTATTGAGGGAAACATCAGCATTTTTGCATCTGAGGACATTTGAGCACAGGATGAGACACTCAGAGCTAAAGTGTGCAAGTGTGCATGCACATGTTGGGGGGTGGGTGGGTTCTGTCCGTTGGTTGAGGGATGGGGTTTATAAAAAGGATTTTAAGGAAATCTGTTTTAGCTTTTAAGCAAAATGTTTCGGATCTGTTCACCAGATTCCTGTTGCTGTTTTGAAAGGGCCGAGAGGAGACCGGCGTTTATAGGAAATGCAGCGACATTCATGTACTTTTACACACGCTCTCACTCCCACTCTCACATGCTCGTACTCGCTCTCACCCTCAGTGTAGATGAGATCTCTCGCCATCGTTCTATCACTTTCTCTATAGGTCAGTCTAGTTCTCCTCTCCAGTCTCTCTCCCTTTCTTTCAGTTTGTTCACACTTGGATATATAAAAACAGCGACACAGTAGGTATAGTAGAAGGTTCCAGCAAGCCCATGAAGATGGCGGGAGTGCTGTGATGGGCGATGGAACAGGATAACATATGTAACGTCTCCCCAGAGACATGAAACACATCCCTGGAACATTCATTGAGTGAAGTCCACTTCTGGAAATGACATTTAGTTGATAATCTCAAGGTGAAGGCCATTTACAGGCAAGACGTGAACATGAGACCTCGTTTTTAACGCCACACTCTTATTCTTTACTTCGAGCTTCATGTCCGCAACGTTTTCAGCAACAGAGAATGTGCAAGGCTTCCTGTTCTTGCTGTGATTTCGACCATTATCCTATTTTCCATAAAAAAGAAACACGCGCGCGCACACACACACACCTGGCAAGCTTCTTCACCCGTTTTCCACAGCTAATGCTTTACCGCGCTTGGGCTAGTGGTTGGTCTCCAGTTTTCCAGGAATGGCCGTGAACTGTCTGCTGGGACGGCGATCTGTCAGGGCGTTTGTGTGCTTTTGAATGAGAAGTGCGGGGGGAGAGCCGATGTGTCTGAAACTGCACTTTAAATCATAATCTGTTGTCCTGAAAGCCAGCTTGATGGTGTTTTCCACTAGTGATTTATTTCAAGGGTTCTCGGCCTACTGAACCTCTTCAACCTGAGTAATTTGCTTCAAGTACCACTCGAGACTGTGGGTAGGCTACCAGTAAGAAATGGTTTCAATAAATATAATAATAATTAACCCTGACAACCCAGGGCTATTTTCACATTATTTATTTATTTAGGTATCGCAGTCATTATAAAGGTGAAGCAGCTGCTGGAGTTTTCTTTTTTATTTTCTGGTTCCTCATTTTATATGAGAACAGCTAGACAGCAAAAGAGAGAGAGAGAGAGAGAGAACTGTGACACTCATGAAATAGTTTATACAGTGGAACCTCACCTTATGAAAGTCCCAACATCCAAAAAAATCCAGGTTACGAAAAACATTTTTCAAAATTTTTTGTCTCTGGATACGAAACAAGTTCATGTTACGAAAGTGCCATCTCAAAAATTCAAACAATGCTCTCCCGTTGACTATCTCCCAACATCCCGCCCTAAACTAATGTTGGTTGAAACAAAATGAAGTGAACGAACCTGAAGTAGATACGTTATCAACCAGAAACGAGGCGGACAAGATCACCGTCGTCATGTGACTGTTTTTAACTCGATCACCGGATGAAAATTCGACTCGGCCAGCAGGTGCTAAAAAACATCGGACTGATGAGTCTCCTGCTACACACGCGGCGGCGACGCATGCCAAGAACAAAGTCAGTACCCATCCAAAATCATCCACGTGTGATGATGCAGACAGAACGCCTTTTAAATACGATTACGAAAAAAAAAATGGCCTGCCATTGGCTAGGAGGGATGACACAGCTCCCTTGAGCAGTAGCTTGTTCCATGTGTTTTTTGAGTGTGCTCATTGCAACTTTATTTTTTTGGCTCAGGCTTTTAACCTTGCATAAACATTTTTTAAGATTATAACTCTGCTAAGAAGACATGGTTGGCACGCATGCACGCCCACAAACACACACACACACACACACACACACACACACACACACACTCGCGCCCGCGAAAATAAGAAATGGACACGTGGCATGCGGTTGAGTGATAGCGCAAGGGAATATGGCCAAACCCGTCTACCATCGGTACGATATTGAAGCAGAAGGTCTTAAAAGGTATACTTTTGTAATTTTTAAAGGGTTTAGGGGGTCGTATTGGGGGCCTTAGAACGAGTCACATGTTTGACATGTAAAATGCGGTTCAACTTTTAAAAAATCCAGGTTACGAAACCACTTCCGGAATGGATTAATTTCGTAAATTGAGGTACCACTGTGTTTTACTGGCTCTAATATTAATTCATTTGTTAGGTGTCCAGGCTTCAGCCTGGATCTCTCATAATTTAGTCTCAGATTATTCTAGTTTTATATCGATTCACAAAAACAAGCAAAAGACAAAAAAAAACAAACTAATACTCATAAAAAAAAATCCTTCTCCTCATCTACTCTCTTTATCACATCACTTCCCCTTCATCACGCCTCCTCCTCTTCCTCACACCTTCCTTTTCATCGATTCTCTTCATCTTTCTTTCCCAACAAACTTCCTGTGTGACATCACGCTCTCTGTGACGTCTTTTCAGCCTTTCGTTGTCACGCCGTCACTCGTCCCTTTCATTTCTTGTCTTCACTTCTCATGATCTCTTTTTCATCTTCATTCTTCTTTGCCGTGACACAGTATCCACTTAATCACTGCTTTTCCTCGCCGTTTGGAGACTCTATTCTCTATGCTTGGACCATGGGACTCGTTGCTTGCATATACAAATAATTTTTTAAAACTACAAAAACTATAATTCAAACAAAAAATGTTTTTTTTTTTTTTCTTTCATATTTGCGATGATTTCATCACTGCAACTCAAAACACTTTGTGAAGTTTCTGCCTCGATTCTAGAGGTTTATGCCTCTGAATCGGTGGTAGCCAGGACCGAGGCGTTGTTTTTGGGTCATCCGTCCGTCCGTTTGCTTTGTTCGGATTATTATTGTGAACATGATAAGTTTTGTAGAAATGCTCAGCTTCACTTATGGATGAACTGGTTAGATTTTTGAGGCCAAAGGTCAAGGTCACTGCAGCGTCACGTGATGCCCTTCTGGTGAACTTTGCCATTCTTGTAATATCTTAAATGATTCCCGGGATTTTCTTTAAACTTGATTACCATTTTAACCCAGGGATGAACTGAATACAGGGATCCATCACTTTTCCGTGGTTAATTGGGACCGAGATACCCCGCGATCACCAAATTCCGCGAGGTAGGTTTAACCCCCCCAACTGATGTATATGTGCATGTATTGTATTGTATTAGATTTATATAGCACTCCATCCACACTGAATAGCATGCTCAAAGCTCTCCCTCGCGCCCCCTGCGCTCCGCGCACCCGTCACCTCTGTGCGGCGCCAGTGATCGCGTTGTTCTATCCTTTTGATGCTGAGTGCCAAGCAGGAAGCAACAACTCCCAAATTTTAATGTCTTATGGTATGATGCGGCCGGATTAGAGCTCCGACCTTCCGGAGGATAAAGCGGACGCTCTACCAACTGAGCTAAATCCCCGGTATATGTGTATGTAATATCAATAAATACATATTCAATGCTATAAATGTTTGTAGTAACAATTAAACATGAAAAAATAATGCATAAGATGTAAATAAAATATAAATACACACACCAACATTCATATGCGCACCTCACATAAAAATGTATTTTTGTTGGGGGGTTTTGGGTTTTTTGTATTTGGGGTTTTTTGCTTAATTGGCCTTGTTTCTTAGCATTTTCCTTCAAACTTTTTCCCATTTTTCCTTAATTTCCTTATTTTTTAATTCGATTAGTATATAAAAAAAACAACATGATGCACTGAAACCACATGAATTGAAGCTCGAAGTAGTGAGGGATCCCTGTAATATTTTTAGAGGTCAAGGTCATTGCTGCTTTACTGCAAGGAGGCAACCAAGCATGAGGTCTTGGTTCTAGTTATAGAACGCGTCCCTGTGGCTGTATGTATTGTTCCATGTTTGTATGATGTCAGGATTTTTGTTCTTTTCTTTAAATCTGGATACATTAAACTATAAAAAGCTCGAGAGGGGAGCTTTAGTCCAAGCAGGATTGAAAATGAGTGCGTACATCTTCAGAGAACAGCTCTCAATTTCTCTCACTGCGAGATTCCTTCTGGTTTTATTTGTATTAAATGAGACTAAATATCCGTGCGAATGGAACCGCAGGCTTTTATGTACTTTCCCCTTTTTCGTTATAATGGAGTGAGTCTGATCGCAGCAGAGAGAACAAAGAATGCTTCAGTAGTTTTTTTGCTTCCACATGTAAACACACTGGTTAAGTGAAGCTTGTGGGTCTCCTGTCAGTAATGGAAGTATGAAAACTCAAACCACTATCAGGCTGCACATCAGAGCCGAAAGCTTGTCGACCTGTACAGCGTAGCATTTCTGCCCTGCTCTGACATCCTAGCAAACTGAACCGCTGAACAGAGGGAGCGGAACCCCCTTGCTCTCATTTTCACCAGCTGTTGCTGTTTTAATGTCTCCTGCAAAAAGTCGTAATCGCTACAGGATGATCCCAGTCAGGAACGTAGAACATCACATGATAATTTCGTCCCTGAAAACTATCGCTGGTGTACTTTGAAAGCTGCATCAACGTTATCGGACGTGGTGTTCAGGAAAATTAAAGCCTTTGTTTATAACACAGCGCAATGCGACCGGAATGTTTGCTTTTCATCATGCCGTTGCTATGCGGTATCTAAGCACGTGACTTTTAGCTGCAATGGACCTATTCACCATAAACAACTACGATCTCCTGAACAATGCAGAATATTGGAAGTCCAGCATGAGACCAAATCCCAAACATGACCGTTTTTACTGTTCTTACATAAACTTCGTGTTTTCAAGAAAAAAAAAATATATATTTATTTGGATAAAGCATTTCAATACGGTATATGAATATAATTAATGATAAATAGTTAATAGTAATTAGTTTTCTCTTTGTATCCGACCTCGATTCCCTGTAAAACTCCTCCAAAGGGCACAGGTGGGTTGCCCTCCTCCAAAGTACAGTCGGCCCCCGACTTACGAAATTAATCCGTTCCAGCGCCTTTTTCGTAACACGGGAGTTTCATCAGTAGGGGTCGCATTTTACATGTTAAACGCCTGATTTGTTCCAAGGCTCCAAAGACCCTTTAAAAAATGATAAAAATACACAAATTTTGTTTGAAATATGGTGTTAAAAGTAAAATGAATTTTTGTGAAACCATTGAAACAGTTTATTAACACATTAAACCATTTTATTAACATAATTATTAATGAAACCATGATTAAACATTTTTTATTAACACACACACACCCCTCTCTCTCTCTCTCTCTCTCTCTCTCTCTCTCGCTCGCTCGCTCGCTCGCTCGCTCACACACACACACACACACACACACACACACACACACAGACACACATACGCATTAAATGTTTATTGTAGCGCTGCGGGCCACGCCCACAAGACGTGGAATTCAAAGCACATTCCCTGCTTGACAGATCGGCGGTCCAAACTCAACTTTAACTTGATTCCTTGAGGGATCGGAATTCTAGATGAGCTCAAATGCTTTCATTTGACATCATCATTTATGAAACATTTACTGAATTTAACAACTTAAAAAACTAAACTAAAAACTAAAGAGTTAAGCTTCCTTCTCTCTCTCTCACACACACACACACACACACACTCTCTCTCTCTCTCTCTCTCTCTCTCTATCATACCAGCGGAGGCCAGTGGGGTAGGATGTTGAAAGACAGTCAATGAGAGAGCAACTTGCGCATCGTGTGAAATTTTGATTGACGCATTTGAATTTCTTTTCGTAAGAGGGGGTTGTTTTCGTATCCCGGGGACGAAAACTTAGGAAAATGTTTTTCATAACCCGGGATTTTCGTACCCAGGGGGTTTCATCAGTCAGGGGCCGACTGTAGTTTTTAATGGCAGTATTGTAATCAGTGACGCTTTCTTTTAAACAACTGACCACACTGAATGGATTTTTTCCCCCACAGATTTACTGGAGACACCACCCTACCAGCGTCCCAAAGATAGTTTAATTTTAAAATGTCAAGGTCAAAGCTGAAGGTCAAAACAAGGTCACAATACTTTGAGGACTTCCCATATTCCACCAACACACTGAACCGAAAGGCAAAGCCCTCAATTTACCAGTCGATCTACATTCTAATCCTCACCTGTGGTCATGAGCTTTGGGTAGTGACAGAAAGAACAAGATCGGAGATACAGGCGGCTGTAATGAGCTTCCTTTGCTGGATGGCGAGGCTTTCCCGTAGAGATAGGATGAGAAGCTCAGCCATCTGGGAAGAGCTCGGAAAAACCGCTGCTCCTCCGTGTTGAGAGAAGCCAGTCGGGGATCACTCGGGCGTCTGATGGGAATACCTCCTCCACGCCTCTCTAGTGTGGTGTTTTGGGCATGCCCAACAACCAGGAAGAGAGGACGTCTGGGCCTCGTTGTTTTGGCTGCTACATCTGGCCCCACATCCCGACCCTGGACCAAGCGGATGATGTGATTTTAATGTGCAAAGGCGTGTATGGTCTGCGGTAGCTTTTATTACATTTCACATCTCTCTGTGTTGTTGTATATAAAGTATAATAAACAGTAGGTGCAGCTGTAAGCTCATGTTTACTGAAGTGGCTTTGGGACCGAAAGGTCACTGGTTTGATTCCCAAGTGTGTGTGTGTGTGTGTGTGTGTGTGTGTGTGTGTAGGGGGAGGGGGGGGTCTTGGGAGTTGCACCTTCGCTTCCACCATATAAATGGCTGAATTGCCCTTGAGCAAGGCACCTAACCCCCAACTGCTCTCTCCAGGTGCCCCAAATGTGTGTGTGCCCAACTTGAATGGGTTAAATGCAGAGGAGATAATTTCCCTCATGGGATTAATACTGTATATCCAAACAATTTAAAAAATAAACTGCTTTTTCTCTTTGATATGATTATATTGCAGGAGAATTTACATACATTCATCAAAACCTACACACTTGTATATCTCTACTTTAAAAAAAACAACAACAGCAGGACGCAGTGTGTCGATGCGAGTGTCCTGGAAGTTTCTTTCGTGATGACTGAATTCATCTATTAGGAAAATCTTAGCTGTTTGTCAAGAATGATGTCTTTGGCTTGCTCCGCGGCGCTGGGGACACACGGCAAGCCGCAAACTCTGTCAGAAACATGTGAGGGGGTTCGTGTGGCCCGGTTGGTTAACATCTGTGTTTGTGTATGTGTGTTGCTATGCTGCAGTCTCTCTTGGCACGTATATGATTCATTATTTTGTTTGTGTGTGTGTAGCACTGTGAGTATTTGGTGGTCGGTGGCGCGCTGAATATGCAGCTGCATGTGATGAAGTCTCTCTGCAGGAAAACGGATTAACCTGCCTCAAAAGTAATGACCTCAGAAAATTTGCGTGTGCATTTACTTACTGTAATTTTAAAATCGGTTATGATACTGAAAAAGTTCCAGATAATGTAATATTTAGAAGACTGTTTTGTTTATAGTCCTGCAGTGGATTGGCGGAGAGTTGTTTGAGATCGGTTACAGCAGGGGTGTCCAATCATTTTTGCAAAGGGCCGGTGTGGGCGCAGATTTTCATCCAAGCAGTAGCTACACCTTCCACCTGCTTTAATCACCGTTCATTAAAAAAAAAAAAAAAAAAAAACTAGATTGCACATTAGCATTAGTGTTTCAATTCTGAAGTGGGACCATCTTGGTGCGATCAACTTGCTTTAAGTCTTAAGATTGGACCCTCCCTGGGTTACAGGCTCCCTGCAGCCCTATAGTGTGTTATAGTAGTTTGGGTGCTGGGCTCATGATCAAGAAGTTGTAGGTTCCAATTCCTGTTAGCCCCCCATGCTAACACCCCTCTGAACCATCTTATGTGTGCCTCTGGCTACCTCTTCTTCTTCTTTTACTTTCGGCTGCTCCCTTCAGGGGTCGCCACAGCAAATCATCCGCCTCCAGCTCACCCTGTCCTCGGCATCTTCTTTTCTGACTCCAATGACCTTCATGTCTTCCTTCACCACATCTATAAATCTCTTCTTTGGTCTTCCTCGAGGCCCTCTGCCTGGTAGTTCCAACCTCAGCATCCTACTGCCAATATACTCACTATCCCTCCTCTGTAGTCCAAACCATCTCAATCTAGCCTCTCTGACTTTGTCTCCAAAACATCTTACATGGGCTGTCCCTCTGATATACTCATTTCTGATCCTATCCATCCTCGTTACTCCCAAAGAGAACCTCAACATTTTCATCTCCGCTACCTCCAGCTCTGCCTCCTGTCTTTTCCTCAGCGCCACTGTTTCTAAGCCATACAACATCGCTGGCCTCACCACCGTCTTGTACACTTTTCCCTTCATTCTTGCTGACACTCTCCTATCGTACATCACACCGGACACTTTTCTCCAACCATTCCAGCCTGCCTGTACACGCTTCTTCACCTCTTTTCCACACTCTCCATTGCTCTGGATTGTTGAGCCTAAGTACTTAAAATCCTCCACCTTTCTTATCTCGGCTCCCTGTAACATCACCGTTCCTCCTGGGTCCTTCTCATTCACACACATGTATTCTGATTTTCTGAGGCTAACCTTCATTCCTCTCCTTTCCAGGGCATACCTCCACCTCTCTAGATTTTCCTGCACTTGTTCTCTGCTCTCACTACAGATCACAATGTCATCTGCAAACATCATAGTCCATGGAGATTCTTGTCTCACCTCGTCTGTCAGCCTGTCCATCACCATAGCAAACAAGAAGGGGCTCAGAGCTGACCCTTGATGCAGTCCCACCTCCACCTTGAACTCTTCTGTAACACCGACAGCACACCTCACCACTGTCTTACATCTCTCATACATGTCCTGCACCACTCTAACATACTTCTCTGCCACTCCAGACTTCCTCATGCAATACCACAGTTCTTCTCTTGGCACCCTGTCATATGCTTTTTCCAGATCCACAAAGGCACAATGTAGCTCCCTCTGACCTTCTCTGTACTTCTCTATTAACATCCTCAAAGCAAACACTGCATCTGTGGTGCTCTTTCTTGGCATGAAACCAAACTGTTGTTCACAAATGCTGACCTCTGCCCTTAGTCTAGCTTCCACTATTCTTTCCCATAACTTCATCGTATGGCTCATCAACTTTATCCCTCTGGAGTTGCCACAACTCTGCACGTCTCCCTTGTTCTTAAAAATGGGCACCAGCACACTTCTCCTCCACTCCTCTGGCATCTGCTCACTCTCTAGGACCTTGTTGGATGTTCTTGTCAGAAAATCTACTGCTACCTCCCCTAGACACTTCCATACCTCCACAGGTATGTCATCAGGACCAACTGCCTTTCCATTCTTCATCCTCTTCAATGCCCTTCTCACTTCACCCTTACTGATCTTTGCTACATCCTGCTCATCAATGGTCACCTCTTCTACTCTTTTTTTCTCTCTCATTTTCCTCATTCATCAGCTCTTCAAAGTACTCTTTCCATCTTCCCAGCACACTTCTGTCATCAGTCAATACATTTCCCTCGCTGTCATTTATCAATCTAACTTGCTGAACGTCCTTCCCATCTCTATTTCTCTGCTGTGCCAATCTGTATGGATCATTTTCTCCCTCTTTACTGTCCAACCTATCATACAAGTCATCATACGCCCTCTGTTTGGCCTTGGCCACTGCTACTTTCGCCTTACGCTGTGTCTCCCTGTACTCCTGTTTACTCTCTTCGGTCCTCTCAATGTCCCACTTCTTCTTAGCTAACCTCTTCCTTTGTACACACTCCTGCACTTCCTCATTCCACCACCAAGTCTCCTTATCTACTTTCCTTCCAGAGGACACACCAAGTACTCTCCTACCTGTGTCCCTGATCACATTTGCTGTGGTTGTCCAGTCATTTGGAAGCACTTCCTTACCACCCAAAGCCTGTTTCAACTCCTCTTTGAAGACAACACGACACTCTTCCTTTTTCAGCTTCCACCACTTTGTCTTCTGCTCTGCCTTTGCCTTCCTCACCTTCCTCACCATCAGCGTCATCCTGCATACCACCATCCTATGCTGTTTGGCAACACTCACCTGCTACTACTTTGCAGTCACTGACTTCCTTCAAATTACATCGCCTACACAAGATGTAGTCTACCTGTGTGCTCCTACCTCCGCTTTTATAAGTCACCCTATGCTCCTGTCTCTTCTGGAAGAAAGTATTCACCACAGCCATTTCCATCCTTTTTGCCAAATCTATCAACATCTGTCCTTCTGCGTTCCTGTCCTGGATACCAAACCTACCCATCACTTCCTCGTCCCCTCTGTTGCCTGCACCAACATGTCCATTGAAGTCTGCACCAATGACCACTCTTTCACCTCTGGGGGTACTCTGCATCACTTCATCTAAGTCACTCCAGAGTCTCTCCTTTTCTTCTAGCTCACATCCTGCCTGTGGTGCATAAGCACTAACAACATTGAGCATTACACTTTCAATTTCTAACTTGAGACTTATCACTCTGTCTCACTCTTTTCACTTTTAGAACATTCCTGACAAACCCCTCGTTCAAGATGACTCCTACTCCATTTCTCTTCCCATCCACACCATGATAAAACAGCTTAAACCCTGCTCCTAAGCTTTTAGCTTTGCTACCTTTCCACCTGGTCTCCTGAACACACAGTATGTCCACCTTCCTCCTCTGCATCATGTCAGCCAGCTGTCTACCTTTTCTTTGCATAGTTCCAACATTCAAAGTCCCCACTCTCAGTCCTAGACTCATGCCTTTCCTCTTCTCTCTCTGCCTACGGACACGCCTCCCACCTCTCCTTCTTCGACGTCTTCGACCAACAGTAGTCCAATTTCCATCAGCACCCTGTTGATTGACAGCACTGATGGCGGTCGTTGTTAACCCTGGCCTCGACCGATCCGGTATGGGGGTAATACTTCTGATTTGCATCATAAAACCTCACAGTGTTAAATACCAGTGAAAATACCGGCAGGGTAACGTCCATCCAGGAGTTGACCCAGTTGCTTCATGCTACAGAAACCAGAAAAAGGTCTGGCTGTGATAAGCCTCTTGGCTTGGGTGTAAAAAAAAAAAAAGCACAACAGACTTGCCTTACGAAACCGCGACCGTAGTAAGCTGTTCGGAAAATGAATGGATGACTGTTTGGTTTGGTCGTTTGCTTGTTTATTCATTCATTCTCTCTTTTTTTTTTAAAAATCCTGATGGATTATGTTCCAACCAAGACTCCACCAGAAGTCATCGATTGGGTTATTCATCCTAACCACATTTTAAACAGAGCCCCTGCAGGATTGCTGTAATGAAGACCCCTTGTTATGCTGCCATTGGTTGTTTATACCAAACCAAACACAGCTGGCATGCTGGGTGTGTGGTGTTAGGGGTGTGGCATGTAAAACAACAGTGCATCAGCATCTTTATGCAAATAAATATACAAAGACCCCAAGTGTGCCACTTTTGCTTTAGGAACAGCATGAGCAAGTGATAGTTGTGGTTGGTTTTCTGTAGTGAAGTACATTGGCTCAGCAAGTTGACAGCAAACCGTTTCTTCAGAAATGTTCACACCTCCTCCTGGAATGTTGCACCCATAATGCCACACTGCTGTTCTGGCAAGTGTGCTTTCCCTTTTATATCGACAGAACAGCAATAAATTCCCACCCCCTGGGCTTGCATGATTTATCCATGGTGTAATAAAAGCACCTTATATATAGGTGTAAAGAGGACTGTCAAAATAAAAAAGGGACAAAAAGCAGCTCTGAGCATGATGTTACCACATCCAGGTTTCGCTGAGTGACGCGTCTATGAAGTAAGGTGTCTCAATTAATGCTAAGTGAAAGAGCGCTGTAGCGGAATGAGCGTTGAGTCTGAAACAGCCGGAATTACTTCATAGTAGGTGACAGCAGGTCAATGACTGTGTTATCTTGTATGTGAGCAGAACCCTTGCACGGGAATATCTGAGAGTCGGGGACGACATGGAGAATTAGGAGAGTGTGGCGTACGTTTCTGGAAAGTTTGTTCATGTGGATTTTTGCTGTGAATAAATTCAGTACCAATTACCCCACCCAACCCCCTTTTCTTGGCCACGGTGTTCGTTTTCAAATTTCCGTTACCCATATTTGTGACAAACTGCCTCCTAAATCTGCCAGAATGGCAGTAATCCCAGCCATAGTTCTCACATAGCATGCCAAACAGACACAACACAGAATTTATTTGATTTCCTCTGATCACTTCTTCATTGTGGATGAATGGAGTTGTCATACAGTATGAGTCATACGTTTCTGTTCACAATAACAATACTGTGTGAGTGGAGAAACAATTGTTAGTTATTTTATGTCGCTCTTTCGTAGAACATGAACTAGACCTATATTTTATGGCTCTAAACCAGTGCTTCTCAAATAGTGAAGCACAACCACGGTATGATGCTGGGGGGGAGGGGGGGGGTACTGGGTAGTGTATGACTCCGGGGAACATGCTTTTCTGGAATAGTGTACTAGAATTAAGTGTAATTGCACCTCCACTCCAGAAGTTGGCAGTGGCGCTCTTATTGTTACGCAATGGTGTGGTGTTTTTTTGCACGGGCAAATGATATGAAGTGCAGTAAACAACCCCTCAAGAAACAACATGGAAAAATTTCAAACAGGAAAAAGAGAAAGGTGGAGAGAGAGATGGAGATATTAAGACAAATAAGATTAATGAGTTTAAATAAGGATGTATTTTTTTATTTCAGGCACATTGGTGCACTTTAAATCTTTTCTGTTACAGATTAAAAAACAATGTTCAAGTTTTTCTTTATTGTAAGTTGTACTATATTTCTTTCTTTTTTGTTTTTAATGTTAATTAAATATACAATGTTACACAGAGATGTACTAATAACCTTAAAGACAAATAATAGTGTTTTTAGTCGCATGGGGGGGTGGGGGGGGGGTTTCCTCCTAGAGGGTGCGTCACAGAAAATAATTGAGCAGCACTGCTCTAAACACAAAAAAGTTTAATTTTTATCAAACTTGTCAGTTTTTCTCTGCTCCCTGTGTCCATGTCTGTACTGTTGGTCACCATTGTGACTGATGATGGTTTATGGTGTGCGTGCTGGGTTTGCATTCTCCAGATCACAGTGCTTGGGGCACAATTCACTGACACCTGCATACAAGTGAAAGTAATGGTTTAGGATGAAACTTTAGCTGATACTATTTTGAAGGGGGGGGGGGGTAATTTTTTTTTTATATACAGTGACACCTCACGAAATTAATCCGTTCCAGAGCCTTTTTCTTGACCTGGATTTTTCGTAAATTGAAACACATTTTACATGTAAAACGTGTGATTTGTGCCGAGGCCCCCAATACTACCCCCTTAAACCCTTTAAAAATGATAAAATTATACCTTTTAAGACCTCCTCCTTCAATATCATACCGATGGTAGATGGGTTTGACCATATTCCTTTGGGATATCACTCAACCACATGCCACAACTGTTTCTTCTCACGCGCACACATGCACGCACGTGTGTGTGTGTGTGTGTGCGTGTGTGTTGACCATGTCTTCTTAGCGGAGTTATAATCTTACAAATTTTATGGAAGGTGAAAAGCCTGAGTCAAGAAATAAAGCATGAAACAACAGAACCTCTGTCCTTTACATGAAAAGCATTATGGGAGATGCAGCTCCATAATAGCCAATGGGAGGGAGCTGCATCATCCCTTCTAGCCAATGGGAGGCCAGCGTGGCGGGATGTTGGGAGAGAGCCAATGGGAGGGAGCTGTGTCATCCCTCCTAGCCAATGGGAGGCCAGCGGGGTGGAATGTTGGGAGATAGGCAATGGGAGGTAGCTGCATCATCCCTCCTAGCCAATGGGAGCCAGCAGGGTGGAATATTTGAACATCATTGATGGGAGAGCAGCTCGTGCATTGTTTGATTGTTTGAATGGCGCGTTTGGCACGTTTCGTAAGGAGAATTTGTTTCGTATACAGAAACAAAAAATTTTGGAAAATGTTTTTCGTAACCTGGATGTTTCATTTGCTGGGACTATTGTAAGGTGAGGCACCACTGTATCTGGTAAGCAAAGGGGTCCCTTTAGACTAAAGAGAACCTGATGATGAACATACTTTTAGTTCCACTTGAACTAATTTTGGTTTTGGAAACTACGAAAATTCGCACATTAATAACACGAACTTCAGAACGGCCTGATGCTATTCTCACACTCTATTTTTTTCCTCCAAACTGAAATGAATAGTTTGCGCGCCTATTAAAGCCTTTGCACTCATTTAGCACATTTCGTTCCAGTTTTGTTGAAGCCTAATGCTTTGTGTTTCTCCATCTCTTAGCCAGAACTTGTGCCCCATTCACAAGGCTCCAGTTTATTTCCTCAGATCTTTTGCCAACTGTGCACATTAACACGGGCTCGTTTGGCAGTGGCTCGTTCCTTTAGCGTGTTGAGCCTTTAATTTGACTTTTCAAGGCGAAGGTTATGCTGAAGACTTGAGGGGCATTCTAACAGCCGGCATACTGCTAAGATTACTTAAGCCTGGAGTGTGTACCTCGTTTTATAGTTTTGTTTGTTTTTGTTTTATTATAGGAGCTTGCAAGTTGTGGCTGGAACAAAAAAGAGAAGCACAGTTCAGCTCCGAATGCTGTGGCTTTTACACGAAGGTTTAACCAGGTAACACACACACACACACACACACACACACACACACACAAAATCTGTTTTCTTCGAATTTTCTCTTGTGTAACTCAACGCCAGACGAACGGGGAGTTCGAAGGAGTCTGATTTATCTCCTTGGCCAGGTGTGTGATTGGAAAATAACATCATTGGCATTTTTTTCTCATTTGTGTACCATGTTGAGGAAGCCCAACCCCCCTTTTTTTTTTTTTTTTTTTTTTTCCATGATAACATACTGCATGTGATGTACGAACAAGCTGACAGGTCCTAATCTCTGAGGTTGTATGGAAGGGATCAGGTCAGTGCTCCTCAGGAAACTGCGCTGCTTATATACTCAGTTTGACCAAATCTTTGGCTTCTGCAGAAGATCGACAGCAGGAATCCCTTCCATGCTTCTCACCGAAGTTAAGAGCTTATTTGTTCCTTTGACCCAAAAAGGAAACCAAATAAACCTTACACCTTGTAGGTAGGACTTCATACTGCAATTATAGGTCTTAAGATTTGGATTGCCAGGAAAAATGGGGGGGGGGGACATTATTAGTAAAGTGTGTTAGTTTTTATTGGCTACTGGCTCAGCGCAGAGGTTCAGGGTTCCCGGGTCGAGTGTTTAAGAAAGGTCCACATGTCCATAAATACACCTATAAAATGACTTTATTATACCTCGCTTAATATCGCCTGCAATAACCCCTTGGCTCTGTATGGACACACTCAAATGCAAACATAACTATGCTCCAATACACACACAAACACACACACACACATGTGTAATGAATATTTCTCACAACCTCAGTCGATTATCCAGGGACAGATGTTAGAAATTAGAATTTTTACCTGTTTAAAAGATTTGCATGAGGCAGTGGTGGTCTGGTGGTAAAGGGTGCTGGATTGCTGATCCTAAGGTTGGGGGTTCAAGTCCCACTCTACGCAAGGTTTTTAACCCCCCCGTGCAGCTAACTGGGTTATCTAAGGCCGGCCATGTTTCTCACTGTCGAGAGGTTCATGTAAAATAACCATTGCAGACTCTCGGCAAGCCGTCAGCGTGTTTCTGTCCCTCGCTAAAGGGTTGTGTCAGGAAGGGCATCCGACATAAAAACCTATGCCAAATCAAACATGCCAATCAAATGATTCGCTGTGGCGACCCCTGAGAAAGGAAACAAGCCAAAAGGAAAAAAAGACGACCCCCTAGAGCAGTGGTCTCCAACCTTTTTTGCACCAGGGACCAGTTTTATGTATGAAAATGTTTCTGCGGACCGGTTAGAGTCTTAGCCCTAACCCTAACCTAACCCTAACCTCTGTAGACTTGTTTTGGTGGCTATCAGCGCAGAAAACCCCGCCTCACAACGATATGTGGTTGTAAACGGAAGAAGGGCCTTCAGTGCTTCTATGGCAATGTCAAAAACTGTAGTCTTTCGAAAGATCCAGAAGCTCAAATTAAAAAAAAAAAAAAAATAGAATTTGCACCATGAAAGATTTTGTTTGGGGACCGGTATCAAATGAGCCATGGACCGGTACCGGTCCACGGACCGGGGGTCGGGGACCCCTGCCTTAGAGGATTTGCATAAGGCCTGCTGGCTGAATTCGGAGACTTTTCTCTGTTGCTCTTCCTTTTCTCTCTCTCTCTCTCTCTCTCTCTGTGGCCCTGTTTCTCTCCCCCTCCCTCCCCACTCATGTTTTTTCCATCTGTCGAGCTTTTTCTTGATGGATATGAACTGGGATGCATCGCCCGTTCGCAGTGTTGTAACAGCCAGAATACAGTACATAGCCAGAATGCGGACTGTAAGCGTGGGTGTTCGCTCCATGAAGAGGATTGAGAATAGGTTTGATTATTTCTACAAGTCTGAGAGGAGAGATCGCGAGAGAGGAAACTGTTTGAATTTGTGGTGCAGAAACACATTGCAGTGTAATCCTTTTGAACTTTCCCAGCCTTTGAGGGAGCTGGGGTCAGAGCCTGGAGTCAGCCATGATGCGGAAATGTGGCAGCTCGGCAGTGGTGAACCTTGAACTCATGACCTTCATCTCATGAGTAGCTCAGATCCTAAACCACTGAGTCATCTCTGGAGAGAGAAAAGAAAGAATCTATTCATTTTCTTCCTTTAGTCATGATAAATAAGGCGTGGGCTGATGGTGAATACACAGATTCTTTTAAGGTTTCATACTTGACAAGTGACACTGTGTGTGTGTGTGTGTATGTGTGTGTGTAGAAGTAGCAGCAGGATTGAATGTGGTTGGACAGATGGTACACTGGTGCCAAAATTTTCCTGTCTATTTCAGAACCTTCTGAACCGTGTTGTTTAGCGCTTTCACGCACATTAGCATTGGGAATTTTATAATAAGCGGTCATGAGTATGGTCAAATGTTACGGTTTCAATATTGCGTTACTCCTTGCAGTTTTCTGATTGCTAGTTAGCTAATGCTAGGTTTCGTTCCACGTAAGGATGTCATTCTGGAATATCTCACATTACAACAGTCTTCTCAACATTCCAAAGGATGTCGAATCAGCAGAGCTACTCACAAGATGAGCAGCAAACGAAGGCTCTTTACCTAGCATTACATTAGTGCAGTGGTTTGAGAACTGGTAATAATTGTTTGGGGCAAAATTCAGGATTGGTGCTGGTTTTAATGTCCCCCCCCCCCCATGTTATGCTTTTAGTACAGAGAAGTAATTTGCATTAAAATATTAATCTGAAGATTTTTCGTTGTGAAGGATGACCGTCTTGCTTCCTTAAAAGTTTCACATTGCTCATGTCAGTCATTTTGCGGAAATGGTTTTTGTTTTACAAAAATGGCATTTTTTTTTTTTTTTGTGTGTTAAACAGTCTTATTAAAAAAAATAATAATTTAAATGCAATTTATTAATATTTCATCAACAGTGTTGGTGCTGAAACTGCTGTAATATTATGGAGACACATAACCTTTAATAAATGTAGGTTGAACTTAAGAGATCCATTTAAAATGAACCCCTCCCCCAAATTACTTAGAACAATGTTTCTGTTCAAATGTTGTAGTGTCCGTAACCGCGTCAACTTCCTGCTGCAATATCTGAAAAAGGATGCATCACACAGCAGTATACGTTCTCTCTATTACGTGTCATGTGAAATCTGAATACACCAGGTTTTATTTGTAAAACTTAAAATCCGTGAAGATTTTGAAATCGCAAAAGATACAGGCACTATATTCAATAAAATTATTAAACAAATTGTAATTCTTGTCATCTTAATACTACTACTACTACTAACAATAATAATAATAATAACAATGTGACCCTGTGATGGTCTGGCAAGCTGTCCAGGGTGTATTGTGCCCATGCTGCGAGTCAGCTGAGATGGGCTCCAGCCTCCCTGCGACCATAATTAGATTGAGTGGTTCAGAAGAGTAGGCTGCATAGCCAACAGCATACTTCTGCCTTGCGATGGCCTGGTGAGCTGTCCAGGGGGTACTCTGCCCTCACCCAGAGTTGGCTGAGATGAGCACCAGCTCCCCACAGCCCTAATTGGGATTAAGTGATTCAGAAAATGAGTGAATTGTATTTCTCATCATCTTAATAATAATAATACCAACAACAATGTAGGCCTGAGCTGGTCTGGTGAGCTGTCCAGGGTGTACCCTGCACATGCTGTGAGTCAGCTGAGATGGGCGCCAGCCTTCCAGCGATCCTACTTAGGATAAAGCAGTTCAGAAAATGAATGAACGAATGAGAGAGAGAGAGAGAGAGAGAGAGAGAGAGAGAGAGATTTCCTTTCAGCTTTTTCCCTTTAATGAAGAATATATGTCTCTGTACAGGTGGCTCAGGCTTTGATGATGCAATGTTGTAATAGTCCGTCGGCTGCATAAACCTTTCTTACTTTTGTACACAATCGGTCTTACTGTGGATCGGAGGGATTCAAATTCTTTCGAGATGGTTTTGGAACTTTTTCCAGTCTGATTAGCATCAACAACCCTTGGAGGTCCACAGTCATTCACTTATTTTCTAAGCCGTTAATAATAATTTGAGCCTCAGAGTGGCTGGCGCCCATCCCGGCCAACTCTGGCCAAGGACTGGGTACACTCTGGACAGCTCACCATGCCATCGCAGGGCCAGCACTCGCACGTGCACACACACACACACACACGCACACACACACACACACACAGAATCATTCACATTCACACCTTGGGGTGATTTGGAACAGCCAATTATCCTACAGTTCATGTCTTTGAACTTGTGGGAGGCACGGTTGCATCATGTGAACACCACACAAAAACACCCTAGCCCGGGAATTGAACCCAGGACCTTCTTCCTGTGAGGTGAACGTGCTAATCACTGCATCACCATGCCTCACCATTATTATTATGACTATTATTATTATTATTATTATTATTATTATTATTAGTTTTTGTACTACTACTCCATCATATATTGTGAGCATGGACATATACCAGACGTCTAGACAAGCCTTTTTATTTAACTTTTTTTTTTTTTTTTTTTTATACACCCAAGCCATAGTGGCTCATCAGGCCGGTGCTTATCTCCGGTTTCCATAGCGTGAAGCGACTAGGAGTACAACTCCTCCTGGATGGGACACTAGACCATCGCAGGTTACCTTCCCAGTATATTTTACTGGTTCCCATTTATACTGCTTGTGGTTGAGATCTTGCCCAGGGGTCTTAGCACAGTGAGGGTCTAACTGGGATTTGAACACACAACCTCCCGATCATGAGCGCAGCACCCTAACCACTACACCACCGGTTCCACTTTATAGTCAACTGGTTGCATCAAAATCCAAATATTTCTCGAAATTATTATAAAATATGAATTCTTTTGTTTACGTCATGTGTCCTGTTCATATGGAACTGTCACTTCCACTCAAATGTACTACAGGCTTTGTGTGATTTAAACTAGTCTCTATCTCTCTCTCTCTCTCTCTCTCTCTCTCTCTCTCTCTCTCTCTCTCTTTCTCTCTTTCTGTGTGAGTAGGTGAGCTTCTGGGTGGTGCGAGAAATCCTTCATGCCCAAACATTGAAGATCAGAGCTGAGGTTTTAAGTCTCTACATCAGGACAGCGAAGGTAACATCATACTCCCTTCACCTGCAAGGCATCTAAAAACTCCCAAGATGCATTTCACTTACATTAGTTTCCTGTGATATTTTCAGTATTAGTATATGTTTATAATTTCAGTATATATTGCTGATACATTTTCAGTCCCGACCGGTCGTGCTAATTTGTCATCAGTCACGGGTTGACGCGTTCTCTTTTTCACATCTTCTGACAAAGTGCCGTTACATTCCTGCTCTTTCAGAAATAAAAATAAATAAATTAAACTGCACATGATTGCGTCATTCAGCTGAATCAGCCGAGCTGATAAATTCCCAGAGAACTGACCGGTTTACTTTGTTCACTTCTTGAATTACTGTTGACCAACCCCCGACCCCCCGTCCCCCCATGTGCAGAGTCAGTAAAAACTGTACATGTAAGAACTTTAGTACAGTAGGCCCTTGACTATTCGCGGTTTTGCACTCATGGTTTGGGTATTGGCGGACTGCCAAGCTACTGACAAGTCACTCTCATTCAGCCAATGGCTGTCCTCCTTCCTGCTGATTGATTGAGATGATGTAACGCCCCTTTTTCCCTCATTCGCGCACAAGTTTTCAATGAGCCTTTTTTTTTTAGTATGTTTTAATTCCCAGTTAAGCTCTACGATGCCACTCAAACGCCATGCGTCTTCTCTGGCTAAGCGAAAAGGTAATGACATTGGATGTCTCTTCTGAAGAAATCAGACTTTCTCCTGAAGAAACGACAGTTTCCTCTGAAGTGCCTGAAGAGAAATAAACATCTGAAAGCACTCTAGTATTAAAGTCTTTTTCAGTCATTATTCCAGTACAGTACCTAAGTTAATGTTTAGAATGTTTGTGTGTGTGATTTTATGTACTGTGGTGTAGCATGTTTATCGTTTTGTTTTGTTGATCCAATTTATTACATTTCATGTTCTTTTATGTTCTTTTTATTATGGTCTGTGTTTTTGGGGGACTTTGATTTTGACGGTGTGTTCTCGAATGCTCCACTTCGGGTGAGGGGCGTGGCTGAGCTGTTCCGTGGCTTCTAAACATTGTAAACATTAACTTAGGCAATGTACTGGAATAATCATTGAAAAAGACTTTAATACTACAGCTTTACAATAGTTCAGATGATTATCTTCAGGCACTTCAGAGGAAACTCTCTTTTCTTTAGGAGAAAGTCTTATTTCTTGAGTGGCATCATAGAGCTTAACTGGATAATATATTATACATACAAAATGAAAATATATGTATACTGTATAGATAGATAGATAGATAGATAGATATAAAGTATGCTGTATAATGTTTATATATTTAATTAATAAATATCACAGTACAAAATTAAAAGGTTTTTCTTAATCATTACTATATTTTGCTAGGTTAATACTGTATTAATGAGTAAGACTGTCTATAGAACATGTAGCATATTTTAGCGCATGTAATAGACACATAGTATTTTACTTCCGGTTGCTCATTCACGCATATAATATGATACATGGGGTTTTACTTCCGGGTACAGAACTCGCAGATTATCTTCATTCGCGGGAGAGGCCGGCCCCAAATCCCCGCGAATATCGAGGGCCTACTGTATTTCAAAATGTGATGTGACTCAGTGCTGATTGATAACCTGTTCTAGAATTGCGTGTGTTTGATAGTGTCGCTTGCTTTTATCGATATCAGAATATTTCACTGACAGTTGTAGACTATAAAATTTAATTTTGGAGGGAAATAAGCAAAAATTGCCTTATCAATCAGTTCAGCTTTACTGTGTCTCAACATTATTTAACACTATTTTATCTACAGTAGGCCCTTGACTAGTCGCGGTTTTGCACTCACGGTACTGGAATAATAATTGAAAAAGACTTTAAGACAAGTACTTTTACAACAGTATATGCTGTATAATGTTTATATTCGAACATCAATAAAAATAAGAGTAAAAATTGAAAAGTATTTCTTAATCATTACTACATTTTACTTCATGAATACTGTATTAATGAGTAAGATTGTCTATAGAATGTGTTTAAGAAGCATATTTTAGCGCATGTAATAGATACATAGCACAGGTATACTTCACCCAATGTTGTTAATTGGTTCCAGGAGAGACGACTTAAGTCGAATTAGCTTGTCTCTGTGCTAGCCTCGGCTAGGCTACGCCAAATTTACTTGTCTAGACTAAACAAAATAACCATTCCTTGTTCTGTACTTTATTCATGAATGCAATTTTCAATATGGTTAATAATGTTGCCCCTGTAAAACACCCCTCGCTATCGCCTGCAATGAATGAAGAGAGAGTTAACGCCTCCAGCCAGCACAGACCATAACAAATAAGATCTATTTTATTAAACTTTATTTATTAAACTTATTTATTTTATTTTTCTATACTTTTTGAAAACCGACGTATAATCGAAAACGACTTAACTCAAAACGACTTAAGCCAAAGTATACCTGTATTTTACTTCTGGCTGCTCATTCGCGCAGTGACGTGATGCATGGGGTTTTACTTCCGGGTACAGAACTCGCGGATTATCTCGATTCGCGGGAGGGCCTGGAACCGAACCACCACGAATGTCGAGGGCCTACTGTATATAGTGTGTGTGTGTGTGTATATATATATATATATATATATATATATATATATACATACATACACATAATGTATGTACATTGTCTCGCCTATTTTATGTGTATTTTATATTTATTTATTTAGCCCCCATGTCTCGCCCTCATTTAGTCGTATCCAATTTCCATCCATCAGGGATTGCCTTCCCTATCACACGACCACCTCTGACTAGGGGAGGACAAAAGCATACCCAATACCACCCGTGACATGCAATGCTAGCCACCCGCCTCTTTTTGACCTGCGGCGCATGCGCTCTTGTGGATGGTCTAACACACTCAGAGGGAATGCGCTGTCCGCCCCTCTTTTTCAAATGAGCACACCGACACCCATGATTGTCTGGCGATTGCTGTGAGTGACAGTTAATTGGGCGGATGCCATCCCTCCCTCCCGTGAGAGTTCGACCAATCAGCTCTCGTGGACTTCCACTCACAGACGGCTGTGGCGTTAAACCTGGATTCGTTACTTATGTTGAAAGTAAACAGGTTACATTTGACAAAATACAACAAATCTCATTCGGCTCCAGCAGGAATTTGAGTTTATTTTTTATTAAACGTCTTCAAGTTTAATTCGAATGAGATTTCTTATCATGATTTTATTTTAAATGTAGTTCAGCTGTACATGTTTGAAATGTTAATTTGTTTATAAAGCTGTTTAAAATGTGACCCTCCATTAAGGTGAGCGATTCACTAATGGTTTAATACAGTAGATATGAAAGCTTTAAACGTTTAAATATTTAATATCACTAGAATTCCAGTTTTCATTTATAAAAAGAAAATAATTGATCTAGTTTATTTTTGGGATGACCCGCATTGACTGAAGATGTTTTTTTTTAATTAGAAAGCTGTTTATACAATAATAATGTTTTTGTTTCTGTGCGTGTCTTATCTGATTATACAGAAACTGTGTGACATGAATAACCTCCATGCAGTAATGGCCGTGGTGTCAGGTTTACAGAGCGCGCCGATATTTCGACTTGCCAAAACCTGGGCTGTAAGTACCTGCTTTGTTCTGCTGATTTGCATCGTTCTCACACACACTCACATACTATCTCTCTCTCTTTTTCTCACTCACTCTCTCTCTCTCTCTCTCTCTCTCTCACACACATACACACACACACACACACATACTCTCTCTCTCACACACACACACACACACACATACACACTTTTTCTCTCTCTCTCTCACACACACACGCATACTCTCTTTCTCTCTCTCTCTCACACACACACACACGCATACTCTCTTTCTCTCTCTCTCTCTATCTCTCTCATTCTCTCTCACACACACACACACACATTCTCTTTAAGGTGTGGCTCATGGTTCACAAAGCAGTTGTTTGGCAAAAGGAAAAATTTTGCAGGTCATCACATTTACAGCATTTTATAGATGCTCTTATCTATCTTTTTTTAATACAAATAAGCAATTTAAGGTCAAGGGCCTTTCTCAAGGGCCCAACTGTGGTGATAGTGGGGATTGAGTACCTGACCTTTGGATTAGCAACCCATTGCCTTATCCACTAAGTCACCACTGCTCTATAAATGTCCCGTCATTAGATATTTACAGCATTTGGTGGGGTTAGTATTGCCTTGATCAATGGCCCAACAGTGAGGATCGACCCGCTGACCTTCGAATCAGTAACCCATCACCGTGTCCACCAAGCCACCTCTGGCCATAGCACATAAAACAGTCGACAGAATGTGAAGCGTCCATGTCACTTGGAGCCTCATTGCTTATAATGTTTCTTTATAATGTCTGATGCTTTATTTCACACTTGGATGAAGACCAAGAATTCCACAACGAGTCCAGAGGTTTTCAGAGAATGCAGCGGGGATGTGGTTAACATGAAATGATGTGCAGTTTTCAACTTCATTCTTCATCTTTATTACGACCATGCCAGAGCCTCACTGTATCTGACATGTCCCCACAAATTTCTTACCTCTTACATAATCATACATGCAAAACATCCCATGCATCCTTAAAGCAACCAATCAGATCGCGTCATGTGCTCATCACATTCTCACTGTGTATTTCCAGTCTTATTAATAATGCTCCATGTGCCACGCCTATTAAATTGTTCTGCGAGTTCTTGTGTCTCCAGCTACATTCAACACTTATACACCACACGTGCACCAAACCATTCCCTACTACATTTTAGTTCTGCTGTTCTAGCGTCTTATTACACTCTTCATTCTTCCTGCTTCCTCTTAATTTGTTTAACATGCCCAGATTTTGAACAGGTCCTTCATATCCGAGGAGCCTAGACCACATATTATTAGGTCTTAGCATGTTGTACAAATTCCGTGTTTCTAGTGTTCTAGTGCCCGCCCTGTGAACAATAAAGCGCACCTGTTTTCATAGATGAAACGGGGAAATCATAGTCACTGTAATAGAGATGCGAAGAAACATGGAAATCAAACTAAAGCTGGAACTGGTGGAGCACTAGAGCCAGAGAGATCACGGGGAATAGGGGCAGTCTTCTAGCACCGGGAAGGGTGCTGCTAGTCTTTATAGCTTGTGATTAAATGGAATCAGGTGTGTTTGTTTAGCACTTTACCCTGCGTGTGGCAGCCAGGCTCCTCTCCAACACGCATTTCAACGCACAACTCTTTTGTGAGAGACCATAACACACTAAAAATCCACAGTGCAGTTAAAGAGTCTCTCACAACACAGACCATAATATAGTGCACTGTATTCAATAATTTTTTCACTTAATTTGCGGACCTATGGTATGAGTTACAGTACTGTTACCTTCTGTTCAAAAGATGATGGAACGAATTAAGATCATTTACATTATTTATAATGGGAAAAGCGGATTTGGAATCCAAACAAATTGGAATCCGAACAGCCGTCTGGAACGGATTAGGTTCGAGTACCGAGGCCTCACTGTACATTGTTGCATCGGTGTGTGCATATGCATCTGCGTGCGCGTGCCCGCGTATGTATGTGTCTTCTTCTTCTCATGCAATACCATCTATAGGTGTGTGTATTTATATTTTGTTTACATCTTATGTTATTTTTAATGTTTAATTGTTATTATAAGCATTTATAGCATTGAATATGTATTATTGATATTATATAAACATATACATGGCCATGTATATGTCAGTCGGGAGGTGTGGTGGTGATCCTACTTTCGATGTTCGCATGGGGATCTCAGCCCCAATTATCCATGAAAAGTGAGGTTTCCCTGTGTGTGTGTGTGTATATATATATATATATATATATATATATATATATATATGTCGAAAAAATGAAGAAAAGTGAACACCAAAAATTAGATTTTTACACAGTCAGATAGAGGAGACTCAAAGCTGCAAAATGCAGCCAAAACACCTTGAAAACTGAGTGAGCTGTGCCATTTCTTGTGTCAGCAATCAACTAAAAATTTCAAAAGTCTTTTTTGAGAAAAATGAGCACAAAGATTGCACTTCTTTCAAGATCATTAGTCCTTAGCAACCAGACATTTTTATGCACGTCAGCCATATAAACTTATAGAAAACATGTCTAGGAAGAGTTTTAGGAAGAGATGATAAGAGAAATCATCTTCATTTTAATCTGACACGCCCTTTTTAAACCCATCAGTCACCGTGGTAACCCCCAAAAATGAACAAAAAATGACTTTTTTTTCATTTCTGTTTATTCCAATAAGATCAGTATGTCTCTTTTTGACCATTATATAAAGATTCAAATGCCTTCAAATGATACTGATTGAAAAAAAAAAAAAACACTGTCAGTGTTCACACATCACACCGGACACTTTTCTCCAGCCATTCCAACCTGCCTGCACGCACTTCTTCACCTCTTTTCTACACTCTCCATTGCTCTGGATTGTTGAGCCTAAGTACTTAAAATCCTCCACCTTCTTTATCTCTGCCCCCTGTAACCTCACCGTTCCTCTTGGGTCCTTGTCGTTCACACACATGTATTCTGTCTTACTGAGACTAACCTTCATTCGTCTCCTTTCCAGGGCATACCTCCACCTCTCTAGATTTTCCTCCACTTGTTCTCTGCTCTCACTACAGATCACGATGTCATCTGCAAACATCATAGTCCATGGAGATTCTTGTCTAACCTCGTCTGTCAGCCTGTCCATCACCATAGCAAACAAGAAGGGGCTGAGAGCTGACCCTTGATGCAGTCCCACCTCCACCATGAACTTTTCTGTCACACCGACAGCACACCTCACCACTGTCTTACATCTCTCATACATGTCCTGCACCACTCTAACATACTTCTCTGTCACTCCAGACTTCCTCATACAATACCACAGTTCTTCTCTCGGCACCCTGTCATATGCTTTCTCCAGATCCACAAAGGCACAATGCAGCTCCTTCTGACCTTCTCTGTACTTCTCTATTAACATCCTCAAAGCAAACACTGCATCTGTGGTGCTCTTTCTTGGCCTGAAACCAAACTGTTGTTCACAAATGCTGACCTCTGCCCTTAGACAAGCTTCCACTATTCTTTCCCATAACTTAATTGTATGGCTCATCATCTTTATCCCTCTGTAGTTGCCAATATATTTATACACACACACAGTGTTCCCTTGCTACTTTGTGCTTCAATTTCTGTGGCTCCAGTGCATCGTTGGTTTTTCAAAAAATTCACCGAATTGAAAAATGGGGAAAAGGTACATCTGTGTGTGCGTGCGTCTGTATATGTGTGTTTATATTTTATTGACATCTTATGCATTATTTTTAAATGTTTGTCATTATAAGCGTTTATAGAGTTGAATATGTATTTATTGATATTATACACACATATACATGTACCATGTACGTATACGTCAGTAAGGGGAGGTAGTTGATCCTACTTCGAGAAAATCGGCTGTCACGGGGGTGTGTGTTTCTCGGTCCCCATTAACCGCAGAAAGTGAGGGATTCATGTATGTGTGTGTGTGTGTGTGTGTGTGTGTGTGTGTGTGTGTGTGTGTGTGTGCGCGCGCGCGCGCACGCACACACACACACACACACACACACACACACACACACACGCACCCAGTGCGGCTAACTGGGTTATCAAAGGCGTGCCATGTCTCTCACTGTCTATAGTGTGAGGCATCTAAAAGAACCATTGCTTACTTTTGTAAAGAGTAGCTGCAAAGCTGTCAGTGTCTTTCTGTCCCTTGCTAAAGGGTTGTGACAGGAGGGGCAGCCAACTTAAAAACCTGTGCCAAATCAAATGTGCAAATCAGATGATTCGCTGTAGCGACTCTTGAGAAAAGGGAAAAAGCCGAAAAGGAAGAAAGAAACTATATATACATACAGTCTGCCCCCTTCTTACGAAAACCCCTGAATACGAAAAATCCAGTATACGAAAAACATTTTCCTAAATTTTTGTCCTCTGTATACGAAACAACTTCTTATGAAAAGAGCCAAATGTGCCATTCAAACATTAAAACACGCCATTCAAACGATGTGCGAGTTCCTCTCTCATTGGCTGTCTTCCAACATCCCACCCCACTGGTTCCCATTGGCTTGGAGGTATGACGCTGTCGTTCCAACTTCGTTCAAGTTTGTTTGAACTGTGTTCATATTTGTGTGTCATTACAACTTCATGTTATGGCTCAGGCTTTTAACGTTCCATAAACATTTGTAAGATTATAACTCTGCTCAGAAGACATGGTCAACACACGCACGCACACACGCATGCATGTGTGATTCCCGGTGCCATGGTCATTGTAAGATTATAACTCTGCTCAGAAGACATGGTCAACACGCGCACACACAGACACACACACACGCACACACACACGCACGCACGCATGTGTGATTCCCGGTGCCATGGTCATTGTAAGATTATAACTCTGCTAAGAAGACATGGTCAACACATGCGCGGGCGCGCGCACACACACACACACACACACACACACACACACACACACACTCAAGTGTGATTCCCAATGCCATGGTCATTGTAAGATTATATCACTGCCAAGAAGACATGGTCACACGAAGTAAGTACCTTAAAAGGTCTGCTTTTATAATTTTTAAAGGGTAGTCTTTGCAGCCTTGGAACGAATCACCCGTTTTACATGTAAAATGTGCCTCTACTTTCGAAAACCTAAAAAGGGGCTGGACCGGATTAATTTCGTAAGAAGGAGGGGGCGACTGTGTGTGTGTGTGTGTGTATGGAACTATATATATATATATATATATATATATATATATATATATATATATGTCTGTGTATAAAATATGTATACAGTTGTACCTCACCTTACTAACTTATTCCGTTCCAGAAGTGGTTTTGTCACCTGGATTTTTTTGTAAGTTGAACCGCATTTTACATGTAAAAGGCCTGATTCGTTCCAAGGCCCCCATTACCACCCCCTAAACCCTTTCAAAATGATAAAAGTACAGTCGGCCCCCCAATTTACAAAATTAATCCGTCCCAGAGCCATTTTCGTATAGCGTTGATTTCGTAAGTATGGGTCGCATCTTACATGTTAAACGCCTAATTCGTTCCAAGGCTTCAGTCTTTGAACCAGATAAATCCTTTAAAAATGATAAAAGTACACCAATTTTGTATGAAATATGTGTTAAAAGTAAAAGAAAATTATTTATTAAACCATTTTATTCCCATATTAATTAATTAAACCATTATTAAACATTTTTATTAACACACACACACACACACACACACACACACACACACACCTCTCTCTCTCTCTCACTCTCTCTCTTTTTCTCTCTCTATCTCCTTCTCTCTCGCACGCGCTGCGGGCCACGCCCACAAGACGTGGAATTCAAAGCGCATTCCCTGCTTGACAAACTCAACTTTAATTTGATTCCTTGAGGTATCTGGATTCCAGATGAACTCAAATGCACCCACATTTATTAAACATTTACTGAATTAAAACAACTTAAAAAACTAAAGCGTGAAGCTTCCTTCTGTCTCTATCTGGGACGCCAGCGGAGCGGGATGTCGAGCGACAGCCAATGAGAGAGCAACTGGCACGTGAATTTTGAATTTCTTTTCGTAAGAGAGGGTTGTTTTGTATTTCGGGGACAGAAACTCAAGAAAATGTTTTTCGTAATCCGAGGATTTCGTATATGTCGGTGGTGGGTGATCCTACTTCGCGGATTTCGATGGTCGTGTGAGGATCTCGGTCCCAGGCCCTTGACTATTTGCGGTCTTGCATTCACTCCCCCACATATTCGTGGAATGCCGAGTCACAGTCACATGATTCAAATTCAGCCAATGGCTGTTCTCCCTCCTGCTAATTGGTTGAGATGATGTATACCCCCTTCTTTCCTTATTCGCGCACACTTTGTGTGTGTGTGTGTGTGTGTGTGTTTTTTTAAATACTGTTAAGTTCCATCATGCCATGCAAATGCTGTGCACCATCTCAGGCTTCTTGTAAGGCGCTGAAGTGCCTGAAAAAGGTAATGACGCTGCATGAAAAAGTAGAACTGCTTGATATGATTCAGGAAAGACAAAGTTATGCTGCAGTAGGGTGCCATTATAAAGTGAATGAAAGCACAGTCTGCTCCATAAAGAAAAATGAGAAGGCAATCAGAGCTAGTGTAGCATCAAGTTTTTGTGCGTATTTTCTCTTCCTACTTCTTAATGTAGCGCACAGTCGACTCATTAATGACGTAATGGCGAGCCACAGACGCAAACCTTCACCCTTCTTTTAATAAATCGAGAAGCTGCACTTTCTCACTCACTGTCATCCTTTTCTTTTTCGGTTCACTAGATGATCTTCCTGTGATGCCGGGAGCATATCAGTCGGAGCCAAAAATGCAGGAGACCAAGTACAATGAAACAAAGACTCTCATTGAGCTCAGGGGAAGCATCGGGGTGCGGGAAAATCGTGTTCACCGTAGTGGTGAGGGAAAACCAGTGTCGAGCACGGAGCTCCTCTAGCGCGCTGTTGGCTGAGTCAATTCAGGTGCATTCTCCGGATTTTGCCTGCGGGTAACAGCCACGCCCCTCACCAGCGCATGCAGAGAGAGATAAACGCTGCCAACTAGCACAGACCATAAGTCTTCCTGGGCGTTTTGGGGTCGTTTTCAAGGCCTTAGCATGTACAACAGTACTGAGGAGCACAAAGAGAGAAAACCTTAGGCGCTTGGCTGGAGAACTGCTGATACGTAGCGTCGACGAACTAACAATGCGGCTCGAACACAAAGACAGGAAGCCCCATGTGTTGGATGCTGTGAAATATAATCTCGACCAATCAGCTTGCTGGATTCACAGCCAATCAGAGAACACTCAAGTCAAGCAGGAGAACAGAGCATGTTGGGTCGCGTAGTTGAATGTCGTGCGCATGAATTTTGAATACTGTACTGTGATCTATTTTTTTTAATTTCCCGATGGGAAATCCGCGATATTGCGGGGACACGAAGTAGGAAGCGCGAAGTGGTGGGGGATTACTGTAATTCGAGTTATTGTTGTCATTATTATTATTATTATTATTAATAAGTTATTTAATTATGTAATTTAGATTTCACAGTGAAAGGTCATATTGCTCTAAAAATTCTACAGAATCTTGCCTCATGTATTATGTATTTCTTACACTGGTGAGAGATTTTCAAGCCTTTTTTTTTTCAGGATAACTTTCCTGTGTATGAGCTGGACATCACCCTCCACATTAACTCCACAATCCTCTCCATGAAGTCTCCTCTCAGACACCCAACCCCTTCAAAAACCCTAAACAGCATTCCTGTCGCCTTACCTCACTGCAGTATTCTGGCAAGAGAAGATCTGTGTTCTCTTCACATTTTAATCTCTCTCTCTCTCTCTCTCTCTCTCTCTCTCTCTCTCTCTCTCTCTCTCTCTCTCTCTCTCCATTCCCCTTCTTCTCTTTGCCTGTCCATCATGTTTTTTCTCTCTCTCGTTCCATCTTTCCATCTCTGTCTTCACCCCCCAGCTGTGCTCGATATTGTCCGTCTGCTCTGATAAGCCTGTCCACTAGTAATCCTGTATGATTTAAAAGCATATTTTCTAGTACTCAGAGTCTTAATGCATTTTCCTTCAACTTAAAAACTATGTGAAGTTGGCGTATTTCAAGTATATAACAGATGTATTTATGGAAATGAGAATTTATCTATGCATTGATGAATAGTGTGAGCTGAAACATCAGTGATGTTTATTCGTCAGTGTAAAGGTCACAGTCAGTGCAAACTCTTTACTTATTATTAAAATATGTATAATTAATTTGATATCAAATATTTAATTTTAAATTATTTGAAGGCGTTATAATGACGCAGAAGTGTACGGTACATTGTAATGGTGCAGATCTTTGTATGATTTATTTATTTATATTTTTACCTTGACTGCAGTGCCCTTCTTCATAATTGGCATCTCCAGTAAAGATTAGGTGAAAGTGTACCTATTAGAGAAGAGCTTCATCTCATACTGGGATCCAACCCTTTAATTGAAATACATTTATTCAAAGAAAAGCAAATCCCTCATAAAGCAATACTTTTCACACTTATCCTGCAGTTATTTATATGGTCTTGCAATAAATGCTTTATATTAAAAAACTCATTTGCAAAAAAAAAAGGCATGGAATCTTCTCCTATAACATCTTCCAGGATTTGCAATAACAGAGCAGAACATCTGAGACCATTACTTCTTGCTCTTTACTTGATTCTCTTGTCAGATCACCATTTTTATGTTGATTTGGACATATGGTTTGAATCATTGTGCCGCTGGAAGTCCCAGTGATGACGCAGTTTTAGTTTCTTGCCAAAAGGAAGCCAGGTTTGGATTTAAAATTTCCCGTGATGCCATATATCCTAAGAATGATTTGAAGTTTTTGAAAAATGAAAAACATCCCCACAACATCACCGAACCGCCACCATTTGGATTATTTTATGTTATTACAGGGATCCCTCGCTACTTCGCTCTTTAATTCATGCGGGTTCAGTGCATCGTGGGTTTTCTTTTTTTAAATATTCACCGAATTAAAAAATAAGAAAATTAAGGAAGAATAGGGGAAACAGTTAAGAAGAATGCCAGGAAAAAAAGCCAATTATCAAAAAAAAAAAGGCCAAACAAACAAAAACAGAAAACAACCTAAAACCTCCCAACAAAACTACAGTAAAACCTCCGCTGACGAACGCTTAAGCTCACGAACTTTTCACCTCAAGAACATTAAATTTGCGAGCATATAGTCTCTGCTGACGAACTAGTTTTCGGCGGACGAATCAAACCACGCGGTCGAACAGCGCCACGGTGGCGGCCACGAGAAGCTGACGCACGCTCATGGCGTCACAGTTCGTCACACCCCTTTCTTTGAATGCGGAAGTGGTTTGTGTTTGATAGACATTTTGGACCATATTGAGTGTACTTTTGCTATTATGGGACCGAAAAAGACCCCACCACAGGCGGAGATCATTGAAAAACACGAACGAGGTGTGCGTTTGTGTGACTCAGCGTCCCAGTACCAGTACGCTAAGTCTACCATTGCTCCCATCCTTAAGAACAAGGAAGCTATTAAGGGTGTGTGTGTGGCTAAGGGTGTTTCCAAACAGTAGGCGTTTCCAAACACTCATTCCAAACAGTAAGTCCCTCCCTCCCTCCTCCTCCCACTCCATTCCATCAAGCCATCAACTACCATCACAAAGGTAAATAAAACCACTTTATTATACAGTACAGTTTATTTCTTTAATTACAATACAATAGCACATTTATTATACATAAAATAAGGTATATTTTTGTGTAGTTTTAAGGCTTATTTAGTAGAAAATTATGTTTTATGGGGACCTGGGAACGGATTATTCTCATTTTAATGGTTTCTTATGGGAAATAAATGTTCGGAAGACGAACTTTTCGCCTTACACACACTTTCTGGGAACCAATTATGTTCGTGACCAGAGGTATCACTGTACTACCATTTTTATGAGGTTCGCCGCTAAGTGTAATAATGTAAACAAAGTCCGATATGCTGCAGAATCATTTCGGGGTTTTTTCTTCGCTTATTCATTCCAATACGAAAGCGACTTACATGTGTATAATAAGTGATTGTATTTGATAAAAACGATTTTAGCGAGCAAAAAGAAACAAGGTTAGTCTATCAGAAGGAACAGAAAGAGAAAGCACAGCGGAGAGATAAAAAGAAGGAAAGAACAGCCGAGCTCCTGTCGCTCGCAAACAAGATTAAGCTTCAGAAGTAAAACAACAAGAACCAGATTTGTACGTGGTGTAAATATTGAACAGAGAAGTTGTTGTAAATAAACTGTTTTTCTCAAAGACACAAATTTTAAGAGCGGTCCCTTCATCTCGAAAGTTTAGAAGGAAAGATGATTGAATTTTGAAATTTAAACATTTGTAATTGATTTAAAAACACTGTCATCATCATTTTCTGTAACCGCTTCATCCTAATTAGGGTCGCGGGGAGGCTGGTGCCCATCCCAGCCAACTCAGGGCGAGGGCAGAGTACACCCTGGACAGCTCGCCAGGCCATCGCAGTTTAAAAACACTGTAGGAACATGTAACAGAATCTGCACATCTGCTTTTTCTACAGACCTGTGATACCGCAACGCCATTCCTTTTTCAAATACTTTCACCTTTCAAACCCTCCAAAAGTTATGAAATTACTCATCTTTTGGAGAAATAATTATGATATATGTTAGATATTTCTCGGTTCTTTTTATTAGTACTTTAATTATTGTATAAATAATTAAGTATTAACTTTGATTGAACATGGAAATTGTGGAAGAGTATGAGAATAAAGAATACACATGTAAAGTATCATTATATCAGTGGCTACTTACAACCAGTGGTTCTTAACCTTGTTGGCGGTACCGAACCCCACCAGTTTCATATGCACATTCACCGAACCCTTCATCAGTGAAAAATAAAAAAATATGATTTTTTTTTTACAAATTCAAGACACAGGTACTGTTGTGTTCTTGTATTCCCCATATCCATGCAGTTTCACGAAGTGTTCCTTTAGTTTTGCCGGTGCGAGACTAGAGTTGCTCAACTTGGCATTGCAAATCATTCAGATAGGACGCCGAGTCCCATCACGTTCCATGATGCATGTGACTCCATGTTCGTCCGACCAATTTCTTTTTTTGCTCGACATAGTTCGTATGGATTAAAATATTCCGAAAAAAATCTCACGACTTCACACATTGACTACTGAGCGCGCTAAATTCCCCACGGCACTGATTGGCCAAGCAATGTGATGTGATCATCTGCAGCCAGTGATGGCCAAGCGGGACGTGTCATCACTAATTGACATGATGAGTCAGGTGTGTCTTGACCTCCGTGGCAGAGGCTCCGCCGAACCCCTGAGACTGACTCACCGAACCCCTAGGGTTCGATCGAACCCAGGTTAGGAACCACTGCTTACAACTCTTAAGAGATTTGTGATTTGTGATGTGATTTATTCTAAAAAAGTGAATTCTTCAAGATCATTATGAAAGTTCCAAAGCTTATTTTTAAAAGCGTGTAATGCCACCGTTTAGTATTCCATTTTTCAAATTTTTTGTAACACAGCGCCCCCTGTTCTGCTTTTTTTTATGCATGGCCAATCTCATGCCTGTCAATTGTTATTATAAGCATTTATAGAGTTGAATATGTATTTCTTGATATTATGTGCACATATACAGTCGGCCCCCAACTTACGAAACCCCCGGTTTACGAAAAACATTTTCCTGGTTTTCCGTCCCCGAGATACGACACAACCCCCATCTTACGAAAAGAAATTCAAATTTCAAACGCGCCAATCAAAATTTCACACGAAGCGTGAGTTGCTCTCTCATTGGCTGTCTCTCAACATCCCGCCCCACTGGCCTCCCAGATAGAGACAGAAGGACGCTTCACGCTTTAGTCTTTATTTTTTTTAAGTTGTTTTAATTCAGTAAATGTTTAATAAATGTGGGTGCATTTGAGCTCATCTTGAATTCCGATCCCTCAAGGAATCAAATTAAAGTTGAGTTTGTCAAGCAGGGAATGCGCTTTGAATTAACGTCTTGTGGGCGTGGCCCACAGCGTGCGGCGACAGAGGGAGAGAGAGAGAATAACGCTTTAGTTTTTCGTTTAGTTTTTTAAGTTGTTTTAATTCAGTAAATGGTCAAGCAGGGAATGCACTTTGAATTCACGTCTTGTGGGCGTGGCCCGCACGAGAGAGAGAGAGAGAGAGAGAGAGAATAACCCTTTAGTTTTCAGTTTTTAAAGTTGTTTAATTCAGTAAATGTTTAATAAATGTGGGCGGATTTGATCTGATCTGGAATCCCGATCCCTCAAGGAATCAAATTAAAGTTTGTCAAGCAGGGAATGCGCTTTGAATTCACGTCTTGTGGGCGTGGCCCGCAGTGCCTGCGCTCGCTAGAGAGAGAGAGAGAGAGAGAGAGAGAGAGAGGTGTGTGTGTGTTAATAAAAAATGTTTAATAATGGTTTAATTAATAAATATGTTAATAAAATGGTTTAATATGTTAATAAAATGTTTAAATGGTTTAATAAATAATTTTCTTTTACTTTTAACACACATTTCATACAATATTGTTGTACTTTTATCATTTTTAAAGGGTTCATGGGGTTTATCCAGTCCAAAGACTGGAACCTTGGAACGAATTAGGCTTTAACGTGTAAGATGCGACCCCTACTTACGAAATCCCCACAATACGAAAATGGCTCCGGAACGGATTAATTCCGTAAATTGGGGTCCGACTGTACACTGGGGTCGATCCTACTTCGCGGAATTCGATGGTTGCGGGGGGGGTCTCAGTCCCAATTAACCACGGAAAGTGAGGGATCCCTGTATAGACATCCCTTTCTTTCTGCCTGACCCACCTTGAGTGTTTATTTCATCACAGCGTGGAAACCAATCCCGGTTTGTAGTAGCATTTCTCAAGCTCCCTCGGGACATACATTTGTGTTCAACTCAAGAAAAGCTCTGGGAATTTTTTGTTTGCTTGTTTTTTTTGGGCAGTCCTTTCAAATACTCTCTCAGCGTGGAATGGGGTTTTGATGGTGCTTCTTTTCTGCAGGCACGTAATGCGCAACAGTTTTATGTACCAAAATTTTTCTCTCTGACTTTTCGGGCTGCCTGGTGTTCAGTCTGCACTTGGTTGTGATACATGTTCGTAAGAATCAATTCCGCCACACAGAGCAAATTTCTGAAAGTATCTCTGCGGTGCCGGCCGGTGAAGATGAAAGTAATTAGAGCTATTGCATCAGCCTGCATCCTTTGTCATGGTAAACTGTTTGTGTGTGACTTCCATTCTGGGAACGTGGTGTTTTAATCAGGGGCAACGCCTAGTCATGTGACCATATTGAAGTCGACGTATAGTTTTATATCCATTGCTTGCTATTTCATTCATTAATCTTGGGCTTACTGATGGTAATGGATGACAGCGATTTTACATATGATTGACCTCATGTTTGGACAAAGACACCAACAGTGTGCCTGGAGACCGATGTCATTAAACCCCATCCATAGCAAATTTGTCATGAGAATGATTTCTGTTTGACTGAAGGTAAACTCGTTCTCCAGTTCCTTGAAATGGAAAATTTGAGTCAGTGTACAGAATGTTGATTTTATACTATCAGTTTGCGTATTCTCTTCGAATGTGCCAATGATTCTGGAGTTGACTGAAGCCTAAAGCCCTCGTTGTGCCTGCAAAGCCAATTGGCTGCAGTGCAATTTAAACAATGAATGGAAAACGAAGAATTTAATTTCTACAAAACAGCAGGCAGATTTTCTGAATCGAGGAGGGAAAAAAACCACACACACACACACACACACACACACACACACACACACACACACACACACACACACACTGGCTATAAGGCGCTGTCAGTATTCTCTGTATCTCGCCACCCCCCACATACCTTCATTGTCCGCAACACAAACACCATCAGTGTTGTGCTGGATCTTTATCAATTCCACTGTCACTTCTTCACCAGTCCACCAAATGTTCACGCCATCACAAGACAAGCTTTATGATTATTCTGCGGTGTAGTTATGCTGCTCACATACAGGAGCCCATACTGACCGGAAGTGTGAGGTCAATTCTACAGCGGATCTGTTAGCAGTGACGGGACAGCTCAGACAAAAGCAGCAACTATGTTTTCAGTTTATTTATTTGAGGACTAATCTGTGTTCAGAAGCTGCGCTGTGTGTGTGTGTGCGTGTGTGTGTGTGTGTGTGTGAGAGAGAGAGAGAGAGAGAGAGATCCTGTGAGTCAGCAGGAGATTGTGTTATGGCTGTCCTCTCCTTGTCAGAGATATCCTCCTGTGTTCCAGCTCATTTCCTCTTCTGACCTGTCTGAGACTGACAGACGGAATAAATGCCAGCGTCCCGCCACTCATTAAACCTGGAGATTGGGAAACGGTCGAGTGTTTCTGTTTCCAGTGAGACACATAACTGAAATGGATTATATTTGTGTTTGATGATTATCAGATGTGGGATGTACTGTCTGATTTCACTTCGTTCATTATTCTTTTTTTTTTTTTTTTTTTTTTTTTTTTTAATAACACATCACTCTTTTTCAGAAATGCACAATGTGGCATAAGTGATCGTGGTGTTTATATTATTGCACTCTATTCCCAGGCTAAGCTGCTCCTGCGTGTGGATTGTTGGTTTGTTCACGCTGCTGCAAATTACTAGAGACCGTATGATTATCATCGAGAGCATTTGTTTATATGTTCTGTTAGTTTGACGACGAACAAAATCCTGGCCGCACCCCTGCATGGATTTACGTCAAGTTTTGTAGGGAGCTTGCCCTACCCGAGTCTTACAGATGTGTTGATTTTGGAATGTCAAGGTCAAAGCAAGGTCACATGTTTTTGAGCGCTTATAACTTTGCTATGAGTTCTGATAGACTTGCTGTTACTATTGAACATTAATAGCAAACCAGACTCTTAAGACAAAATTGTTTCGATGTTAAAGGTCAAATCTCGGCCATATAAAAAAAATAATAATAATAAAAATAAATTCAAACTGGAGAATACAGGGATCCCTCACTTTCCGCAGTTAATTGGGACCGAGATCCCAGAGCGACCATTGAAATCCGCAAAGTAGGATCACCCCCCTGCCGAACATGTATATGTGTATATAATATGTGTATGTATATGTGTATATAATAATTAATAAATACATATCCAATGCTATAAATGCTTATAATAACAGTTAAACATTAAAAAACCCACAATATGTACTGTAAATAAAATACAAATACACGCACATACAGATGGTATTGCATGAGAAGAAGACAACACACATACATGCGCAGACGCGCAGACGCGCGTGCACACAGATGCAACAATGTAAGCAGTTTTGATGGGAGGTTTTGGGTTGTTTTTTATGTTGTGATGTTTAGGGTTTTTTTTTTTTGCATAATTGGCCTTGTTTTTGTGGCATTTTCCTTAACTTTTCCCCCTATTCTTCCTTAGTTTCCTCATTTTTTAAAATTTGATGAATATTTATTTATTTATTTTTAAAAACCGCGATGCACTGAAGCTGCATGAATTGAAATACGAAGTGTCGAGGGATCCCTGTATTTGCATATTTGGTCATGTTCATGTCCTACAGGACGTATCAAAAGACAAGCACATGGGTTATTAAAAACCAGTGTCCACTTAGTGCGTACTGGCTCGGGTGGAAATACCTGGCACTGAGTGCTTAGCTTTTTTGGGTTTTGGCAGTACAGGGATCTCTCACTTTTTACGGTTAATTGGGACTTGGGACCGAGATATATTCCCCCCCTCCCCCCCGCGTCCGCGTCCGCCGAATTCCATGAAGTACGATCGACCCCCAGTGATATATACATACACATATATGTTCAACACAATGCATAACATGTAAATAAAATACAAATACACACATGCTCAGATGCACACCTCATAAAAATTTTGGGTTGGATTTTTTTTTTTTTTTTTGCATAATTGGTTTTGTTTTGCGGCATTTTCCTTAACTTTTTCTCTATTTTTCCTTAATTTCCTTATTTTTCGATGAATTCTTTTGAAAAACCCGCGATGCACTGAAGCCGCATGAATTGAAGTGCGGAGTAGCAAGGGATCACTGTCATAGTAAGTTCTGCAACACTGATCATTTATAACCATTTCAAGTAAATTAATAAATGGAATCAACATTAATTCTGTCATTTATTTGTTGCTTCATCTTGCAAGGGTTGCGTGGAGTCAGAAGCCTATGATAACCGACTCCGGTAGAGGTGGGGATACGCTCTGAACAGCTTGCCAGTCCATCGCAGTGCCAACATACACACACACACACACACACACACACACCTAGGGGCAATTTGGAGCAGACAGTTGGCCTAATGTGCTTGTCATTGGTGTGTACAAACTTCACACAAACACCCGCTGCCAATCTCAGGACTCAAACCCAGAATGTTATTACTGTGCCCTTCATAAACACAACACTGTTAATGATGAGTGAGGTCCATCAGAAGAGGTTCCATCCCTAAAAGCAGAAAGCTGGAGGTATTTTCTGGATAGACTGATGAATTGTATGAACTTAGTGAGGCAGAAGCTTTGCCGGTGTGGTCAGTTTATACTTCAGACATCTGCCACATCCTGTTAGGAAGTGAAGCGGATTGAATTAACAAATGTCATCTTTATTTATTTCATCTGGGAACCTGAAACAAGAGTATGTTGGTGTCGTCCGGCCATTCACTCATTTCATTTACAGCCGAGCTTCATACGTGAGCAAGTGTAAAGCCGTAGGCTCGGTTTTATTGTCGGGACCGCTCATGGGCCCGCACAGGCAGCCCAGTATGTGAAGTAAATGGCATAAAACATATTCTGCACATCGCCACTGAGCGCACGTTCACTCTGCAGCGTATTCTCTTGCTTTATTTATGAATCTTTCTGTGAACTTACAGATGCAAACATTTCCGTAGCTCTGTTTTAGGCCCTGAAGGGAATGAAACGCTGACTGTTCTGTTTTCACCCTCAGGCGCTGAGATTGCTTAACAATAGCACTTAAACGAATAGAGCTGCATATATATGTTGTTTTATTTGTGCGAGTTTTATTATGTATACAGCGAGTTATTTTATTTTTATTAAAGAGAAATGTGGAAGATTTTACCCAGGCTGCTCTGAGATGCCCGTTTTCCTGATTGTAAGTGAGCAGAATTGGCTGGATTAGGCTTCAGGTTGTTTTATATCAAATATTCCATATCATTTATATGAATTATTTATATAATCTTATATTTCTTTTTTTTTTTTTTTTTTATAAAAAAAAAAGTTTTTCTTTTTTTTCCTTGCCTCATATTACATGTAATGGCAATTTTTAATTTTCTATCTCCTGATTTTTTTTTTTTTTTTTTTTTTTGGTTGGGATTCAAGGAAGGTTTGTGGACAACCTGAATGGGAAGCATCTGCATAACCCGACACTGTGAATAATCATCAGTAAATGCCGAAGGTATGATTCGAATCGAGGTGTTTCCCCGCATTCCTGAACCCTGGTGTCTGTCTCTCTGCAGCTGTTGAATCGTAAGGACAAGGCTACGTTCGAGAAACTGGAGTATCTGATGTCTAAAGAAGACAATTACAAGAGACTGAGAGACTACATCAGAAGCCAGAGTATGACCTCCTGCATACCGTATCTAGGTATGTCTCTTTCTTGATGCGTCACATCCTCTCTCGCCATCTCGCTATTCTCCATCGATTCCCTTAATGTCCTGAACAGACACACTTTCTACAGATCAGCCAGTGCCTCGGCGTTTTTCATTCCAACATGATAAAATCTCAGGTCAGCGGTAATAACGCGACCAATAGCGGTTGTCTTCCAAATCATCATTGTGTGTGTGTGTGTGTGTGTGTGTGTGTGTGTGTGTGTGTGTGTGTGTGTGTGTACATGCTCGCAGTGTAAAAATTCACTCTTGAGCTTTTTTGAGGGACAAAATGATCAGAATTTCAAGCATAATGTAATCACCTATTTTCTGTATTCTTTGCTAATACCTTATACGTAGTATCATAATACAGCAATTAACAGAGAAGTTCTTGAACACAGTTTATGTTTATAGTATATATTGGATATGATTTAAATTATGGAATAGTATGTGATCCCCTGTAATAGGACAGATGTATTTTTTCGATGCTGGAGTTTGTTTCCACTGCCTCTGCAATTCACCCTCATCACATGAGGACAGTGCTACGTGAAAATCCTTCACTTTTTATCAAAGCATTTATCAGCAATACAGGGATCCCTCACTTTCCGTGGTTAATTGGGACCGAGATCCCCCCCGCAACCACTGAATTCCGTGAAGTATGATCAACACCCCCCTTGACTACCATATACTTACATGTACTGTATATGTGTATATAATATCAATAAAATACATATTCAATGGTATAAATGCTTATAATAACAACTAAACATTAAAAAAATAATGCGTAAGATGTAAATAAAATAAAAATACACACATATAGACGCACGCGCGTGCACACAACTGAAATGCGCACTTCACAATATGTAATTGAAGCGTGAAGTAGCGAGGGATCCCTGTATTTTAGTTTGTGTTAAATAAAACATCGTGTGTTTGTCGGGTAGCATGTTATGTAACGCTACTCGATAATACAGGGATCCCTCGCTACGTCGCGCTTCAATTCATGCGGCTTCAGTGCATCATGTTTTTTTTTTGTTTGTTTGTTTTTAAATATTCATCGAATTAAAAAAATAAGGAAATTAAGGAAGAATAGGGGAAAAAGTTAAGGAAAATGCCACAAGGCCAATTATGAAAAAAAAAAATCAATAAAAAAAAAAAACAACCCAAAACCCCTCATCAAAACTAACATTTTTATGTGAGGTGTGCATCGGAGTGTGTGCACGCGCACATCACATAAAAATGTATCTGTATATGTGTTTAGTTATATTTTATTTACATCTTATGCATTACTTTTGAATGTTTAATTGTTATTATAAGCATTTATAGCATTGAATATGTATTTACTGATATTATATACACACACATATATATATATATATATATATATATATATATATATATATATATATTCGGGGCAGTGGTGGCCTAGTGGTATAGGGTGCTGGATCGCTGATCCTAAGGTTGGGGGTTCGAGTCCCACTCTCTACAAGGTTGTCACACACACACACACACCACCACCAGTGCAGCTAACTGGGTTGTCAAAGGCCAGCCCATGTCTCTCACTGTCTATGATGAGAGGTTCATGTAAAAGAACTGTATACGTCAGTCAGGGGGTCGATCCTACTTCGTGGAATCTGACGGTCATGGGGGGGATCCTGGTCCCAATTAACCGCAGAAAGTGAGGGATCCCTGTAATCAGAGTTTTCTTTCACGTAGTTTGCCGTGAAAATCTAGTTTTTATCAACGGGAATGGAATGTCCAATTTTTTTTCCTGCTTCCTCACGCATGTGATGGCTGTAAGAAACCGAATGAGAAATACTGAGAGGTGAAATTATCTTTTTTTCTGATCAGCATCTATGGAAATTAAAAGTAAACATCACAAGAATTATTTAAGGCGGGCTTTCAAAACTTGGGTATTACAATCGACCAATAAGCAAGTTTACAGTCTGCATTGAAGTGTGTGAAATTAAAATGTAAGGAAGCGCTGACTGAAATGCCAGGAAATTCATACAGAGTGGGTCGTTCGCTGTAATTTTATTTTTTGATCTTTATTGAAAAATTACATTCAGCCTCATTGGTCAAACAATGGAAAAATGCATGTAGGCTGCTCTGTAAACTTTTATTTTTCCATTCACATTTAATAAAACCCTTGCCATCTTTCCGGAGCGCACAGCTTGTGTTATTTGGGTTTTCTGACGACTTTAATAAAGCCGTGTGTGAACGAGGCGAGAGTCGTTTGTTTAAATTGGTCGGTTCCTGAGACTCTGTGTTTATATTGGCAGCGATTTGTTGTGAGTTGCTTGCTAATAGGGATTTTGTGAAACGCCCATCGTTGTAGGCCGAACAGGTCTTTTAAACAGTCGCAGCTTGATGTGGCTTCTTCTCAATTTCGACAAGGTTTGTTGGAATGGTGTTCATCTCTCGTGCCCAAACCACAACCTAAATGCATTCAGAATCCTGATGTTTTTCCAATACAGTCATGCTTCTGGCACAGGACGTTTGGGTCAGCGTTGATTACCATGCTTTCGGGAATAGGTTTGTTACTTTTCACTTATAAAGCCTTAATTAGATTTGTGTGTGTGTGTGTGTGTGTGTGTGTGTGTATGGACTGTAAGGATAGTATAGGGCAGTGCTTCTCAGATGCCGGGGGGTGGGGGGGACGGGACGGTATGACCCTGGGGAACATGCTTTTCTGGAATACTGTACGAGAATTAAGTGTAATTGCACCTCCACTCCACTAGTTGGCAATGATGCTCTTATTGTCGCGCTATGGTGTAGCGGTTTTTCGCATGAGCAAACGACATGAAGTGCAGTAAGCAACCCCTCAAGAAACAACACGGAAAAATTTCGAACAGGAACGAAGAGAAAGGTGGAGAGAGAGACAGAGATATTAAGACATAAATAAGTTGAATGAGTTTAAATAAGGATGTGTTTTTTTTTATTTATTTCAAGAACATTGGTGCACTTGAAATTTTTTCTATTACAGATTAAAAAACAATGTTAATGATGTTATTATTTATTGTAAGTTGAACTATATTTCTTTCTTTTTTGTTTTTAATGTTAATAAAGATACAGTGTTATGCAGAGGTGTACTAATCACAATTTTATAGACAAACAATACTATTTATAGTCGCTCACGGCGCGGTGGGGGTGAGGTGGGGTGGGGGGAGGCAGAAAATAATTGAGAAGCACTGCTATAGGGACAAAATATATACTAGTACACTTGACTATCAACCCCTTATGTCGCTTCTTCCCAAAATTGGTTCCACACATTTGAAACTGCACGATTATACAGAACGACTTCATCTGTTGTTGGTCGGGCAGTGCTGGCAGCTTAGTGGGTAATGCGATGGAATACTAATCCGAAGGTCAGTGGTTCAATCCCCATTGTCACCACTGTTGGGCCCTTGAGCAAGGCCTTGAGAACCCTCAAATGCTCAAGTTTTATAAAAAAAATAATAATAATTAAGTCGCTCTGGATAAGAGCGTCCGCCAAATGCTGTAAATGTAAATGTTGGGTTACGATTTCCATTCACGAGAACTGAGAGGCGCAAGCCCGTCCTCGCATGATGCACAGCAGTAACACTAAAGAGGAACAAAACCATCCGGAAACATGTCTATTATGGTCAAAGGTCTATAAACTTTTGTCCATATTGTGTGTGTGTGCGCGTACGTGTGCATGCGTGCGCGTGTGCGCGAGTGTGTGCGTGTGTGTGTGTGTGTTCTCACACTTGGTAAAACTCCTGTTGGCTACAAGGAGTTACCTCCAGTTTGTCTCACTCATGTTTCCCAGGCTCGAAATAAGGAAAAGAAAAACCGTACTTGGTTTCTGTGGTAATAAAAGGAGATGATTGATGCTAAAAGGGGTGAAATCTTTACTTACATTTTGCGATTTGATTTGTTTTACTGGCAGAACAATCTGTTTCTAAACTCAGCTGAAGCAAAGCAGCATTCACTCATTGAAAATAGAACAACTGGAGTGCTCTGTGTGGGTGTGTGAGTGTGTAGGTGTGTGAGCGTGTGGGTGCGCGCGTGTGTGTGTGTGTGTGGGTGTGTGAGCGTGTGGGTGCGTGCGTGTGTGTGTGTGTGTGTGGGTGTGTGAGCGTGTGGGTGCGTGTGGGTGTGTGTGTGTGTGTGTGTGGGTGTGTGAGCGTGTGGGTGCGTGTGTGTGTGTGTGTGTGTGTGTGTGTGAGCGTGTGGGTGCGTGTGTGTGTGTGTGTGTGTGTGTGTGGGTGTGTGAGCGTGTGGAGTGCGTGCGTGTGTGTGTGTGTGTGGGTGTGTGGCGTGTGGGTGCGTGTGTGTGTGTGTGGGTGTGTGGGTGTGTGAGCGTGTGGGTGCGTGTGTGTGTGTGTGTGTGTGGGTGTGTGAGCGTGGGTGCGTGTGTGTGTGTGTGTGTGTGTGTGGGTGTGTGGCGTGTGGGTGCATGCATGTGTGTGTGTGTGTGTGTGTGTGTGTGTGTGGGTGTGTGAGCGTGTGGGTGCGTGCGTGTGTGTGTGTGTGTGTGTGTGTGTGTGTGTGGGTGTGTGAGCGTGTGGGTGCATGCGTGTGTGTGTGTGTGTGTGTGGGTGTGTGTGTGTGAGCGTGTGTGTGTGTGGGTGTGTGAGCGTGTGGGTGCGTGTGTGTGTGTGTGTGTGTGTGTGTGTGTGGGTGTGTGGCGTGTGGGTGCATGCGTGTGTGTGTGTGTGTGTGGGTGTGGCGTGTGGAGTGCGTGTGTGTGTGTGTGTGTGTGTGTGTGTGTGTGTGTGTGTGTGAGCGTGTGGGTGCATGCGTGTGTGTGTGTGTGTGTGTGTGTGTGTGTGTGTGTGTGTGTGTGTTGTGAGAGTGAGACTGACTCAACCAGCTCTAAGTCGCCCATCTTGTGACAGTCACTGAGAGTAAAACAACGAGTGTCCTGTGGCAACGTTGTGTGTGTGTGTGTGTGTGTGTGTGTGTGTGTGTGTGTGTGTGTGTGTGTGTGTGCGTGCGTGCGTGTGTGTTCTTCTGAGTTTTTAGAGATGTGTGTTGTGTTCATTTAAGAAAGAACAAATCTACTCCAAGATTTTATTTTGGCGAAACCCCAACCACTCACCCACCCACCCACGCATCCACGCAGAGCATTTAACGAGATGTGTTGACAAGCTCTAATTTAGTCTGAGCACTGCTGGCGAAGTATATTTCTTCCCTGGAAAAAGGGAACATGGTGACTGAATCCAAGCCGCTCCGCTGTGACTGGGCTCGTCTCCGACGGTCCTGTTCTAACTCTACAACTCATACATAGCTCAGGCCGACTGTCTGTGATTCCGTCTGTCCTGCAGTGTGGGATTGATATTCTATCACTTGGCCGTCACTTATTTTCCATGTGTGTGTGTGTGTGTGTGTGTGTGTGTGTGTGTGTGTGTGTGTTCATTGCATAATACACATAGTTTAGATAGAAAGCAGAAAGGAGTGTGTAATTTGCAGCTCTTGTGCATTTGTGTATCGAGTACATGTGTGTTTATTATATTAATGCATTCGCCTGCACATTATGACACAATGTACTGAACATGATTTCACTGTCTTTATCATCTATCAAATCAAACACATCCAGGAGTTATTTGATTGTGAGGGGTGTGACACCATAAATTATGAATCACATGACCCCTTTGGTGGAAGCGTGAGAGATGACGGGAGGGATGTTGCAAATATAATTGAGAATAATTTCCAATATTTCAAACGAACACTTCACGTTCACAAATAGTTTTTTTTTTTTTTTTCTATGCACTGCCCCCAGTGGACAGTTTTAATAAATCATCCCCTTGATGTAATTTGCCGAACTGCTTCCACCTCCGAAGGTCACAGGGATGTGGAGCTTATCTCAACCGACTAGAGCTGGATGGAAGTCCGGATCAGCTCACCACTCGCTTGCAGGGCCAACAGCGACTCACTCATAGCGAGGGGCGATTTGAATTAGCCGGTTAACCTAACGTGTGTGTCTTTGCACTGTAGGAGGAAACCGGAGTACCCGGAGGAAGCCCACTGTAGTGTTGGGAGATCACGCCAACAGCCACGCCCGGGATTTGTACCCCGTACCTTATTGCTGTGAGGCGGACATTCTTACCTTCTAACTATTATGGCACCGTGGCGCCGCACTTCCCCTTCATATCTGTGTCTAATCCTGTGATTTATTGTAAGTGTGTGGTGGTTTTGAGTAAATTCAACATCTGCCCTTTACACGTACACAGGGATTGAGAAGCATCATTGTTTTGAATATCCCGGCGCTGCTGGATAAACATTAAGCTCCTTTAAAGTGTTCGTTCATCCCCAGCTCGTACATGAACTCCACATTTACAAATGCTAATAAAGTGGGAGGGGGCGGAGCCAGGGCAGGATACGAGTCGGAACAGGATGATTGTAGGTGTGTGGATGTGTAAGGTAGGCGTGGTTATTTGGAGCACATTAACGTTCTTTTTTGATGTAGGATTTCATGATGTGGAGCCGTACCGCTGGGTCAGCTCCGCCAGCCTGGGGGATTTGAGCCAGTCGATGATGTAAACCAGTTTGAACTCAAACATTTCTGATTTGTATGAAACGAATTAACACCAGAATTTTATCAACATTGCAGTGATATTTAGTTTACAGATTGAATGTATATCCAAGTGCGCAGAGGGATGGAATGGGACGGACAATTAGAGAGAGATGGTGTGTGTCTGTGTGTGTGTGTGTGTGTGTGTGTGTGTGAGAGAGAGAGAGAGAGAGAGAGAGAGAGATGGTGTTTGTGTGTGTGTGTGTGTGTGTGTGTGTGTGTGTGTGAGAGAGAGAGAGAGAGATTGTGTGTGTGTGTGTGTGTGTGTGTGAGAGAGAGAGAGAGAGAGAGAGAGAGATGTGTGTGTGAGAGAGATAGAGAGAGAGAGAGATGGTGTGTGTGTGTGTGTGTGTGAGAGAGAGAGAGAGGAGATGGTGTGTGTGTGTGTGTGTGTGTGTGTGTGTGTGAGAGAGAGAGAGAGAGAGAGAGAGAGAGAGAGGGAGATGGTGTGTGTGTGTGTCAGAGTGGAATCTGATCTGCCGGGTAAGAAGAGTTCACTCCATCATTACTTGAGTGCAGAAGATGCTGTCAGATACACACACACACACACACACACACACTCTCTCTCTCTCTCTCTCTCTCTCTCTCTCTCTCTCACACACACACTCACTCACCCAATCTCTCTCCCCCTCTCTCTCACACACTCACTCACTCACTCACTCTCTCTTACACACACACACACACTCTCTCTCTCTCTCTCATACACATTCTCTCTCTCTCTCTCTCTCTCACACACACACTCACTCACACACTCACTCTCCCCTCTCTCTCACACACTCACTCACTCACTCTCTTACACACACACACTCTCTCTCTCTCACACACACAAACACTCACTCACTCTCCTCTCTCTCACACACATTCTCTCTCTCTCTCTCTCTCTCTCTCTCTCTCTCTCTCTCTCTCTCACACACACACACACACACACACACACACACTCTCTCTCTCTCTCTCTCACACACAAACACTCGCACTCTCCCCTCTCTCTCACACACATTCTCTCTCTGCCTCTCTCTCTCTCTCTCTCTCTCTCTCTCTCTCTCGCTCTCTCTCACACACACACACACAAACACACATATTCTCTCTCTTGCTCTCTCTCTCTCACACAAATACTCACTCACTCACTCACTCTCCCCCTCTCTCTCGCACACACACACACACACACACACACACACACACACACACACACACACTCACTCACTCTCTCTTACACACACACACACACACTCTCTCTCTCACATACACACAAACACTCACTCTCTCTCTCTCACACACACACACATACACTCTCTCTCTCTCTCTCTCTCTCTCTCTCTGTCTCTCTCTCTCACACACACAAACACTCACTCACTCTCCCCCTCTCTCTCACACACATTCTCTCTCTCTCTCTTACACACACACTCTCTCTCTCTCTCTCTCTCTGTCTCTCTCTCTCACACACACAAACACTCACTCACTCTCCCCCTCTCTCTCACACACATTCTCTCTCTGCCTCTCTCTCTCTCTCTCTCTCTCTCTCTCTCTCTCTCTCTCTCTCACACACACACACACAATCACTCACTCACTCACTCACTCACTCTCACCCTCTCTCTCACACAAGCACACACTCAATCTCTCTCTTTTTCTCTTTCTCGCTCTCTCACACACACACAGCCTGAATCTCAGCTCAATTTGTTCCACTTTTATCTTCAACATGCACAATCTAATAACACAAGTGTGATCTTTTCCAATTTTCAGTCTCTCACCTCCACATCATATTCTAATGAATTGTAATGCTCCCTGTGATGGAGTGGAAACGACATAGAACATGTGTAGGAAGGGAAGTTTCCTAAAGGTGGCGCTCCTGATGGATGTTGATAGATCTATTGATGGATGTCTGAGGTTGGTGTTGAAAGAGAAGCGCATCCCCTTTAATTAGTGTGTAAATGAATAAATAAATCTCCCGTTGCGTTTCCCAGATTCATTTTGGAGTGAAAGGGGAAAGATTTCACTCCGAGTTTTCTGCCCATTGCCTTTCAGTTCATTCACACTTTCATTTGTATCACCCGTCTGTTAGTTGGTTATCATTGGACAGGTTTGTGTTCTGTGTGGGGTAAAAAGAGACATGCGGACCGCTGCGCCACCATCAGCACGCTAGCACACGTACAGCCGTTCGTACTCTCACTCACGCCTAGGGTCCATTTAGAAAAGCTCAAGTACAAGGTTTTGGACCACGGGAGGAAACCGGACTCCCCAGAGGACATCGACACAAGCATGAGGAAACCATATAAACTCCACACAGTGAGACCCCCGCCGAGCCCCGGACTCAAACCCAGGACCTCCTTGCTGTGAGCCGGCTGTGCTAATCACTACCTCATTGTGCCACCTGCATGCTCATTTCAACAGAAACAAAGCATTTGTTAGGTTGCCTGGATAAAGTTTCCATTACTCTACTTGATTCATCATGTTTTATTTCCTATTACATAATTTCTGGGAAAGTAGGAGGAGCTTTCGGCACAGTTTTTGTGAATGTCATCATGTGTCACTGGTTACACTAATGAGGGTACCAGTGGGCGGGGCAAGGTATATTCTGAAAAGGCATTAAAGAATGCTTTAGATGTGTGTGCGCGTTTAGGCCACATCTGGACCTGGAACATAATCAAATCTTTAGACGAAAGACAGTCATGACTGGGTCCCTGCATGTTTTATTGCTTTTCTTTTCTTCCTCCCTTCCTGTGTGGATGCGTCTGTGAGTGAGTGAGTGAGAGAGTGTTTGTGAGTGACAGAGAGAGAGAGAGAGTGTTTGTGAGTGTGTTCTAGTGAGAGAGCCTGTGTGTGTGTGTGTGTGAGAGAGAGAGAGAGAGAGAGAGAGAGAGAGAGAGAGGAATTAAATGTGTTCTTGTGGGTGAGAGGTGTGTGTGTGTGTGTGTGTGTGTGTGTGAGAGTGTGAGAGAGAGAAAGAGGAATTAAATGTGTTCTTGTGGGTGAGAGGTGTGTGTCTGTGTGTGTGTGTGTGTGTGTGTGTGTGTGTGTGTGTGTGTGTGTGTGTTTGTGAGTGAGAGAGGGAGAATATGTGTGTGTTTCAGAGAGTGAGTTTGGAAGAGAAAGAGAGTGTGTGTTTGTGTGTGTTTGAGTTTGAGGGAGAGACAGTGTGTTTGAGAGAGAGAGAGAGAGAGAGAGTGTGCAGGTATGTGTTTGAAAGTGTGTGTGTGTGTGTGTGTGTGTGTGTGTGTGTGTGTGTGAAAGGAATTAAATGTGTTCTTGTGGGTGAGAGGAGTGTGTGGGTGAGAGGTGTGTGTGTGTGTGTGTGTGTGTGAGAGAGAGTGTGAGAGAGAGAAAGAGAGGAATTAAATGTGTTCTTGTGGGTGAGAGGTGTGTGTGTGTGTGTGTGAGAGAGAAAGAGAGGAATTAAATGTGTTCTTGTGGCTGAGAGGTGTGTGTGTGTGTGTGTGTGTGTGTGTGTGTGTGTTTGTGAGTGAGAGAGGGAGAATATGTGTGTGTTTCAGAGAGTGAGTTTGGAAGAGAAAGAGAGTGTGTGTTTGTGTGTGTTTGAGTTTGAGGGAGAGACAGTGTGTTTGAGAGAGAGAGTGTGCAGGTATGTGTTTGAAAGTGTGTGTGTGTGTGTGTGTGTGTGTGTGTGTGTGTGTGTGTGTGTGTGTGTGTGTGTGTGACCTTGCTGTGAGAGCAGATCGAGGATATTCTGAAGGATGGCCCCGCTGAGGCGCTGGTAAACAGGGAGTCGTAATTTCAGCCAAAACCACTTTTGTGAAAATGAAACTGAAGCGGTTTATATGGAAGGAATGTTCTGCAGTGTTCTCTTCATCTCCCTCCGCAGCACGCGTACACTCTCTCACCTTTTGATCCTGTTATCCAGAGCATGAAGGTAGAAATGTTTTTCACTGTCTGGGTCTCTGTGCGTCTCTCCCCTCACCCGTCTGCATAGTTTTAACCCCAAACCTCTCCCTGCTGCCGGTTCTGATTGCCCCGTCTGCTTCCTTTATCAGATCACATGGTGTCTTTATCACCACATCCTTCATGTGATACTTGAATTACATCGTATCCGATTCCCACCCATCAGGTATTGCCTTCCCTATCACATGACCTCCTTGATCGGTGGTGGTGGATGGACGCATGCACACGCCGCCTTCCGTGACATGTACTGCTGTCCACTCATCCTTTTCGACCTGCTGCGCATATGTATTTTAGGAGCAGTCTAACACGCTCGGAGGGAACGTGCTATCCGCCCCCTTGTGTGAATGAGCTTACAGAGGCCTGTGATTTTTCTGCCTATCATTGTGAGTGACAGGCAAGTGAGCATATAACATCCCTCATTCCCGCGCGAGCTCAGCCAATTAGCTCACCTGAATCCTGGTCGCGGACTTCAGTGGCATACAGCTGCATGTGTGTGTGTGTGTGTGTATATATATATATATATATATTGCTGCTGTTGTATTTTCTGATGCAGAGACATGTGGAATAAATATTTAATGAAAGATCCATTCACTAACAACCTGAAATGTTTTTGTACGAGTTTACTACAAAAGGGTCTGGCGTAAGTTTGGGTGAGGTGGATTCATGCATTGCGGTGTTGTACATCGGTTGTGGACTGTGTGGGTGTGTTTGGGCTGATGGTCATGTCTGTAATTCGAGCTGCGTGTTGTTTACACAAACGTGATACCGTTGGTACAAGATAAAAAAATGGTGGTTATGATATTCCTTTGATGATGCATGTAATACGTCAGCACTCAACCTGGCACGCTTTATAAAAGTATAATGCATGGGTTTAAAATGGCCAATCACATGACTGTTGTAAGAAAGCTGTACAATTATGAGCACATCACATGACCCAGGTTAGGTGTAACTTGGGTTTGGGCTGACTCGCTGGTTTGATTCCTGAACCAGAAGGAGGAGGAGTGTGTGTGTGTGTGTGTGTGTGTGTGTGTGTGTGTGTCTGTGTGTGTGTTAGTGAGCTGCACCTTTCCTTCCTTCACCTTCATGGTTTAAGGGCCCTGGATCAAGGCGCCCAACCCGAACTGCTCTCCAGACACTGCAGTGTGTTTCAGCCCACTGCTTTGTGTGTGTGTGTGTGCGTGCGCGCACTTTGGGTGGTTATACAAAGAGATAAGTTTACCTTGCGGGATTAATACAGTATATTAGAATGTCTTTCTGAACCCATTTGGTTACTCCTGTACACGAGTGTTAGTGACCCCTGCACCGGGTGTGTTTATAGTAAACATCATTGTTTTATTTTTCATTCATTCATTCATTTTCTGAACCGCTTAATCCCAATTAATAAATATCCCAATGGAGGCTGGCGCCCATCTCAGCCAACTCTGGGTGAGGGAAGAGTACACCGTGGACATCTCGCCAGGCCGATGCAGGGCAGAATCACGCTGGTCGCTATGCAGCTCCTCTTGTCGAAAGTCAACAATTGTTCTTTTACATGAATCTCGTACCATAGACAACGAGAGACATGGCCGGCCTTTCATGACCCAGTTAGCTGCAATGGGGGGTAGGGGGTCAGTGACGATCTGTTGAGAGTGGAACTCGAACCCCCAACCTTAGGATCAGCGATCCAGTGCCTTTACCACCAGACCACCACTGCCCTTCTTTTATTTTTCTTGAATTCTTTTTGATTTTTCGATTCATTCAGACTTGATTTCAGACTTTTGCTTGTCCTCTGGATCGGTGTTGACTGCCAAGTTATTGTGCATGAGCTTCCTGTGGTTTTATTGTTGTTGTTGTTTTTTAATTGTTGTAAACAGACATGGAACACAAAGAAGATGTAAAACGGGTGAATAAGACACAACGGCTTGAGCTGAGGAGATTTTGCTTCGTGTTCATCCAAAATAAACTGATGATGGAAAATAAAACACACAGGCTTCACCAGTGAATGGGCAACTGTCAGGGTTTTGACGAGCACCCCTGGACACGATTTCACATGTGTTGGTGCTGCTCCTTGCTGCCGGCCCGCGCTATTGTTGAGTGCATCGCACACTTTTGGTGAAAGAGAATAAAATCAGGGATCTTCCCTGTGAGTCAGATCTGGTCAGAAATGTAGTGGGTTCTTCCCTGGACCAGGATTTAACCTCCCCAGCAAGTTTCATAGAAACCAGGTCGGTAAGTTTTGCACAATGAGATGTACCGACAAACTGCGAGTGAAACTGCAACTGTAAATGTCTGTTCCAGATGATACGGTAAACAAAAATAGAAATCTGAATGTGTTTGGGTTCTGAGCTGGCGGCCTGCATCAGTGTGTTTACGCAGTATCAGTGCTGTACACGTTTATTTGATTCCACTGTATTTTTATGTACATACAAGCTGTACTGAAGCACAATCAATACACACATGGGGATGAATGTGTGGATGGAAAAAGTGCAACATACATCATAAACAGGCATAAATAACAACTTTTTGTAACTATTATAAATAACTACTGATAAATAACAGATGCAGGGCGGTTCTGTATCTGGGTTCTTCCAAAAAAAACAAATAAGGCAATCATACAAACCTAAAGGATATGTACAGACCAATACACATCAAAGCTGACTGAGCTCTCCGCCCAGACGTGTTCCAGTCCTTGTAGTGCACAGAGTGGAAAAAATAAGCAGGGGGAGATGAAAGTATTTATGAACTGAAATGTATACAGTACGGTTTTCGTGGCTAGTTTTAGCATCAGGATGAAAAGGTAAAAAAATAAAGCAAAAAGAAAGAAATGAGATTGCGATCATGAAAGCACAGACCAGAATCAGGAGGAGTGTGACCTCATTCTCACACTGACCGTAGATAGACCTTTTCCAGCCCTCCTTCATCCCAGTGTTGCTCCTCTTATGCGTTTTGATGCCCGGGAATCTTCCCATAACAACGAGCCCTACAAGGTCTGTGCTGTCCCTGGTACAGTGGTACCTCTCCTTACGATAGTCCCAGAAAATGAAAAATCCAGTCTACGATAAACATTTTCATAATTTTTTTTGTCTCTGCATACGAAAAAAGTTCTCCTTACAAAATGTGCCAAACGTGCTATTCAAGCAATGCACGAGTTGCTCTCCCATTGGCTATGACGCAGCTCCCTCCCATTGGCTATCTCCCAACATCCCGCCCTGCTGGCCTTCCATTGGCTAGGAGGGATAACGCAGCTCCCTCCCATTGGCTATCTCCCAACACCCCGCCCCGCTGGCCTTCCATTGGCTAGAAGGGATGACGCAGCTTCCTCCCATTGGCTATCTCCCAACATCCCGCCCCGCTGGCCTTCCATTGGCTAGGAGGGATGACGCAGCTCCCTCCCATTGGCTATCTCCCAACATCCCGCCCTGCTGGCCTTCCATTGGCTAGGAGGGATAACACAGCTCCCTCCCATTGGCTATCTCCCAACATCCCGCCCCGCTGGCCTTCCATTGGCGAGAAGGGATGACGCAGCTCCCTCCCATTGGCTATCTCCCAACATCCCGCCCCGCTGGCCTTCCATTGGCTAGGAGGGATGACGCAGCTCCCTCCCATTGGCTATCTCCCAACATCCCGCCCCGCTGGCCTTCCATTGGCTAGGAGGGATGACGCAGCTCCCTTGAGCAGCAGCTTGTTTCATGAGTTTTTTGAGTTGTGCTCATTGCAACTTTATTTTTTGGCTCAATCTTTTAACCTTGCATAAACATTTGTAAGATTATAACTCCGCTAAGAAGACCTGGTCAACACGAAGTAAGTTTTTACTTAAGTAAGCGAAGTAAGATTTTATAATTTTTAAAGGGTAGTATTGGGAGCCTTGGATTGAATCACGCGTTTTACATGTAAAATGCGGTTCTACTTACGAAAAATCCAGGTTACGAAAAAGGCTTTGGAACGGATTAATTTCGTAAGGTGAGGTACCACTGTACTGCCAAAATTAAAGAGTGTTTCTAAACACATTTTTGTTACTGAATACACGTGTTATATTGAAAGCGATGACGGCGACGTGGAGCAACCCTTAGTCGATGAGCCGAATCATCATGCGGACCGACTTGAGCGAGTAGAAACCTCCCCCGTAGTCAGCCCAAAAGATGCCATCCTGGAACTTGCTGCGGTAGACGCCTCCGGAGTACCACACGCCGTTCAGATTAGTCTGGCCGCATGCATTATACCACCAGCCGCCTTTGTGGAAGTGAGCGCAGTTGCCTGCTGGGAGAAGAGAATGAAAGACACACAAGAAATGTTGAGCAGCGCTCTGTGTGTGTGGGGGGAGGGGGGGCAACATGTGGTGTAAATTTGATGCCTACGAGACCACTGAACAACTGCAGATCATTACAGTGTATTCTGAGCATCGGCAGTACCTGTAAAACTGTCCTTGTCACGATCCAGTGTGGTGAAAGGCTTGCCGTTGTGGCTGCTCAGCGAGTCGCCCGCGTTACCCTGGTAAGTCCCCAGGCGCAGGCGATAACCCTCAAGCTCAGGCTCCAGCCGGAAGCTACTGTACTCAGCATAGACTTTCTTCCCCGACCAGTCTTCCAGTTCCACCATCAGCCTGTAGTCGCCCTGCTTTGCCAGGTTGTAGATGTTTTCTAAGCCCAGCCAGTACTCGCCGTCGATATTCCCAAAGCCTTTCTGTTGGAGAGAGCGTGCACCGTAAATGGAGTGTATTTTTATACCGGACTTTAACTTTGGTTTAATGGATGAATACATAATTGAGTGAGAATGTGCACATGGTGGAATCTGTGATTTTTCTCCTTTCGTACGCAGTTGCATAATTGGATTGTGGTGATCTTTGCATGCAAGTATGCACGGCATTTTTTTTTCATGGCGTAATTAGGTTTTTCATCAGATAGCCACAGCGCAAAGAAAAAAAAAAAAAGTAATTTTTCCACTCAGCCTTCCAGCCGAATTGAATCGCGTTGGCTGGCATGGTGCACGTTAAAGAATGTTTGGAAGTATTTTTAGTCTCTTTTGAGTTTGGTTGGGAGTCGCTTGGGGTACGCGCGTGTGTGTGTGAGAGAGAGAGAGAGAGAGAGAGAGAGAGAGAACATCAAGGTTGAGGAAAGTATTGTGGTAAGATCGGTAATGATGTTTGGATTCTCTCTGCATTGTTTTCTCTCGTACACAGCTTAACATGATTGGTTAATTCCATGTGTCGCGTATTTCCACTGACTTCACTGAATTCCCGCTAAAGCTGTGTTCTGATGGCTATTGATATTTGAAAAGGTGTGTTTATATCCACTAAGTTCTTGGTGGGTTCTTTGTTTTGTTTTTTCCTTGTTAAACCCACCCGATATCCATATACACACACACAATGCATTGTGGACAATGATCTACACTACCGAAGTTGACCTTTGACCTGCCGGATCTTTTGAGTGACAGCTGTGACAAAAAATGTGTTTTGAAGCTTTCGGTTCTTGCCTTGTAGTTCTCCCAGTTTCTGAAGAAGTTGACTGATCCGTCTTTTCTCCTCTGAAAGACGGTCCAGCCGCCGTTGTCCAACCCCTGTTCACACCAAGCCTGGATTAGCCGGTCATGGCCTTCCGTCTTTAAAAGGTACATCCCGCTGGTGCTGTGTCCCGCCTGGCGCACTTGATAGCAATCACGGAATGGACCTGAGTGAGAGACCAAGTGAGACAATGAATGAAGGCAGAATGGTAAGAAGGGGGAGGAGCTTGGAAATGGTTGAGAGAGAAGGTGGTGATATTAAAGAATACATTGAGATCATGATGCTGCATCTGGAAAGGAAGCAATGGTCTGGTCTGGTCTGGTACCTTTCAAGTCATAGGACGACTCTTGGCGACCTGCCATGAAGGACAACGCCTTGATTATCATCTTCATGGAGGTTTTCTTAGTAAGGATAGTGCAGTGGTTTGCCATTGCCTTCTGCATAATACGACCCTACGGGCAATTTAGAACAGCCAATTCACCTACTGTGCATGTTTTTGGACCGTGGGAGGAAACCGGAGTACCTGGAGGAAACCCACGCGAGCACGGGGAGAACATGCAAACTCCACACAGAAACACCCCGGCCAGGAATCAAGCCCAGGCCTTCTTGCTGTAAGGCGGACGTGCTAACCACTACGCAACCTACGCCTCAAAGGAGGCGATGAGTGACGTGCAAATCTCTTTGCTGTCCATAAAATGACGTATTTTTCAAGATGTATTAAAGAGAATGGAAAAACATGGAGCTCGGTGTTTTGTAATCAGCTGTCAATCAACAATATCGGTTCAGCTTTGGTGGCTAAATGGTGAAGTTCCTTAAAAGTTCAGCTCGGCTGAATTCTGTGGCTGCACACTTCACGTGGCTTGAGAACATTTCACCATCCGTCGCTCATTTTGCTGGCTTTCATTGACTTTGCACGACCACTTGTCGCTCATCACTTCCTCTGCGGATGACCAGAGAGGAGAGAGACTGACGGGGTGGAGATAGATACTGAGGCAGCGAGGAGATGATGAAAGAATGAGAAAGTTGGCGAATGAGATAAAGGGAGCCTACAGGAGAGAGACAGGTTTTTTTTTTTTTTTTTTTTTTCCAGGACTGTAATCTGAATACAGGGATCCCTCGCTACTTTGCGCTTCAATTCATGCAGCTTCAGTGCATCGTGCTTTTTTTTTTGAAAATATTCGTCGAATTAAAAAATAAGGAAATTAAGGAAGAATGGGTGGGAAATTAAGGAAAATGCCGCAAAACAAGGCCAATTATACAAAAAACCCCAAACAAACAAAAACAAAAAATAACCCAAAACCCCCCATCAACACTACTTACATTTTTTGTGAGGTGCGTATCTGAGTGCGTGCACGTGTGTGCATCTGTGTGTGTGTGTGTGTGTGTATTTATATTTTATTTACATCTGATGCATTATTTTTGAATGGTAGTTATTATAAGCATTTATAATATTGAATATATATGCATTGATATTATATACATGTACGTATATGTCAGTCGGGGGGGGGGATCCTACTTCGCGGATTTCGGTGGTCGTGTGAGGACCCACATTCACCGCGGAAAGTGAGGCATCCCTGTATATACGAATCTGGAGAGGAAGGGAGAGCAAAGCATGACCTATTTCCAGTGCGTACATTAATACTCATGATGTGAGATACACACAACCATGTTCATGTCGTCCGTCTTCTATCCTAGTTCCTTATCATTTTATTGTTAACAATAACATATTATATATTATATTAGAATTATATTGTACATTATTATCTGAAAAATGTATTATTGTTGTTAATGGTGTTATTTTGTCATTCGTGCTTTTATTTGTAGATTTATTGAAGTTAGGGAGGAAATATTTCTCAATTTTGTCTAACATCAGCAATTAAGAAGTCGCAGGGCCGTGTGTGTGTGTGTACGTTGTACACACACACACACACACACACACACACACACACACATATATATATATATATATATATATATATATATATATATATTATATATATATATATATATATTTATATATATATTTTTATATATTTATATATATATATATTGCACAGAAAAGGTAGAGAGCTGGTTGACATGATGCAGAGGAGGAAGGTGGACATACTGTGTGTTCAGGAGACCAGGTGGAAAGGTAGCAAAGCTAAAAGCTTAGGAGCAGGGTTTAAGCTGTTTTATCACGGTGTGGATGGGAAGAGAAATGGAGTCGGAGTCATCTTGAAGGAGGAGTTTGTCAGGAATGTTCTAAAAGTGAAAAGAGTGTCAGACAGAGTGATGAATCTCAAGTTAGAAATTGAAGGTGTAATGCTCAATGTTGTTAGTGCTTATGCCCCACAGGCAGGATGTGAGCTAGAAGAGAAGGAGAGATTCTGGAGTGACTTAGATGAAGTGATGCAGAGTACCACCAGAGGTGAAAGAGTGGTCATTGGTGCAGACTTCAATGGACATGTTGGTGCAGGCAACAGAGGGACGAGGAAGTGATGGGCAGGTTTGGTATCCAGGACAGGAGCATGAAGGACAGATGTTGATAGATTTTGCAAAAAGGATGGAAATGGCTGTGGTGAATACTTTCTTTGAGAAGAAACAGGAGCATAGGGTGACTTATAAAAGCGGAGGTAGGCGCACACAGGTAGACTACATCTTGTGTAGGCGATGTAATTTGAAGGAAGTCAGTGACTGCAAAGTCATCGTGGGTGAGAGTGTTGCCAAACAGCATAGGATGGTGGTGTGCAGGATGACTCTGATGGTGAGAAAGGTGAAAAAGGCAAAGGCAGAGCAGAAGACAAAGTGGTGGAAGCTGAAAAAGGAAGAGTGTCGTGTTGTCTTCAAGGAGGAGTTGAAACAGGCTTTGGGTGGCCAGGAAGTGCTTCCAAATGACTGGACAACCACAGCAAATGTGATCAGGGACACAGGTAGGAGAGTACTTGGTGTGTCCTCTGGAAGGAAAGTAGATAAGGAAACTTGGTGGTGGAATGAGGAAGTGCAGGAGTGTGTACAAAAGAAGAGGTTAGCCAAGAAGAAGTGGGACATTGAGAGGACCGAAGAGAGTAAACAGGAGTACAGGGAGACACAGCGTAAGGCGAAAGTAGCAGTGGCTAAGGCCAAACAGAGGGCGTATGATGACTTGTATGATAGGTTGGATAGTAAAGAGGGAGAAAATGATCTATACAGGTTGGCACAGCAGAGAAATAGAGATGGGAAGGACGTGCAGCAAGTTCGATTGATAAAGGACAGAGAGGGAAATGTATTGACTGATGACAGAAGTGTGCTGGGAAGATGGAAAGAGTACTTTGAAGAGCTGATGAATGAGGAAAATGAGAGAGAAAAAAAGAGTAGAAGAGGTAACCATTGAGGAGCAGGATGTAGCAAAGATCAGCAAGGGTGAAGTGAGAAAGGCATTGAAGAGGATGAAGAATGGAAAGGCAGTTGGTCCTGATGATATACCTGTGGAGGTATGGAAGTGTCTAGGAGAGGTAGCAGTAGATTTTCTGACAAGAACATTCAACAAGGTACTAGAGAGTGAGCAGATGCCGGAGGAGTGGAGGAGAAGTGTGCTGGTGCCCATTTTTAAGAACAAGGGAGACGTGCAGAGTTGCAGCAACTACAGAGGGATAAAGTTGATGAGCCATACGATGAAGTTATGGGAAAGAATAGTGGAAGCTAGACTAAGGGCAAAGGTCAGCATTTGTGAAGAACAGTTTGGCTTCATGCCAAGAAAGAGCACCACAGATGCAATGTTTGCCTTGAGGATGTTAATAGAGAAGTACAGAGAAGGTCAGAGGGAGCTACATTGTGCCTTTGTGGATCTGGAAAAAGCATATGACAGGGTGCCAAGAGAAGAACTGTGGTATTGCATGAGGAAGTCTGGAGTGGCAGAGAAGTATGTTAGAGTGGTGCAGGACATGTATGAGAGATGTAAGACAGCGGTGAGGTGTGCTGTCGGTGTGACCGACAATTCAAGGTGGAGGTGGGACTGCATCAAGGGTCAGCTCTGAGCCTCTTCTTGTTTGCTATGGTGATGGACAGGCTGACAGACGAGGTGAGACAAGAATCTCCATGGACTATGATGTTTGCAGATGACATCGTGATCTGTAGTGAGAGCAGAGAACAAGTGCAGGAAAATCTAGAGAGGTGGAGGTATGCCCTGGAAAGGAGAGGAATGAAGGTTAGCCTCAGAAAATCAGAATACATGTGTGTGAATGAGAAGGACCCAGGAGGAACGGTGATGTTACAGGGAGCAGAGATAACGAAGGTGGAGGATTTTAAGTACTTAGGCTCAACAATCCAGAGCAATGGAGAGTGTGGAAAAGAGGTGAAGAAGCGTGTGCAGGCAGGCTGGAATGGTTGGAGAAAAGTATCCGGTGTGATGTGCGATAGGAGAGTGTCAGCAAGAATGAAGGGAAAAGTTTACAAGATGGTGGTGAGGCCAGCGATGTTGTATGGCTTAGAAACAGTGGCGCTGAGGAAAAGGCAGGAGGCAGAGCTGGAGGTAGCGGAGATGAAAATGTTGAGGTTCTCCCTGGGAGTAACGAGGATGGATAGGATCAGAAATGAGTATATCAGAGGGACAGCCCACGTAAGATGTTTTGGAGACAAAGTCAGAGAGGCTAGATTGAGATGGTTTGGACATGTACAGAGGAGGGATAGTGAGTATATTGGCAGTAGGATGCTGAGGTTGGAACTACCAGGCAGAAGGCCTCGAGGAAGACCGAAGAAGAGATTTATGGATGTGGTGAAGGAAGACATGAAGGTCGTTGGAGTCAGAAAAGAAGATGCGGAGGACAGGGTGAGGTGGAGGCGGATGATTTGCTGTGGCGACCCCTGAAGGGAGCAGCCGAAAGTAAAAGAAGAAGAAGATATATATATATATATATATATATATATGTATGTATATATATATATATATATATATGTATATATATATATATATATATGTATATATATATATATATATATATATATATATATATATATGTATATATATATATATATATATATATATGTATATATATATATATATGTATATATATATATATATATATATATATATATATATATATATGTATATATGTATATGTGTGTATATGTATATATATATATATAAATATATATGTGTGTGTATATATGTATGTATGTATGTATATATATATATATATATATATATATATATATATATATATATATATATAAAATCTAGTCATGTCTCAAAGCAGAGCTTCTCATGAGGTCTTTGTTTGTTGTGTCTGAATTATTCCACATAAATGTTTCCCTGAGACATCAGAAGAAGCATAAAATATGAACAGAGAGTCTGTCTAAAACACACGTCATGAATAATAACATAAGGCATTTAATAGCCTAATGAATAATGTTTAGCTTCCTTAACAACCATCGTCATGCAATACATCCAATCAGCATCTCGATGCATAAGGACACCGGACGCTGGTTGGACACCGAACAGCCATGAAGATCGACTCGTTGGTTTGTTGGGAGCTGCAAACTAAAACACGAATAAATAATTATCGTTTATACATCAAAGCCTGTCCTTCACGAGAGAATCTCTGACTGACTCTTAAAAGAAGAAGAAGATATATATATATATATATATATATATATATATATATATATATATATATATATATATGTATGTATATATATATATATATATATATATATATATATATATATATATATATATATATGTATATATATATATATATATATATATATATATATATATATATATATATATATATATATGTATATATATGTATATATATATATGTATATGTATATATATGTATATATATATATATATATATATATATATATATATATATATGTGTATATATGTATATGTGTGTATATGTATATATATATATATAAATATATATGTGTGTGTATATATGTATGTATGTATATATATATATATATATATATATATATATATATATATATATATATATATATATATATAAAATCTAGTCATGTCTCAAAGCAGAGCTTCTCATGAGGTCTTTGTTTGTTGTGTCTGAATTATTCCACATAAATGTTTCCCTGAGACATCAGAAGAAGCATAAAATATGAACAGAGATGTTTTATTTTTACTGTCTGTCTAAAACAGACGTCATGAATAATAACATAAGGCATTTAATAGCCTAATGAATAATGTTTAGCTTCCTTAACAACCATCATCATGCAATACATCCAATCAGCATCTCGATGCATAAGGACACCGGACGCTGGTTGGACACCGAACAGCCATGAAGATCGACTCGTTGGTTTGTTGGGAGCTGCAAACTAAAACACGAATAAATAATTATCGTTTATACATCAAAGCCTGTCCTTCACGAGAGAATCTCTGACTGACTCTTAAAAAATATTTGGGATGATGCAAAGTCCTCTGTGTGCGTTGCAGGAAGTTCCCACCACAAGCAGTTTCACTGTCTGCTCAGGAGTTCCTCAAATTGATAAATTTAATCTAAACGTGCACAAACCTCACAATAAAATAATAATTGATGATTTTGATTCTCTCTCTCGCCCTCTCTCTCTCTCTCTCTCTCTCTCTCTCTCTCTCACCCTCTTTCTCTCTCACTCTCGCCCCCTTCTCTCTGTCACTCTCTTTTTCTCTCTCGCCCTCACCCTTGCCCACTCTCTCTCTCTCTCTCTCTCTCTCTCTCTCTCTCTCTCTCTCTCTCTCTCTCTTCTTCTTCTTCTTCTTCTCTGTTGCTTTTGCTCTCAAGGTAATGTAATCAGCCGTGTGCGGCTCAGCCGGGAAGAAGGGACGCCGTGCTGGGCCCCTCTTGGCAGTGTGTTTGGTCGGCTGTGTGAGGGGATGTTTCCTGTGTTGAGAGGAACTTCTTAAGTAGCTCTGGTCATGCTGAAGCAATGAGGTTACCCAGCATGACCAGAGCCTTGCGAACAATCGACACTGAGCTCACACAGTCAGGCTTTGTGCCAGAAAATTGTTGTATTTTACAGCTGTTGTGCGACTGGTCATGCGAGGCCCCAAAATACATTTTTGGCTTTTGGTGGTCTGCTGTTAGCGGTTCGTGGAAGGGAAGCACAGCCAGTCAGGCGGAATGTTCTGGAAGAGGATTTTTACTGGAGCACTGAGTGTGGAGAGATGAAAGTGCAAACTGTGATGATGGAGCAGATGAGCAAAGACAGGATTGATGCGAGAGAGCCGCCTCTGAGGTCCAACATTGAGCCATTTAGCATATAAGAATTGAAATGTGTGCGTGTCCTGGATTTGATGAAATGGAAGTTGGTGCAGAGAAGGTTTTTGTGTATAATCATGCATTAGATATCAGCGCTTTCCTCCAAAATCTCCACTTGTGTGTACAGGGGGCTAAAATACCTGTGGGTGCGAGTGTGTGTGTGTGTAATGCTCCATTCTGGTTTGATTAGTAAAGGTGAAGAAAGCGAGTACGTCAGCTCTCAGACTCAGACACATCGTATCACGCTCCCGCAGCAGCTGGTTCTCATTCCTTTCTTCCTCAGTGTGGCGTGCCTTTCAGAGTGCACGAAACCTGAGAAAGTGTCATTAACACTCATATGTTCACAGTTTTTGGATGAGATATGTATGCAGGCTATAGTGTCGTGCTGTGTGTATGATTGAGAGACTGCATGTACAAGCTGTGTGTGAGGTTTGAAGGGTTGGGGTGATGCAGTGTGAAAGAAAAGAAGAAGATAAAACAATTCCACGTATCGTCTTGTTTTGACTGTGTGTTGTATAGTTACAGAAACGTGCACTGTGCCATTAAACTGCACATTTACTGTATTCAGCTTCGACTCCAGCATGTCCGCGACCCAGTTTGGATTAAGCAATGAAATTGAAATTTGATCGGTTCCAGTGCAGCCAATGGCCTGAAAAGGAACGAAGGGAAGAAATATTTCAGAAGTTCCTTAGAAGGAAAAAAGACAGGAGGCTTCGAGTCATGGGAGAGCAGCGCGATTTCCAGACTTAAACCCCTTCACGTTGGTTTGGGATCTAGTGAACAGGAGGGTGAAGTCAAAGCAACCAACAAGTGCAATACAGACGCTCCACTACTTACGATTTAGTTACGTTCCAAACGGCCGAACGTAAGGTGAAAACAAACGTAAGTTGCGACTGTACGTTCCAGTGAAGTATGACCGTTCATACTGTACTCTACATCCATAAATACTATTACCGTATCTCATAAAACACCCCGAAATCAATTATTATAAACATAACATTGTGAAATAATATCAACATTAATTTCAAATAAATTAATTTCAAACAAAATAATTTCAAATAAATTTGAATCAAATGCACTTATTCCCACTGATTCTGATTACCACTATCACTATCACGCTTACGCGTCTGATCAACCATATTTGCTTCGGGTTACAAAAGTCCGCAAAACAGTGTCAACACAAAGATCACAGAGACGATTTCTTAACACAACGGTAACAAGCGGTGAACTGGGAAGAAGGAGGGCACGTTCAGTCTGTCGTTTGTAAACAATGAACGACGCAGCGCCATGTAAACAATGGATGTGGCGTCACACGTAAGTAGCGTACTACGTCTACTTACTACGTAAGAACATCTCGTACTACGGAGAGCGCGCTAAACTCAAAATGACTTACAATTTTTTTTTTTTTTTTTTTTACAAAAAACGTAAAATCGAAAAAAATGTAAGGCGAATAAACGTAAAGCGAGGAGCGTCTGTACAGGGATCCATTGCTACTTTGCTCTTCAATTCATGTGGCTTCAGTGCATCGTGTTTTTTTTTTTTTTTTCATAAATATTCATGTAATTAAAAACTAAGGAATTTAAGGAAGAATAGACTGAGAAAGTTAAGGAAAATGCTGCAAAAAAAAGGCCAATTATGCAAAAAAAAAAAACCTAAATAAACAAAAAAACAACCCAAAACCTCCCATCAAAACCAGTTACATTTTTGTGAGGTGTGTGTGTATTTATATTTATATTGTATTTACATATTATGCATTATTTTTGAATGTTTAATTGTTATAAACATTTATAGCATTGAATATGTATTTATTGATATTAAAGGGAACAGCCGAATGGAAAAGAAGAAGATATACACACATACGTGTACGTATACATCAGTCGGGTGGGGTGATCCTACTCACGGGTTTCGGTGGTCGCGTGGGGATCTCGGTCCCAATTAACCGTTGAAAGTGAGAGATCCCTGTACATTTGTGAAAACTTTTGCAACAGTGTTGGAAAGAACTTCCAGAATATTTGATTCCCAGTGTTGAAAGAATGCAAAAGGTGGCTGCTTAAATTAATAATAAAAATGAGATCAATAGAGTTGAACAGAACGAATCCACGACTGGCTTTTCCCTCTTCAAACCGCCAGCTGTTTTTGTTCTGTGCTTCAGTTTCAGTATTAAATGAGACGCTCAACTTCGTACATTTCAATCTAGGGGTGATTTAAAACCTCTGACTGGCGGGTCGGTGAAATGTTTTATTTTTGTTAAATATGCCTTAGGTCCACGTTCATGTCGTCCTTATTTCTAATGTAAAAAGCTTGTAGATTTGAATGAAGTGGGTGGGACCATCGCCCCAGAAATCACCTAATAATACAAGCAAGGCACAAGTTTCCTGCTCATTTCGACTTTTAAATAGGGTGGAACTTCTGATGATCGATGTGAATGCGATTTATCAAAACCATTTTAAACCGTTATATGATGTCTATAGTTCTGCTTTTCCTTGTGTGTATATGTATCTGTGTGTGTGTGTGTGTGTGTGTGTATGTATGTGTGCGTATATATACTAGTATATATATATATATATATATGTATATATATATATATATATATATATTTATAATATAATATTTAATATAGGGATCTCTCACGGTTAATTGGGACCGAGACCACCCCACGACCGCCGAATTCTGCGAAGTAGGATCGACCCCCTGACTGACGTATGCATACATGTATATGTGTAAATAATATCAATAAATACATATTCAATGCTGTAAATACTTATAATAACAATTAAACATTCAAAAATAATGAATAAGATGTAAATAAAATATAAATACACACACATACAGATGCACGCACATGAACGCACTCGGATGCAGACCTCACAAAAATGTAACTAGTTTTGATTGGAGGTTTTGGGGTTTTTTGTTTTGTTTTGTTTTTTTGTTTTTTTTTGAATAATTGGCCTTGTTTTTGCAGCATTTTCCTTAATTTTTCCCCTATTATATACTAAAAAAAAAAACATGATGCACTGAAGCCGCATGAATTGAAGCACGAAGTAGCGATGGGTCCCTGTATGTGTGTGTGTGTGTGTGTGTGTGTGTGTGTGTGTGTGTATATATATATATATATACACACACACACACACACACACACATTCATTTTCTGAACCGCTTAATCCTAATTAGGGTTGCGGTATCTCAGCCAATTCCGAGCAAAGGCGGGGTACACCCTGGACAGTCCACCAGGACATCACAGGGCCAACAACACTCTCAAAACCATTCACACCTAGGGGAGATTTGGAACAGCCAATTAACCTACTGTGCATGTTTTCGGACTGTGGGAGGAAACCGGTGTACCTGGAGGAAACCCACGCAAGCACGGGGAGAACATCAAACTCCACACAGAAACGCCCAGGCTGGGAAGTGAACCCAGGACCTTCTTGCTGTGAGGCAAACGTGCTAACCACTACACCACAGTAACACACACACACACACACACACACACACACACCTAACACCTTCAAAGGGAATTGACTATCCACCCATTTTGTACGAATAAGTTCACAGATGTCTATGATTGGCTGTAAATGACACTGAGCCGTATTGTACGTCCATGAGAACTGAGCCAATGGACTGCGGTATCAACCTGAGTTCAAACCTGCAATCTTCAGATTGATAGTCACACACTCAAGAGCCCCAATGCATCACCTAATATTCATACTGAAGTTAAAAAAATGTAAATTATGTGGGCGTTGCGAGTTCTCTTGTTTGATTTTAGTTTACTCTGTAAAGGGCACATTCAGACGTAGTGTGGAGTCAGAACCTCCTCCTGAGAATAACTCTAGTGTCTGCAATTGGCTGTACCTCCATACATGCGCAAAAATGAAAAGTCCTGAAGTCTATTACCGTCAGAGTCCAGAGTTCCCTGTGGTGCTGGAGGGACGCCCAGGGGGTTAGTCGTCGGTGGGATGTCCATGCGTGAGCCTCGTGGGAAGGCTCGGTTATTGTTGTGTTCTCTGTGGATCTCGTTGGTGAAGCGGTTGTTTGCTGGGATGGTCTCAGGTACCACTTGCACCAGCGGTGGCACAACAGGCACCTCACGACGTCCATACCCACGCATGCAGTGTTCTTCCAGCATTGAGATCAGAACTGACTGATTGTTGACCGTGGCAGCCAGGCTAGCAAAGCGCAATTCCAGCTCCTTGTAGCGCGATGCCAGCCGCACCATCTCGGAAGTCACATTAAGGACCCGGTTCTCAAGCTGCACTAACTCCAGTGAGTTGTCACGCTTGCGTATTATTTCGTGAAGTAGTTGCAGGTAGAGCTGTGTGACACGCGAGTTCATGTTACGTGACTCCTTGCGCAGAAGCTTCATCTCATTAACCAAGTTGCTGTCCACGTCAGTCATGAGCTGCAACGTCTCAATCTCGCGATGCTGCTTGGACAGCACCTCTTTTAGATCAGAGATGTCCATGCGTGTTACGCGATCCTTTTCTGGCTCGGGCCCTGTGGCTGATGCGCAAATGGGTCCTGTGATCCTTTGCTGGGGCACCAGGAACGTGTACGAGCATCTTTTGGTGTCATCAACTGGTGCTCGGCGACGCCTAGACAATAATTTTTCATTGCCTAGGCGACAGCTGCCCAGGGCAGCAAGCCAGAAGAGCACCATGCCCAGGTTCCAAGTTTCAACCCTCATGGCTGTTGTGCTTTGCTCCGTGTCCACCACCTCTTCTTTATTGTTGATGTTGTTGTTGTTCTGGACTTCTCTCCTCAGTTTGCCTCTGCACAGACCAGAGGAATGTAGCGATTCACCTAAAGCAAGGAACACAACAATCACTATGCAGCAGTTCACATTTTAGCAGTTCAACAAACAAAATCTTTTTGGTGCATTTCTTACTATCCCGCCGCAAACCCTCCTCTCATGAAGATCATGTTCTGCTTCTTCAGCAGCCATCCCTCTGACTGAAGATTTGTAAACGGTCGTCACAGGCTTTGATTGGCTGATTGAGTTTGGAAATGTGTTTCTGGTTCTGAAGTAATGTGTTATCAGTTCCGCAGACGTCTCCTATTGCTTGCTCTTGGCCAATCCCCAAGAGATTAGTGCCTCGTGCCTCTGCTTTTCAAAACTGTAACCCTTTATTTTTATTCTTTAGCCACTTTCAGTCAACCAGAATCTTGATTCATTCCACGGCCCTGACGTGATTGGACGAGACCTGCATGCATTCGTCGCACCACTATCTCCAATTACATTCACCATCACATATCCCACAGTCTTCTTTTCCTTCCTGCCAAGTTCTGCTTTTTATCAATTCCAGACTTACTCATTCAGGTGCCTCAGTCTATACACACACATTTTTTTCAACCACCTTGTTCATCTTCATCGGTAAAGGCCACGACAATATACTGAATTACCCCATTAAAAGAAACAGCCAGTAATGGGACAGTTCTGATTCCCGTATTTGTTCCTGCCTCTGATGCCCTGGTGATTTCTATTTTCGAGCTATTAAAGGGAATTCTGTCCTGCAGCTTTGAAAAAAGTGTAGGTTTAAAAAAAAAACAAAAAAAAAAACGTCCTCATAAAAGTTAAAAAAGACTTGGTGTTCTTCCGTACTTTCCATCCCTTTGGGATCTTTATCTCTCTCTTGCTCTTCCTCATGTACACCTTGATCTGTCTGTCTCCATCGGTTTGTTTTTATACACGGTGGTGCCTCGACTTGCGAAATTAATCCGTTCCGAGGGCGAGCTCGTAAGTGGAAACGTTCGTTAGATAAAACAAAAATTCCCAGCTGAAACAATAGAAAACCAATTAATCCATTCCAACCTCCTCCCAAACTCGTATAACCTGACACAAACACGTATTTTTGACGTGATATATTTAGGAGAAACATGTAACAATAAACATTTCGCAATAATAACACATGCACAGTAACATCAATAGTACTGCAATTAACAATAAATAATAAAGAAACAAGTATAAACAATATCAATAAACAATACAGTAATTACGTCTGAACTTAATAGCACTTTACATTAACTTACACTACTTTTTTTATTTTTTACTCATTTATGTATTTATTTTTTTTTTTCTTTGTTTTTTTGGATTTTTTTAAACTGTTTTTTTTTCACTTCACTAATTTTGATCACTTGTCTTCTGCTGCTTGGCTGCACTCCATCGTCGTTGATCTCTTTCGATTTGATCCACAATAGGACAAACCTTTTATCTCATCACTGAGTCCTGATCTTTCCTCAGATAAAATACGAACCCCCTTTGCTGGTTTAACTCTTCACCATGGCCTTCTGTTTGAGAATTGTACAGATGCTCGATGCATTCTTCCCATATTCCTCACACAGACCGGCCATGCCGACTCCTTTTTCATGGTTATCTATGATTTCAAGCTTCCTTTCAAGAGAAATCAATTTTCTGACCGACCCATCGTAGAAACACTGGGATATGCACAATGAAAAATAAGATGAAAAAACTCATAAAATTCAAACAACAAAAAATATATATATTAATATAATATATATATATTTTTTGTGCGTGTGCAGGCCACTTAATGCCTCTCCTAACATGCTTTTTTAACCTACTGGTGGATCAGCTTTATAAGTGTGATTGACGCATCCTATACACTCGTTGGCAGTGGCGCGCTCACCGTGTTTTCTATGGGGTAGGGAAAAGGCACCGAGCAAATGATATGAAGTGCAGTAAACACTATTTATAGTTGCGTGCGGGGTGCTGGGGGTAAATGTTTTTTTTTTTTCCTTCCTATGGGGGTATAACAGAAAATAATTGATAGGCACTGCATAAGGCCTTCTCGGAGCGCAGAGGAATACACACAGAATAAAACACAGCTAATCAACCCGGAAAAGCCATTTCGTAAATAAAAAAAAAAACAAATTGCTCATTGGGTGAGGCAGATTTTTGGTGGGATTGAAGCTCGTATCATGGAAAATTCGTTATAAGGGACACTCGTGAGTCCAGGTACTGCTGTGGATGTATATTTTATGGCAATAGAAAAAAATAGCCCCTCTTCAAAGAGAGTCACTTTTTTTTGCCTTAAATCTGAAATGAAGAGACACGTTTTTTTTCCCCAGCTGTACGCAATTCAAAAATTCCCGGGTTTTTTTTGGGTCACCCTGTGTCACACACAGGGGCAGTGGTGGTCTAGTGGTATAGGGCGCTGGATCGCTGATCCAAAAGTTGGGGGTTCGAGTCCCACTCTCCACAAGGTTGTCACTGTCCCCCCCCCCAGTGCAGCTAACTGGGTTATCAAAGGCGGGCCATGTCTCTCACTGTCTATGGTGAGAGACATGTAAAAGAACCATTGCTGACTTTCGTAAAGAGTAGGCTGCAAAGTCGTCAGCGTGTTTCTGTCCCTTGCTAAAAAGGGTTGTGACAGGAAGGGCATCCGATGTAAAAAAAACCTCTGCCAAATCAAACGTGCGAATCAGATTATTCGCTGTGGCGACTCTCGAGTGAAAGGGAAAAAGCCGAAAGGAAGACAGACAGACCTGTGTGTGTGTGTGTGTGTGTGTGTGTGTATAAATGTGTATATATATATATATATATATATATATATATATATATATATATATACATACACACACACACACACACACACACACAGTGGTACCTCACCTTATGATAGTCCCAGCAAACGAAAAATCCAGGTTACGAAAAACATTTTCCAAAATTTTTTGTCTCTGTATACGGAAGAAGTTCTCCTTACGAAACGCGCCATTCAAACATTCAAACGCGTCATTCAAACATTCAACCAATGCACGAGCTGCTTTCCCATTGACTATCTTCCAACATCCCGCCCCACTGGCCTCCCATTGGCTTGGAGGGATGACCCGGCTCCCTCCCATTGGCTATTATGGAGCTGCATCTCCCATAATGCTTTTCGTGTATAGGACAGAGTTATTGTTTTTTGACTCGGGCTTTTAACCTTCCATAAACATTTGTAAGATTATAACTCTGCTAAGAAGACATGGTCAACACACGCACGCACACACACACGTGAGATTTCCGGTGCGAGTGAAAAGAAGAAGCGGGCTCGTGGCATGCGGTTGAGTAATATCGAAAAGGAATATGGCCAAACCCGTCTACCATCGGTACGATGTTGAAGCAGAAGGAGGTCTTAAAAGATATACTTTTATCATTTTTAAAGGGTTTAGGGGGTAGTATTGGGGGCCTTGGAACAAATCACACGTTTTACAAGTAAAATGCGGTTCAATTTATGAAAAATCCAGGTTACGAAAAAGGCTCTGGAATGGATTAATTTCGGAAGGTGAAGTACCACTGTATATAACTGATGACAGTCATGGATCTGTAAACCAATTTTGCTCATCTAGATTGAGCAATATTTGCCCACTTTTCTTTACACAACTTTTAAAATTTATTAAATCGGCTTTGGTTGGCGGACTGATAAATAGAATTTGTGTGTGTGTGTGTGTGTGTGTGTGTGTGTGTGTGTGTGTGTGTGTGTGTGTTCGTGTTCGTGTTCGTGTTCATTTCAGGCTGCTAAGCAATAAGATATCAGTTTTTTGAAGACGGGGGGGATTTATTTCAATCACCACCTGTCACTTTTTACACTTTGTTCCTTTAGTTTTAATTGGTCTAAGACAGGGATCACCAACGTGGTGCCCGTGGGCACCAGGTAGCCCGCAAGGACACTATAAGTTGCCCGCGGACCTGTTCACTGCTAGTTTTAGGACAGGCCCACAGCTCCATAGCGCCACTCTCCATTGAGCTGCATCTAATTTTTTTGAATATATTTTAAATCAAATCAATATCTTCACATAGATAAATATCATTAATTATTAATGATAACATATAATTAAAGGTAAATTGAGCAAATTTGTAATTTCAGAGGTGTGTTTTGACCTGGTAGCCCTTCGCATTAATTGGTACCCAAGAAGTAGCTCTCGGTTTCAAAAAGGTCGGTGACCCCTGGTCTAAGAGTTGCTGAGATCTAAAAAATGTATATAAAAGTTGTCTTTTTAAGAATCTGTGGTTTCTTCCATCCAAAGTTCATCCTACACCAGTGCTCACTTAATGACTCAAACTTTTCCCAAGAAGATCTGTTTGAAAAAGATGAATCAGGATGATGGAAGATAAAATAAGCAGGCTGCAGATAGTAGAAGAGAAAAGAAATGCAGAAGGATGAAGGAAATAACGTAAATTCAGTAGTAAATTAAGTGAGAAAGAGAAGCCTGAAAGCGCAATGGATATTGCTGTTGGCCGACATGCTAAACTATACCCAGCACAGGTTTTTGAAACCAGTCGGGCTCAGACATCACTATTGGTGGTGCTTTTTTTTGTTTGTTTGTTTGGTTTTTAACACATTTTTCTCACTATGGCATTCTGGGATCTTGTGATAACAGCTGCTGTTTACTCGCAATCTGGAGAAACTTGAACATTGACTCTTTCCTTAGTAATAAATAAAAAAAAAACTAAAAAAAAAACTTTGCAGAATAAAATAAGCTGGAGAACTCACTTTCATGTTGTTTATTTTTAATTTCTGGAATTTTATTAGGGTGTTTTGTTGTTACTGCTGTTGTTGAATTTGTTTGTTGATTTAAAAAAAAAAAAAATAGAACTTCACAGATATCGACTAGCAATACAGTGGTACCTCTCCTTACGATAGTCCCAAAAAACGGAAAATACAGTTTACGAAAAACATTTTCCTAAATTTTTTTGTTCCTAAAGTTCTCCTTATGAAACGCACCAAACACGCCATTCAAACAATGCTCTCCCATTGGCTGTCTCCCAACATCCAGCCCTGCTGGCCTCCCATTGGCTTGGAGGGATGATGCAGCTCCCTTGAGCAGCAGCTTGTTTCATGAGTTTTTCGAGTGTGTTCATTGCAACTTTATTTTTTTGGCTCAGGCTTTTAACTTTGCATAAACATTTGTAAGATTATAACTCTGCTAAGAAGACATGGTCAACATGAAGTAAGTACCTTAAAAGGTATGCTTTTATCATTTTCACAGGGTAGTATTGGGGGCCTTGAAACGAATCACGCGTTTTACATACGAAATGCGGTTCTACTTACAAAACATCCAGGGAACGAAAAAGGCTCTGGAACGGATCAATTTTGTAAGGTGAGGTACCACTGTATTTGACTTCATTAGCTAATGGTAGCTTTAGGACTGTTAGTATTTTATATGCTAATGGTGCATATATTCACAGGTACTTCACCAAAATGGCCATATTTTTTTGGACCATGAGGTGCACTTAAAAGCCTTTAATCTTTAAAAAAAAACAAACAAACAAACAAACAAAAAACCCAGACAGTGCGCTTTATAATCCGGTGAGCCTTATGTGTGGATGCAGCCTCGACTCCATCTCACTGACACCAGCAAAACCCAAGTGAAGCAAAGTCATTCAGAGCTTACCGTCATTTCGGTGGATTAACCAAAGAACTCCAACAGCTAGACATTAGTGTCCAGGTCGTAAGTTAGAGGGATCCAGGCTTTATGTATATATACCGGGATAATGCACTGCTACAGGTGTGTCCTCCTGAGACCTCGGATTAACCTTCTTGAATTTCAAGTTACACTGATACAGCGCTTAAAGAGTAATTACGTCCATTCTGTAATGAGCACAATACTAATGCGCTGCATCTTTAAGGGGGCGTGGCTGAGAGAAGGCCATGACCCAGGAAGACTTCTAATCTCTGTCTTTATTGATCTGACTCCATGTGCGAAGGCATAATAGATAATTAAATATTATAATATAATAAAAAATAAAAGAGGGATCCGGGCTTTATGTCTGACTCACACAATTGTTAAACGCCGACACTGAAGATGAAGAATTTGATGGATTGTGGACGAGAAATTAACTGAAAAAGTGAGTTTATTGTTTTATATTATTATAACTGAACAATGTTGAATTATTGTGAGGTGTATTATTTTATATTTTATGTCTTACAGATGAGCGATGTTCAGAGTTATTGGGAGAGTTGAATCGAGTTTGACTTATCTGACTTTTCTTTCGCTTAATGCGCCTTATAATCCGATGCGCCTTCTGTGTGGCCCACGGTGGTTCGTTGCTGTTGCGCCTTATGAACTGGTGAGGCTTATGGACCAGAGAGTGCGGTGTGCAGATATACTGTCTCCTGTCTGGAGCTCTCAAAAGAGCCGTAATTGCAGCCTTTTTCTTTTCATGTGGAATTTCACTCCCAAGGCAAAGGCTTTCCTGGAGTTTTGTAATCGTTCAGTTACTTCGGCAACGAACTTCGATCTCCCCAGTTAACAGCTGCAGCCGTCTAAGACCTTTGCCAATTGGGTGTGATTTAAGTTGTTCTCCAGTCATAGGTCATGG
>CM045737.1:10133725-10153725 GCA_024760905.1 Plotosus lineatus
ATTTGGCGCGGGCTGTGAGTGAAGGGCATCGTTCAGGAAAACACGATTCGTATTTTACAACGAGGTTAGCCGTGTCAGATTTTGACCCTCGGAGACACATGACCAGAGTTCATTGGGTGTCTGAGTATTGAACGTACCACATGGCGAAGTTTGCAACGTATCGCGACGGACAGGATTACAGCGTGATCGCAGGATATACACCCAGAATATCGAATAACTGGGTTGGTTGTGTCCGCAGTGTCTCCATGAGGAAGTGGTTAGAGGAAAGGGACCTTGTGTTTTTTTGTCGGGTTTATTTATTTTAAGCAGGGCTTGTATGAATGGTGCCATTTATCCCATTGATAACAGTCAAGAAAATCTTTGTACCCGGAGCTACCAAGTGAGACTTGCTAAACATAGCCCTCATCTCAGCACGTCAGCTTCTTGAAATGCAGATACAGGGCACTAAAAACACACGTTGGACGAGGCTCAGAAACGTAAGATAAGAAGAACTTCCAGAACAACAGTAAAATCTAATGCAGTCATAAAACACACGGCCAATTCCAAACCATAAACCAGCCCAGTCCCAGTCCATAGAGACCGGTCTGCGCGCCTGACCTCCGATGATCTTTTGGTTTGATGCTTAACAAAGCAAACAGTCTCTCACTCACTTTCATCCACATCAGCTTGTTCTCCCGCAAGGCTCCCCAGACAAGAGCGGGGAAGCTGCCCAAATGATTTCCTCTCTCTATTTTCTCGTCTTTGAGGTTTTTTTTTTTTTTTTTTTTGGGTAAGGCCTGTTTTGTGGCTTTGATCTCGCTCAACTTCTGCATTGCTTTTTTTTCTCAGGCAGGACAACCGGTGTAATCTCATGAGCACTTATGACCTGCTGAGACCCGACTCGGCACAGTACTCTAGGACCCTGAGTCCAAACAGCAGAGAGATGCACCTGGAACATTTGTGTCGAAAACACTCAATCGCTAAATATTACAGAATGTGAAAAGCAGGAGCATTGAAAGAGAGCTGCTGAGAGATGGAAGAGTTGAGATAAAGGGGGGAGACAACAAGGAATAATAAAGTTATCAAGAGCAGACAGTGCAGCACTCACGGTTCCTCCCGGAGAACTAGGTAGCGTGATACTTATGCGTGCGTGTAGACCTTCATGGAACGCTCATCAGGTCCTCTGTTTGACTGTCAACTCACAGTGTCAAACAGTCTGTGGAAGTCCTCAATGCTGAGCTTGTCTCTCATATCCCACACTCGAGGCCTCCTCTGCTCCGCGTCGCCTGTTCACAGAGCCTGCAGGCGGCAAGTGTCCGTGGCTCTTCAGCGGCTCTGGAGCCAGGACATGGCTGTGGAACTTCCAGCTGCGTTGTACAGACGGAGTCGCCCTCAGACTCAGACGCCGCCTCCGTTTTTCACAAAGGATGGGGAGGTGAAGAAGTAATTGCAAGAAAGAGAGGAGGGGAGGTAGGGACAAAGGGTTACAGGGGTCAGGCTTTCGTTTTCTATCCTTTTGAGCGCGGGCGTGGGGTGGGGTGGGGTGGGGTGGGATGGGATGGGGGGGGCAAGCCCATGAAGTTTTGACTCGCTTTTAATCATTGTTTACCAGTGGAAAAAGCAGGAAATAGAGATCCTACACAGCTGTCGGAGTGAAAACACTGATGTTTTCTATAACATGAGCCAAAAGGTGAGCTATTCGACATGTGTTGTGAATAAAAAGTTAAAGGTTTTGTGTGCTGGCGGTGTTTCAGCTGGTTGTAATGATATATACAGGAGAGTTTTCAAGGGATTTTCTGCGGTTTTCCGTAGACGTTATGTAATCTATACACGCTCGTTTCTGTATGTTCGGAACGTGTGCTCGGGTTCACTTCTCAATAAATTACAGTCAATTCAATGAGCTGCGACAGACATCATCGCTCTCTCTTTTTATCTGTCTCTCCATGTCTGTCTGTCTCTCTCTCTCCCTCCCTCCCACCCTGTGTGCCTCTTTCAACTGTCCCTCTTTCTCCCTCCCACCATCTGTCACTCTTTTTATTTCTGTCTGTCTATCTGTCTGACGCTCTCTCTGTGTCTCTCTGTCTCTCTCGCCCCCCCCTCCCTCTGTCCCTCTCTTTGTGTCTGTCTTCCTCTTTCTCCCTCCCTCTTTTTATCTGTCTTCCTATCTCTCGCTTATCTGTGTCTGTCTACCTGACCCCCTTTTTTCTTGCCACTGTGTGTGTGTGTGTCTGTTTGTCTCTCTGTATATATCCGTGTGTGTGTGTGTGTGTGTGTGTGTGTGTGTGTGTGTGTGTGTGTGTGTGTGTGTGTGTGTGTGTGTGTGTGTGTGTCTTGCCCTGCCTTTCTCTCTCTGTCTCTATTGCTCTCTGTTTCTTTTTCTCTGCTGATTCAATCAACTCTGATAGAGATGAACTCTCCTTGATCTGTTGCTGTACCTGTCTGTCTGTCTGCCGCTCTCTCTCTCTCTCTCTCTCTCTCTCTCTCTCCCTCTCTCCCCCTCTCTCCAGCCAGTCTGATCAGACTTTTTCTCATCACAGATATTTGATAGGCATTTCACTGACTGCACTGCTCATTACTATGTAAACCAACTGCAGTCAAATCAGGTAACTGTGAAAGTAAAAGTGGCTCGCGTGAGTAAATGTTTTTTATGCGGCGGCTGATATATGCACTTAAATAACCCAAGGGCCCAGAAAAGTGAAAACAGGTTCAGTCTTTTCATATTCGATCGAATTGTTTAATTCTGATGTGGCTTTTTAAACTCATTATTAATCTGAGCTTGGATGAAGTAACTTTACGAGGTATAAATGTGTGAAATGATCGTGGCAATGAGTTTGGTACTTTAAAATAGAGGGTCCAAAATGTAATAATCAGTACTGGTACTGGTACTGGTACATATGCAAACACTATGCCCTCCATAATTATTGCCACCCCTGGTAAAAATGTGTTCTTTAACTTGTAATAAATTCATTTTTTTAATAATATCATACCACGGTGGGAGGGGATCCAATGTTTAATTCAAGTGCATTTATTCAGTGGGGGAAAAATCCCACATTAAGAAATAATTCTTTTACAACAAACAATGTGCGCCACAGTTCCTCATGTTAATACCTCTGTGCAAGCAACCTTTGCCAGCAAAACAGCACCTAATCTTCTCCTATCATGTTTCACAAGATGGGAGAATACAGAAAGATCTTGGACTGTTTCCTCTCTGCACAATCTCTCTAAATCATCCAGCGAGCTGGGTCCTCTCCTCTGCACTCTCCTCTTCAGCTCACTCTACAGGTTTTCAGTGGACTTGAAGAGCTTGATTCTGTGTCTGGTGAATTATTTCTGTGTAGATTTGGACACATGTTTAAGGTCATTATCTTTCTAAAAGACCCAGTGACGGCCCATCTTCAGCTTTAAGGCAGATGCCACCAGATATTGATTTAAAATCTTAAAATCGTCTCATCTGACCAAAGCACACGGTCCCAGTTGAAGTCCCAGTATTGCTCAGCGAACTCCAGACGTTTGCGTTTATGATTGCAAGCGAGAAAAGGTATTTCCCTGCATGCCTCCAAAACATCTTGTTGGCATGTAGATGGAGCTTGATGGTTGTATTGGAGACTTTGTGACCCCAAGATACTCCAATTTGTTGCGATTCTTTAACAGTGAACTTTGGAGAACTTTTTCTCTCTCTTACCATCCTCTTCATTGGGTAACCTTGCGTCCTCCTCCAGGCTTGCTTACGACTGTTCGGGTTATTTTAAACTTCTTAATGATTCCTCTGACAGTAGATATGGGCCAGTGCAGGTGACGGGCGATTTTCTTGTCGTAGCCATTTCATGAATTCTGAAGGTTGACAAAAACTAATTAAGTGTTCCTAGATGCTCTGATCAACTTTTTAAACTACTGTAGAAATGACAGAAATATTTCAATTACATTTATTTCCGAGGAATTGTTAGGGATGCCATTCCAGGCATTGTTCAGAAGAACAGCGTACCTTGATTAAAATGTTGATTGGAGAGGGGGAAACATATAAAGAAGTGCAGAATATAAGAGGTCGATCAGCTGAAATTATCCCAAGTGCTTTAAAATGGCAATTAAACCTGAAAGACGTGGAAGAAAGAGAAAAACTACCATTTGAATGGATCGAAGAAGAGCTGAAATGGCGAGGACTCGGTTAACAATCAGCTCCAGGAAGATCAAAGAAGGTCTAAAGTGACCTGTGAGTCCTGTTATAATTAGATGATGTTGATCTGAAGCCGAGCTATTGACAAGAAGCCCTGCAAAGTCCCACTGCTGAAAAAATGATGTGATGAAGAGGTTACAATTCGCCAAAGACCACATTGACTGGAATGAAGAGAAATGACAACGTTTTGTGGGCTGATGAAAGAAATATTGTTATTTTTGGATCTAGTGGCTCCCACAGACGAGCCCGAAACACCGAATTCAAGCCACAGGCAAGTGTGAAGACAGTGAAGCCCGGTGGCGCAAGCATCATGGGGATGTTTCTCACACTATGGTGTCGGAATTATTGATCGTATCCCAGAGATCATGGATCAGTTTGACTCCATCAGAACACTTGAAGAGGTCGTGCTGCCTCATGCTGAAGAGGAAACGTCCTTGAAATGGGTTCCAACAAGACAGCGACCCCAAACTCACCAGTAAACAGGCAACATCTCGGTTCCAGACCAACAAGATTGAGGTTCTGGTGTGGTCGGCCTGATTCCCTTGTGGTGTGACATCAGCAATGCAGTTTCTGCGACAAAACCAAGAAATCCAGAAGAATGTGGAATGTAGTCCAATCATCCTGGGCTAGAAAACCTGTTCACAGGTGCCAGAAGTTGGTCGAGTCCACAACACAGATGTGCAGCATTTCACAGAAACAATGATTATCCAACTAAATATTAGTTCAGTGATTCAAAGGGAAAAAAAACCTTACAACATTTTTAAGTTTATACACTGAATGTTTGAATTTGTAAAGAATAAAGCAGACACTGATTTTTTTTTTTTTTTTGAACAGCCACTTTTCTTCCATTTCTTTAAAGGAATAACATTTGCATTTGTGTGGCTGGAAATAAAAGATATCAGGCTTTTGAGCAAAGGTTTCAAAAAGGGGAGAAATTTTTAAAATGTAAAATCCAACGCGATACTCAGAACAGGCCGGCCCGGCCCTCCATCCTGGAGAACGCACTATGGATGACGTGCCTTAAAATGCAGCAGAAGCATTTAGGTGATAAGATCTGACTTGTAAGTTTAGGATCTGCTTCTTGTCGTATGACTGCTGTTGGTTCACTCTACAGCATGTCTTTCATCGTGTCTGCCAGCATTTGAGACGAGATTGTTCAGTATGTCATATAGGATTATAGCTTCTACCCCCATTTCACTGGACTACGGCATGCAAGGATGGTGCAAAGCCTACGGAAAAGTGGAAATTCTTATACTCCCATTTCACTGGACTGGACTACGGCATGCAAGGATCGTGTAACAGAAAGGAGCGCAACGCAGTCTACAGAAGAGCTTTGGTATTTTTACACGGAAAATGGATGAAAATCCTACGGAAAAGTGGAAATTCTTACAGTCTTGGAATGTTCACTGCATGCGCGGGACAGGTACGGCAAAGTACGCCAAAGTGACCCCACGGAACACTCATGGATTTTTTTTTTTTTTCCTGTGAACGGAATATTTTGGCCTGCCGGAAGCATACGGAAGTGAAGAAAGTCTTGAGGAATAATTACGGAATGACACGGAAGATGAGGGGAATAATTGCGGAATGTTTGCGGATGACATTTTTGCTTCCCTGAGTCTGCCGTGCTCCAGTGAAATGGGGGTATTACCGAAAAAACAAAAACAACAACAAAACAACAGTAGAATGCAGTACAGGGATCCCTCACTTTCCGCAGGTAATTGGGACCGAGATCCCCACGCGACCAACGAATTCTGTGAAGTTGGGCTCCCCCCACATCCTCGACTCACCCCCACCCCATCCGACTGACGTATGCGTACATGTATATGTGTATATAATATCAATAAATACATATTCAATACTATAAATGCTTATAATAACAATTAAACATTAAAAAAATAATTAATAAGATGTAAATAAAATATAAATACATACACATACAGGTGCATGCACGCAGATGCGCACCTCATAAAAATATATATGGGTTGTTTTTTTTGTTTTGTGTTTGTTTAGAGTTTGTTTTTGTTTTTTTGTTGTTGTTGTTGTTTTTTTTGGTTTTTTTGCATAATTGGCCTTGTTTTTGCGACCTTTCCCCCCTATTCTTCCTTAATTTCCTTATGTTTTTATTTCGATGAATATTTAAAAAACAAAAAATCACGATGCACCGAAGCCGCATGAATTGAAGCGCAAAGTAGCGAGGGATCCCCGTATATGTAACATCTCGGGCTATGAACCCAACACTAAAAGCTTCAACTCGGCAACCTCCATAAACCAGCACACACCACGAGAAGCCTATCGAGGCTTGATAGAAACATTCCCTTGATAGAAACAAAGCAAAGGTTTGAAAACTCTCCTTGATGGGGAGGGGCTTGGAGTCTCTTCTTTTCCTCCGTCGTTATCCTGTGCATATGTATGGGATGGAATATAGGCTGGAGAAACGTCTTATAAAAAGTGACAACGTAAAAGTTATATGACATGCATTCAAGAGACTGGGAGAGCTTAAAGGCTGAGGATGAGGGTTTTCCCCCTCTTTTTTAAAGTCATTTTTCTTCTCTGTAATATTCACTCTGCTTTCTTTTAAAATGCTATTTTTTCTGTCATAATGATTCTAATATGCTTAAACACTTATCCAGTGTTGAGTCAGTACAGCCAGAGGCGATCAGTCATTTTGCTCTTATATAATAAAAGAGCTTCATCTTCTCCCACTGCTGAATCTATCAACACGGCTCTGTGTAACACGTGAAACACTGAAGATCCAGTAATGTGTGTTTGGGATGAATCTGCTATACAGGAGCACTCAGCTGAGACTGTACTTATAGAGTACGGTACTTACAGTATTAACTGTAAATTGTGTGTGGTGTTCTCTTCACAGGTATATATCTGTCGGACCTCACGTACATCGACTCGGCGTATCCCTCCACGGGCAGTATTCTGGAAAATGAGCAGCGGTCAAACCTGATGAACAACATCCTGAGAATCATCTCAGACCTGCAGAGATCCTGTGAATATGGTGGGTGGGTGTGGGTGTGGGTGGGTGTGGGTGTGGGTGTGTGGATGCATGAATTTCCCCATGTAGATGCAGTGGATTTTCTTATTTCTTTTGTTTGTGGTTCAGATGTCCCTGAACTCCCTCATGTCCAGAACTATCTGAACTCGGTTCACTACATTGAGGAGTTACAGAAGTTTGTTGAAGATGACAACTACAAGTGCGTTTTATCCGAGCTCTCCTTCATTCTTTCCGTCTTTTTTAAACCGGTACCTTTCCCTGATACTTGGTAATAATTGTTCTTGATCTGTTTTGATTACAGGTTGTCCTTAAAGATTGAGCCAGCCACCAGCACACCTCGCGCAACCGCCTCTAGAGAAGACCTCGTAGGTACGGAAACGTGCGGTCCATAACCAAACACGTTTAACCTTCGTACACGAGAAAATGTTCATCTCATACGTTTGTGTCCGGCTCAGGTTCGGACGCCTCGGGTTCGCCCTTGTGTGGTCGTCGGGGCAACTCTGCTGATGGTGGCCTTCCCAAAGTCCCAGGGACTCCACCTTCCCCTCGCAACCTCCTACCCTATGGGCACAGGAAGTGTCATAGCCTGGGGTACAAGTGAGTCCATTTTCTCATCCCGCACTCGTAACACTCACTCATCCTGCTGGTCTCTGTTTTTATTTTCTGTTGGAAAATGTTTAAATCTTATTGAGGCTTGGAATTGATGACCACAGGCTTCCTATCCCTGTTAATGAGTCTGATTCAAGAGTTAAGAACTCGATCTCACACCAGGTAACACCATGGACATGAAAAAGTGAAAGTATTTCTCTCCATCAAGAAGATGATGTCGTTGACCTTGGCTTGTGTGTGTGTGTGTGTGTGTGTGTGGGGGGGGGGGGTGCATCTGGAAATTCATTCTTTGGCTGTCATAACATCTGTATCGGTGTTATTTCTTTTTTTTGGGGGGGGGGGTTCCCCACCTTTTTCTCTTTAAGTTATTTGTGCATAATTTCCCACCCATTGTGCATTGCCCTCCCTATCACAGAAGCACCCCCGACCAGGGACCATGGCAAAAGCATGCACATGTCCCCTCCATGACATGCGATGCTATCCACCCGCCTCTTTTAGAACTGCACTGCCATGTGGACGTAGTTGCGGTCTAACACACTCAAGAGGAAAAACGCTATCCACCCCCTCGTACGCGTGAGCTCACAGATGCCCATGATTAGCTGGCGATCGCTGTGAGTGACAGGGAAGTGAGCGGATGCCATCCTTCCCTACTGTGAGGTCAATTAGCTCCCATGGATTCCATTCCACGGACGGCTGTGTGCATTAAACTGGATTCGAATTTGCAATCTCTGGTGGTTCGGTGTTCTTTCTTATGCATTGTTTGTCCAAATACCCTTTCATGACATTGCAGTTCAGTTCCCCTTTACTTTCAGCAGCTGCTCCTCCTGAGAAATTGACAAATTCACATTGTCAGTTGCAGAGTATCCAAATTCTAACATCTGTGTGTGTGTGTGTGTGTGTGTGTGTGTGTAACCCCATGGCCTGATGATGTAGTTTTATTCATAAGATGAACACAGTGGAGTTTAAGAGTGCTACATTCCCCAACGCGGGCTCCAGACACTTGCTGGATGACAGTGTATTGGAGAGCCACACACCAACACGAGGACAAGCAGAGAGCTCCACTCTGTCTAGTGGCATCTCACTGGGTAAAGAATTCCTGCACACACAACTGCTGTGATTAACATGTGGATCAATTGATATGAAGAAACGGGTGGATGGATGGCTGGATGAGTTCAAGGTGTGAATGGACAAATTGATGGAGGGATTGAAATCGGAATGAAGGTGGCTGGATAGAGATACGTGTGGGTGGATTGATGGATGGGGAAATAGATATCGGTTTATGGTGGGTGGATGGGAATAATGCTGACACTATAGTTAAAAAAATGTGCAAAAAAAAATGCAGAATACGAGTCTCCTTTTGTTAATAATAACAATAACACAAGACCCATACATGTGTGACATCCTGGGGAAACCCTTCAGATGATCAAACACACACACACACACACACACACACACACACACACACACACACACACACACACACTGTTTTTCTTGGATAATATACACAAGCAGTACTTACACTTCCACTTTCGTTGCTGCAGGAAGCAGTGAAGGATCTGAACTCAGTGAAGAAATGTCATGGCCTGCATTTGAAAGGTGAATCCCCCCCCTCCCTCCCTCCCTCCCTCCCTCCCTCTTTCTCTTGCTCACTTGCTCTTCTCTTTCACTCACTCACTCACATACTCTTTCTCTCCCGTGCGCGCTCTCTGTCACATGTGCATGTAAAAGTGCACAAACATCCACCGACAGCAATTGAACTAATCACTGCAGCTTGTGATTTTACTTTGAGGAAATTAAACATCTGGATATTGAACATCTGATCACACTGAACTGATCTAATCTGTTTGTGAGCATCATTGTTTTATTGTTGTTGTCTTTTCTCGTATTATTTTTGTGGCTCGTACTGCATGTGTGTGTAACACGTTGTACAGGCACTTTAATATTCCACTCTTATTCCAAATATGACAAACCTACATGTTCTATCAGGATGTTTCCAATTCTTTCTGATTCCTAATTTAGTGTGGGGTCGGTCCTGTCGTGGTTTGGGTGCTGAGTTCGTGATTAATAGGTTGTAGGTGCGAATCCCTGTTCAACCCTCGCCATGCTCAGCCTCCTGGACATGGTCTTAATCCAGTGCTTCTCAAATATTTTCTGTGGCACCCCCTTGAGGAAGAAAAAAACATTTCACAAGCGACGATAAATTGTATTATTTGTCTATAAAATTGTTTAGTACAACACCTCTGCATAACATTGTATCTTTATTAACATTCAAAACAAAAAGAAATATAGTTCAACTTACAATAAAGAAAAATGTCTTTCTTTATTGAAAAATTTCTTTCCACTAATGTGCCTGAAATAAAAAAAATACATTCTTATTTAAACTCATTCAATTATTTGTGCTAATATCTCCGTCTCTCTTCACCTTTCTCTTCGTTCCTGTTCGAAATTTTTCCGTGTTGTTTCTTTGAGAGGTTGTTTACTGCACATCATATCATTTGCTCGTGTGAAAAACCGCTACACCATAGTACGACAATGAGAGTGCCACTGCCAACCACTGGAGTGGAGGTGCAATTACACATAATTCTCGTACATTATTCCAGAAAAACATGTTCCCCAAGGTCATACGTGTTCCCCACAGCATCACACTGCAACCCCCCCCCCCCACACACACACACACACACACACACATACACCCCGGTATCATACTGCGCGCCCCACTATTTGAGAAGCACTGTCTTAACCACAAGTGTACCTCTGTCCAGCCAGCTGTATAAATGGGTACGCTGCAAGGGACTAGGAGAAGTTAAACTCTTCTATTCACGCTACAGGAAGCAGGATAAGCTCCACCCTGAAGAGTCAGTAGGTTTCCATCAGACTTTTTTTCCGGCATACGGGATATGCAGATATTATTCAGTTTTTCAGGGCATTCTTTGGACATGTGTCAGTTTGCTATACACAATCTCTTGCCAGTCTTGTACACAAACCAACCCATTAGCAGTACATACCCATAAAGGTATTAGTTGAAAATTCCTTGGCCATGTCGGAGTTTGAGTCCAAACATGTCTTTTTTTTGGAATAAGGGTGAAACTAGAATATTTTGTGCATGTGAAAAAGGCCATTGTGAATGTACACTGTAACTGTCTGTGATAAGTTTATGCTTGTTAGACAATGATAAAAACGGGGGCGGGCGGCGGGGGGGCAAAAAAAATCCCATAGTTGAGAGAGTATGAATATACATTTGTGTGTCATGGCTTTAACTAATCACTGCACTGACCAACACCCAACAGGACACGTTTCTACCACTCTCTGGGCCCAGTGACCCGAGTAGGCCGCATGTCTTGCAGAGGAGGCCTCAGGCCCAGCAGGTAACCCCAGTCATCCCTGGGCCACTCTCTCTGACTGACTTCCTCTTTTCTGCTTTCTTTCTCACTCCACCTGAATTGGGCTTGAGCAGGTGCACACGCTGGTGTTAGAATGTGTGTATGTTTTGTTTTTGTTTGTTTTTAAATCATCGTCATCATTATTTTTTTATTATTAATATATTTATTATTGCATTTTCACATGGTGACGGGCTTCTGAATTCCAGCTTGTTCAATGGGGAGTACGTGAGCACTCAGAATTCTGTCTGACTTTGTAGTTTGGCATTTGACTGATAAACAGTCTGAAGAAGTTAATAATACTGTGTGTGTGTGTGTGTGTGTGTGTCATTTGAACTGGTCTTTGTTACCTTTTACATGAAATACAGGAGGGTGACAGATTTCAAGGTTCACCACGTAGGATTCCGGGGGCTTATCAACAAAAAGAGAATGAAGTGTTCATAAATATGCTGTGTGTTTTCAATAGCTTCGACTTGGACATAAGTTTAAGTCGTTGTGTTTTCATAAGTTTCATTCATTCATTCGTTTTCTGAACCGCTTAATACTCAGCCGATTCTGGGCGAGCACAGAGTACACCCTGGACGGCTTGCCAGGCCATCACAAGGCTTTTGTAATTTTAAAACGATTTTTTTTTAACATCTACATCAGCAGCGCCGAGTTGTGCTTCTACCGGAGCCCAAGACAGAAAAACCCTTCAAAGGGCACCATCTGCGTTTTCCACTTGGACAATCAGCATCATTAAAAACGTAGAGTATCGCACTCGCTTTAGATTTGAGTTCAGTATTTGTATTTACTGTTCTCCTGCCTGAGTAGTATCAACACCTGACTGCACTTGAATTGCAATTTGAGCAGTTTTGTAAACATAACAAGCAAACTTATTGTGTTTGCTGTCAATCCTGTGAGTTTTTGCAGTTGGCCTTTTTTGATGTAATCATGCCTTGCCTATCAGAACACGACCGACAGCCAGCACAGGTTCTTTTGGAGAGTCATCTCTCCGTAGTACGAGACATTCTTACGTAGGACGTAGACGTAGTATGCTACTTATGCATGGCGCTGCATCGTTAATTGTTTACAAACGACAGACTGAACGTGCCCCTCCTTCTTCCCAGTTCACCGCGTGTTACCCTTGTGCTAAGACGTCATCTCTGTGATCTTTGTGTTTACACTGTTTTGCGTATTTGTAACCCTAAGCAAATATGGTTGGTCAGAAGCGTAAGCCTACTAGTGATAGTGGGAATTAGAATCAGTGCGAATAAGTGCATTTGAGTAAAATTTATTTATTTGAAATTATTTTGCTTGAATTTAATTTATTTGAAATTACTGTTGATATTTATGTTGTTTAATTATTTTACAATGCTATGTTTATAAGAATTGATTTCGGGGTGTTTTTAATAATATAATAATAGTATTTATGGATGTATAGTACAGTATGAACGGTCATACTTCACTGGAACATACAGTAACAACTTATGTCTTTTTTCACCTTACGTTCGGCCGTTCGGAACGTAACTAAATCGTAAGTCGAGGAGCGTCTGTATAGGAAAGTAAAGAAATGCACGCAAATACTGGGAGAACATTCAAACTCCATATAAACATACCCGAGCCCCGAGAATTGAACCCAGGGCCACCTTGCTGTGAGGCAAACATGCTAAACACACCGCTGCATGCCATCCAGCAAAATAGCCATATTTTCAAAATGCTTTAAGTCTTGCTTGTAGTGCTTTCTCACTCACTTTCTCGGGATTGTTGTGTTACTGGGTCTGCCTTATTATTCCCGTGTGTGTGTGTGTGTGTGTGTGTGTGTGTTAAAAGATAAATGCAGTGTTTATGAACTCACTGATGTGAGGTGTGTTGTAAACTTTAAAAGGATAATGTACAGGGATCCCTCGCTACTTCGTGCTTCAATTCATGCAGCTGCAGTGCATCACATTTTATTTTTATTTTTTAAATATTCATTGAATTAAAAAATAAGGAAATTAAGGAAGAATAGGGGGAAAAGTTCAGGAAAATGCCACAAAACAAGGCCTTTTATTCAAAAATAACCACTAAACAAACAAAAACAACCCAAAACCTCCCATCAAAACTACTTACATTGTTGTGAGGTGCACATCTGTGTGCGTGCGAGCGCATCTGTACGTGTGTATTTATATTTTATTTACATCTTGTGCATTATTTTTGAATATTTAATTGTTATCATAAGCATTTATAGCATTGAATATGTATTTATTGATATTATATACACATATACATGTACGTATACGTCCATCAGGGAGGGTGGAGGGGGTGGTCCGACTTCGCAGATTTCGGTGGTCGTGTGGGGATCTCGGTCCCAATTAACTACAGAAAGTGAGGGATCCCTGTATTATGTTCACTATAGGCTCAAAAGTATATTGACATCTGTCTGTCACACTCATGTGCTTGTAGAACACCCCGTTCTATGTTTATTCATGTTTATTCCACCTTTGCTCTTATTATATCCTCCATTCCTATGGACAGGCTTTTCCACGAGATTTTCGGGTGTGGCTCTTGGGACTTGTATTCATTTAGCTTCAAGAGCTTCAGGTACTGGTCAGGTACTGATGTTGGGAAGAATCTTTAATGGGTGAGTGCAGTCGGGTCAGAAGTACACAGAACATTTTGTGCCGATGAGTATTTTCATGTTGGAACACGCTTCGACCTCCTAGTTCCTGTGATTGGAATTTTACATCTTAGAAAAACATTCTTCACAGATACGTGCCTATAATACGAGTGTGATGGTCAGTTGTTCAAATACTTTATATCATGTATAAGTCAAGCCTCAGTGTTGAGTTCAGAAACACTCAGTCGATCCTTGGATGTGTCTGGATAGATGAGACTGTAAAAACTGGGAGGTCCTCATTCACCATGTGCTTGTGTGTGTCTTTGTGTAGCTCAGCCGAGTCTGAAGAGCTGGCGGTGCACCTGTACCCAGGAGCAGTGACCGTCCAGGGAGTGTTACGTAGGAAAACCATCCTCAAGGAGGGCAAAAAACCTACGGTAACAGCATCCACTATTTCGGTCTCATCCTTTTCTGTATATCTGTGTAGTTTTGCGAGTAAACATAGATAGAGCTGTTTGTCATTTGTTTAAAGAACTTTTATATGAAAGTAGTATCACACTCACAGTTGTGTGGTCACCGTTGCACATTTGGGATTACTTAAACCACATGACTAAACACCAGCTGTGCTTAGAACTCAGTCTACTTGTATCACTCACTTTTTACTTCCCATTCCAAACCCATGATGCACTGGGACAATGTTTTGGTTACTATTGCGTTGTATGTTTGCTTGAGTGGCTTGCAGGCCCAGGAAGCTGTTCTCTAGGACAGTGGTCCCCAACCTCTGGGCCGTGGACCGGTACCGGTCCGTGGATCAATCGGTACTGGGCTGCACAAGAAATAATTAATTATTTCCGTTTTATTTATTATCTGAGTCTGAACGATCTTTTATTTTGAAAATTGACCAGATTCTCTTGGTTACACGTCAGTCATTTGACCGCTAACATGTAACCCACAAGGGGACAGCGTGTGAGGCATGTTGGACATGTTTTAAACATTAGTGGGGATTTTTCTCCATTCTCTCAGCTGGTGAATGATCATCTGTCTTTTTTTTTTTTTTTTTGAAAAAGAAGAAGAGTTCGAGCTCCAACCAACTTTATTTAATTGTTGAAAAATAACATTCGTAGATTACAAATGACAGACTGAATGTGCCCCTCCTTCTTTCCAGTTCAGTTTATATATATATATATATATATATATATATATATATATATATATAGTCCTTCTCAAAAAATTAGCATATTGTGATAAAGTTCATCGTTTTCTGTAATGTACTGATAAAAATTTAACTTTCATATATTTTAGATTCATTGCACACCAACTGAAATATTTCAGGTCTTTTATTGTTTTAATTCTGATGATTTTGGCATACAGCTCATGAAAACCCAAAATTCCTATCTCAACAAATTAGCACATCATGTTCAGGTAGTCTAAACGAGCTATTAACCTAATCATCTGAATCAACCAATTAACTCTAAACACCTGCAAAAGATTCCTGAGGCTTTTAAAAACTCCCAGCCTGGTTCATTACTCAAAACCGCAGTCATGGGTAAGACTGCCGACCTGACTGCTGTCCAGAAGGACATCATTGACACCCTCAAGCAAGAGGGTAAGACACAGAAAGAAATCTCTGAGTGAATAGGCTGTTCCCAGAGTGCCGTATCAAGCCACCTCAGTGGGACGTCTGTGGGAAGGAAAAAGTGTGGCAGAAAACGCTGCACAACCAGAAGAGGTGACCGAACCCTGAGGAAGATTGTGGAGAAGGGCCGATTCCAGACCTTGGGGGACCTGTGGAAGCAGTGGACTGGGCTACAGGTGCCGCATTCCCCAGGTCAAGCCACTTTTGAACCAGAAACAGCGGCAGAAGCGGCTGACCTGGGCTACAGAGAAGCAGCACTGGACTGTTGCTCAGTGGTCCAAAGTACTTTTTTTCAGATGAAAGCAAAATTTTGCATGTCATTCGGAAATCAAGGTGCCAGAGTCTGGAGGAAGACTGGGGAGAAGGAAATGCCAAAATGCCTGAAGTCCAGTGTGAAGTACCCACAGTCAGTGATGGTCTGGGGTGCCATGTCAGCTGCTGGTGTTGGTCCACTGTGTTTTATCAAGGGCAGGGTCAATGCAGCAAGCTATCAGGAGATTATGGAGCACTTCATGCTTCCATCTGCTGAAAAGCTTTATGGAGATGAAGATTTCATTTTTCAGCACGACCTGGCACCTGCTCACAGTGCCAAACCCACTGATAAATGGTTTACTGACCATGGTATTACTGGGCTCAATTGGCCTGCCAACTCTCCTGACCTGAAGCCCATAGAGAATCTGTGGGATATTGTGAAGAGAAAGTTGAGAGACACCAGACCCAACACTGTGGATGAGCTTAAGGCCGCTATCGAAGCATCCTGGGCCTCCATAACACCTCAGCAGTGCCACAGGCTGATTGGCTCCATGCCACGCCGCATTGAAGCAGTCATTTCTGCAAAAGGATTCCCGACCAAGTATTGAGTGCAGAACTGAACAAAATGATTTGAAGGTTGACTTTTTTTGTATTAAAAACACTTTTTTTTATTGGTCGGATGAAATATGCAAATTTTTTGAGATTTTTTTTTTTGGGTTTTGAGAAAATTTTTTGGGTTTTCATGAGCTGCATGCCAAAATCGTCAGTATTAAAACAATATATATATATATATATATATATACACCCCATCATTGAGGGGTGTTTTGTGAGATACGGTAATGGTATTTATGGATGTATAGTACAGTATAAGCGTCATACGTTACACGTCATACTTATTGCGTCACTGTAACAACTTGCGTTCGGCTGTCCGGAACCAATTGAAAACGTAAGTCGGGGAGCGTCTGTAATAATAATAATAATAATAATAATAATAAATTAACAATCTATCCCCCCCTGGTCTGCGGTAACATTGTCAAGCGTTGACCGGTCCACGGTGATGAAAATGTTGGGGACCACTGCTCTAGGACATTCATCTATTCACATTAACAATCAACAATCACACTTTGGCGGCAACTTGGAGTCGGTGATTGTCCTAATGTGCTTGAAATGTGGGAGGAAACCAGAGCACCCAGATGAATCCCACACAAGCCAAGGAAGAATGTGCAAATTCCACACAGAAACATCCTGGCCAACCACCAGGCTTGAACCCAGGACCTCCTTGATGTGAGCGTCACTGAATTGCCTTGTTTGATCTCCTTGAGAACTTTATTTATTTATTTATTTTTGAACCTTCCCAAGCACACTGTGCTGTAGTAATTCTGTAATTTGCTGTGTTCATATAGGTGGTGCTGAATAGTCTCCTTTTGAGAACTCGTGTACTATCACCCCTGCATCACACTACAATAAAGCAACAGACAGGTTTGGGTTTAGCAGGCCTTATTGTTTAAGAACTTGTCAGGTCAGGTTTTGCCCTGCCAATGGTAACATGTACGCCAGTACAACCTGTTGCATGGTCGAGTGGTCAGCGGCTAAACCGGCTTCCCCACCAGGTTCGAAGTTTGGTGAGTAGGCCAGCAACCCAGTCGGAATAAAACCAAGATGTATCAAAGAGCGGATGAACTCTTTAGAGTCAACGGCCAGCTAGCTAGAGATGGTGTCTCAATAAAAACACCCTGCAGAAAGAACTTCGGGCCTCTACTGCGGATTTTTTGCCCGTCGTATACAGCCATGATAAAGGCTGCTATATGGCTGCCGCGTACGCCAGAATTCTGGCACGGTACCCAGATTGATTGATTCTTTAAGGTGCCCTAAAGCATGCATGTCCCATAGCACGTCTAAAATGTGACCAAAGTGCGGCAAGAAAATTCTCGTCCAACCAAAAGCAATTTAAATTTTGCGCACCTCGCAATTGAACTCCGTACATGGCCGAAGTTTGGTCAGAACCTTGCCGACAAAGGAACAATCATTTCATATTTGTCTTTTTTTTGAGTGGAGGCATGAAGACAGGATGCCAATCCACAAACTGGGCATTAAGCCCAAACTTAAAAGAACCGGGGGATGGGGAGGTGGCGGCGACCAAGGTAAGTTATCAATTGATGAAATTCAACACGGTGACGACAGCGTCGTTAGAGACGAAGTACTGTGCATTTGCGTGCAGTTCCGTCCTCATGCCTTTGATTGATGAAGCTGTTCTATCGGTGCACTTTACACTCGGCTGCAGGTCGTTTTGGAGCCAAACTTTTTCAGTCAACAGTTCATGCTACCTCTGATATCATGCCGTGCTCACTGCGGTCTGCGGTGAGAATCTTCGGCATTCATTCCTGGGCTCATTATTTATGCTTACTGTCTATCAAGTAGCCTACGTCAGGCATAATTTTGTGGAGATCGCACTGATTGGTTGGTTATGATGTCACTGAGAGTTCTGGGATTTCCTTGCATTATGCAGAAAGAAAAAGAATGATGGATGGAAAAAAAGGCCCCCTGGGTGTACATGTGAGACTCAAGGAGGACTTTTTTTTTTTTTTTAAATCGCATGCCTTGCGATGAACTTACGATCTGTTCAGGACGTACCCGCCTCTCACCCAAAATCACCTGATTGGCTTTCCTTTTACATGGTTCAAGGTTTTTTTTTTTTTTTTTAAATTGTAATATAAATTCAGGATAGTTGTAGAATTGCAATTCTTACAAAATCGCAATAAAACTCGAATCAGCACCAAGGTACCGTGATGAATCTTTTTGTCCCCAATGATTCCCATCCCTATGTATCGATACATAGCTCAACCCTAATGCCATTATAATTTATGCATTGCTGGTGTTTCCCCAATTTCCCCCTGATTTAGTCTTGCCAATTTCACAGTCATCATCCAGCTCTTTATTATGCAACAGACATCAACCGGCCGTCTGGTGCATCCTCCAAACCACGGAATACCAGTCAACCAGGTCGATTTTCCACCCCGTCACTCGTGCACCATTCCAGAGCAGTATACACACTCTGGAAAGCATTGTCTGCTCTTTTCCACACACATCAACGATTGACTAGTGTTGCTGTGATTGACAGCTCAGCGAGGAAGTAAGTAATGTACATGACTCCCATGAGGAAATGGGGCTCTCGGTTATGGATCAGTTCCTGATATTCAGATGATGGGGAATTTCAATGGCACTGCTGGCAGACGTAAGACGACAACCGGCCATGTTGAAATTTAATTGAATATGAACTTCATTCAACAAACGTGCGTCCAATTTCATCAAGGTCGTATTAATAATAGCCAAAGTAACACACGAGGAACTGCCCTGTGAATGGACTTTATTCATGTGAGACGGTGGGAGCGAGATTGAATTTTCCTTGGCTGTTTTTCCCCGCACTTGCTGGATTTTTCCCTGATGTGATCGGTCTGCCGGTGTAACTCTGCATCAGGACTTTATCTCTGCAGTCTCTCGGCTGGCTGAGTGGCGTATAAATCAACTTCAGCAGTAAAATACATGCCTTTAAAGTTTCGTTATGAGAGGAGAGGGAATCTTTTACAACCGCAACTACTTCACTTGTGAACACTTTTACTTCTATTTTACCCCCTGACTATTTCCGATATCAATAAAATCAGCTCTCATCGGTCTGGATGATTGATTCGGGTGATGGTTAAGTTTGTGAAGTCGCTGCATGGCTGGGGAGTCCACTGTGATACAGTACTCAAGACTAGATGAGCCATTTCATCTTCTACATTCACGTCAACGTTGAACTTGGCTTTCTCTTGCTTTTATAATCACCTTTGTAGAGGTGTACCTCGACCTAAGTCTTTTCGAGATAAGTCGTTTTCGATTACACGTCGGTTTTCAAAAAAATGTGTGTGTGTGTGGGGGGGGGTGTTTCCGTCATTCTAATCATATAATTGATATTATTATCCCACTATTTGAGAAGCACTGAATTAGCGGCAGCTTCGGGAAATTATACACATGCATCATCACGACGTTACTGGAACGTGATTCAAATTTAACCAATGGCTGAGAGCTTTTGTTTCTCCCTCCTGCTGATTGGTTGCAGATGATGCGTACACCTGTATTTTTCTCCTTCGCACACGTTATCAGCATGATTGCTTGAATTGTGAATTCACGGGGGGTTTTTTTTCGTGTATTATTAATGATTATTTAAGCCCTAGGATGTCAATCAAACGTCCTGCATCTTCTCTAGCTTCTGGTAAGGAGCCTAAGCGCTTTATTTATTCATAAATATTATCACAGTACAAAATAAATTAAAACGTTTTTATTTCATCATTACTACATTTTACTACATTATTACTGTAGTAATGAGTAACACTGTCTATAGAATGTGTTTAACAAGC
>CM045737.1:10161225-10163725 GCA_024760905.1 Plotosus lineatus
CGATCTCGCATTTTTGTGCCAATACGCCGTTTTCAGCGGGTTTTTTTTTTTTTTTTTTTTTTTGGCTCTCACTCCAAACTCTACCTTGTGACTTAATCTGTATTTTACTGGAGCCGGACGCATTCCTATTAGCACGATAAATGAAAGAGAGGATCCCCAGCATTTATCTTTTGTGCAATGTTGTTCTTCTTTCTTGTTTATTTCCAGGTTCCAGCCAATTTAATGTCGTTCGAGTGAAGTCCAATCAGGTGGTGAAAGAAATGTTTCAAAGGCGGGTGCTAAAAGACAGGAGAGGAGCAGTTGTGGAGTGATGGAGCAGGAAGAGGAGAAGAGTGTAATGATTTTACAGGAGCTTTTCCACTGCCATCACCCAGCCTGAATCTCACTGCAAAGCCCTCCACCACCACTGCCTTACTGAGTGGAACAAGCGTCTGTCTGTCTGTCTCTCTGTCTGTCTGTCTGTGTATGTGTATGTGTGTGTGTCCCTGTCCCTGTCCAATGGTCTACTGGTGTGAAGCCCCTGTCCTCTGCCACCATGTTTCTTTCATTTTTTCCCTTCTCATCTTGGCTCGCTCTCTATTACGCGCCTGCTCTCTATACCAACAGGAGAATCTCTGCATGTTCCTCTACATTCAAACTTCTGTGTCTGTAGACATCTGGGTCTTAACTCCACCCCCCCCCCCTTCCCCCCCCCCCCCCTTTTTTTTTTTTTTTTTTTTTTTTTAATTTACATATACATAAAATATTCCCTATGGGGATGAAGAACTGGGCCCAAACGCTGTGTACCAGCCAAGTACAATTCCGATCTTATCTTCATCACACCTCGCTCATCACCACCCAGATCCTACAGAACCTTCTACAAAAGAGAACGATTCTAAACGGGGACATCCAGATATAGGCTAACACCCCCTCCCTCCCTATTTCCTCTCAAATACACTTTCTCTTTTTCTTTCTCTCCCACACACACACACACACGCACACACACACCATTCGTCGCAGATTGATTCTATTTAATATATCATTTTTTTTTTCACCCTTGAGTTGGGCTCAAACAAGCATGACACAAGATTTTCCAAATGCAGGTTTAACTGCAGGGAGTGGCCGTGTCACCGTAACCAGGGAAACAAGGGCTCTGATAACTCGATGAATTCCATGTGACCAGATATTTGTATCATGTTTTGATTATGTAAGAGATTTGTCGAAATCACACCTGCATTCGCTCTCTCTCTCTCTCTCTCTCTCTCTCTCTCTCTCTCACACACACACACACACACACACACACACACACACACACACACACTCATTCAAAGTCACATCTATTTATACAGATTATACTGATGGGACATTGATTATGAATTTTTTGAAGCACTTGAGCTCTCTTTCTTTGAGACGCTCCATGTGAGGGTTAAAAGTGAAAGACCAGGAGGGGTTGACTGTAAAAATCGGGTTTAATGCCCCGTGTTTGGGTGGGGATTGTATGGCACCGGTGGGTGTGCGGGTGGGTTTGGGGTTTCACCAGTAGGTGCTCTTTATGGTACGACTGAAGCTGAATGATCCTCGAAACGGAGGCCGTGTGTACAGTTTTATTTTTGAAAACTCTGCACTCTTTTACTCCACCCTTCGCTCTCTCTTGCTCTCTCGCACCAAGTTAAGAGTCCGAGATGTGGGATGTTGCCTATAAGGACACATATTTTTCCATATGAAACTTGAAAGCTGTGAATGTCAGATGGATTCCTGCCTGTAATCTCAGTGACAGTTTTACTTTAGTTTTTTTTTTTTTTTTTTTTTTTTTTTTTGTCCACCTTTAGTTTGTTCTCTCTGATAGGATTAAACAATGTGGGCTGGTCAAGGTGGGCGTGGCTGCATGTGCTTGAATGTGCTTATGAGTAACTGTCTGAGCCGTTCGCTTCTGTTTTGGTTTTGTTTACAAGTATCGGTTGTTGTTTTTTTCCGGTTGTGTTTACCCGCAGTGTTACAGTCGTGGGCGTTCCCTTTCCTGTTCATGGATGTTTTTGTTACATTTCGGTTCAGTCTTTGCTTTTTAATTTTTGATGTTTTTAAACCACTTGCTCTGTGGTTAGATTTATTTTTATTTTTGCCTCTCATACATGTATTCAACTCTGAGTTTACATCTACGTAACTTCACATTGTGTTTCAATTAAAAGAAAGCGTGTTGTTTAAAACGCACAGGACGAAAGTTTACGATTTCAGCTTCCCATCCCAGAAGCCCGCAGATTCTTCCGATTATCATCATCATCATCATTATTATTATTGATATTATTCATTCATTCATTTTCTGAACCGCTTAATCCTAATTAGGGTCGCGGGGAGGCTGGCGCCCATCTCGGCCGACTCGGTACTCAGAGTGAACCCTGGATCGCTCACCAGGCTATCACAGGTCAGAAACACGCTGACGGTTTTTTCCAGCTGCTCTCGATGGAAGTCAGCAGTGGATCTTTCACATGAACCTCTCACCCAGAGAGTGAGAGACATGGCTGGA
>CM045737.1:10168725-10283725 GCA_024760905.1 Plotosus lineatus
TTGCACCGGAAGTACGGTGTACCAGACCCGTTGATACGGGCCATTCAGTCTCTGTATCATTGCAGCCAGAGTTTGGTCCATATTGGGAACAAGAAGTCGAATCATTTCTGGTGAGGGTTGGAGTTGGCAATGGCTGTCCTTCGTCAGCAATTCTGTTCATAATTTTTAATTATGTTTAGAATTTCTAGGCACAGCCGAGGTGTTGAGGGGTTCTGGTTTGGTGGCCATCAAATCTCATCTGTGCTTTTTATGGATGACGTCCTTTTGGCTTCATCAATCCGGGACCTCCAGCTCTCACTGGAGCAATTTGCAGCCGAGTACAAAGCGGCTAGGATGAATTAGCACCTCCAAGTCCAAGATCATGGTTTTCAGTCGGAAAAGGGTGGAATACATACTTCGGGTCAGAAATGAAGTCCTGGTGCCCCAAGTGGAGGAGTTCAAGTATCTCTGGGTCTTGTTGACGAGTTAGGGAAGGATGGAGCGGGAGATCGACAGGCGAATCACTGTAGCCTCTGCTGTAAAGCGAAGCTTGTTACCATTCCGTTGTGGTGAAGACGGAGCTGAGCTGTAAAACTCAATTTACCAGTCAATTCTAATGTTCCAACCCCTCACCGATGGTCACGAGCTTTGGGTAGTGATCGAAAGAACAAGATCGCGAATATAAGTGGCCGAAATGAGCTTCCTTCACCGGGTGGCAGGGCTCTCCCTTAGAGAGAGGGTGAGAAACTCAGCCATCTGAGAGGACCTCGAAGTAGAACCACTGCCAGTTGAGGTGGCTCAGGCATCTGGTTGCTTCCTGATCACCTCCCTGGTGTAGTGTTTCGGGCATGTCCTACAGGGAAGAGACCCCGAGGTCGACCGATAACATACTGGAGGGATTATGTCTCTTGGCTGGTCTGGAAATGGGAGAGGGATGTCTGGACCTCATTGCTTAGGCTGCTGCCCCCCAACCTGACCCCAGATGAAATGGAGGAAAATGATGATGATGATGATGGTTCAGGGAGCATGAGAAATCATGTTTACATATGTATTGGCACCCCAGAGCCCTGACCATAACCCTATTGTCTGTCAGCTTTGTGGGGGAGGCTGGAGTCAATCTTAGCAAGAACTGGGGTACATCCAAAGTGGTTTACCCCTCTACTACAGGGCTAACAACCATTAATACTCACATTCACACCTGTGGGCTATAGAGAATAGTTGATCTGATGTGCATGTGTTTGGAGTGTGGGATGAAACCCGCACAGGAGGATAATGTAAACTCGATGGGAAAAGGCCCAACAAGTAAACCCTGAACCTTCTCACTGTGAGGCAACAGCAAGAGCCACTGTGTCACCTAAATCTACTCTCCTTTATCCAGTTCAATCATGGCATGTTCTTTATTTGTGTACTTGGTGCTGAAACAGTTGTGTTTTTTGAGCTAAATAAAATGACCAAAAGTATATTGACACCAGGTCATCACACCCCACATACATCTTAAGCATCTAAATTCCATCTGTTCACTCCAAACTTAGTACTTCATTTCTTCATGGACTGCTTTGTGCAAACCCCCTAGTTCCCTAATCTTGATTCTCTCTGTGCCAGACAATTTATAAATTTGACCTGTTCCAGAACCAGGACGGTATAACAGTACAGCATGCATTAAAAATCAAAAAAAAAAAAAAAACACACATCCAGGTGTGGTGGCCAAGTGTCCGCATACTTTTGAAAATATATAGTGATGTATGTATGTATGTTTAAAATCTCTATTAGAGGTTCATTATGTAAGATCTGTAAATTTTATTTCTCTATTGGTTAAAACTAGGCAACAATAAATTTGAAAGTGTTTTTTTCCCCCTCACCCCACTTCCATTTACTCCATTTACAAAGAGCCTGAACTGATGTGAACTATTATTTTAGTAAAAACTACACAGGAATATAAGAATAAAATAAAATAAAAAATAAAACTAAATAAAAATAAAAAGCAAAATAAAAAAAAAAAATAAATAAAAAAAAAAGCAAAATAAAACTAAATTTTTATGGTGAATTTTTGTTTCATTTAAGCATTATTCAGAGTTTCTGATTAGATAGTATCTATCATCATAAGAGAGCAAACCAATGGCATTGAGCCATTGTCTTGTAGTAGCTTATGGGGCCTATTTCATAATCAGGGTAGTTCACAGTAACTCAGAAATAAAACTCCTCATTTTTGTGGTTTCTTGTTCCCAGTCAATATATCAGAGCTACAGGTCTAATGGTGTCTCAATTACACCGGGTAAAAGTATAACAGGTACAGGATCTCAAGAATAACTAAAGTTTCAAATAAAGGATCTGGCATCACATGTAAAGAGTCGCAGCATTGAGAATAAAAACTTATGTAACTTCTCTGAGCAGGTTTCATGCAATAATAGTTGTATATAATATTATTAACTGCAGAGCCATACGATGAAGTTATGGGAAAGAATACTGGAAGCTAGACTAAGGGCAGAGGTCAGCATTTGTGAACAACAGTTTGGTTTCATGCCAAGAAAGAGCACCACAGATGCAGTGTTTGCCTTGAGGATGTTAATGGAGAAGTACAGAGAAGGTCAGAGGGAGCTGCATTGTGCCTTTGTGGATCTGGAGAAAGCATATGACAGGGTGCCGAGAGAAGAACTGTGGTATTGCATGAGGAAGTCTGGAGTGGCAGAGAAGTATGTTAGAGTGGTGCAGGACATGTATGAGAGATGTAAGACAGTGGTGAGGTGTGCTGTCGGTGTGACAGAAGAGTTCAAGGTGGACGTGGGACTGCATCAAGGGTCAGCTCTCAGCCCCTTCTTGTTTGCTATGGTGATGGACAGGCTGACAGACGAGGTTAGACAAGATTCCCCATGGACTATGATGTTTGCAGATGACATCGTGATCTGTAGTGAGAGCAGAGAACAAGTGCAGGAAAACCTAGAGAGGTGGAGGTATGCCCTGGAAAGGAGGGGAATGAAGATTAGCCTCAGTAAGACAGAATACATGTGCATGAATGACAAGGACCCAAGAGGAACGGTGAGATTACAGGGAGCAGAGATAAGAAAGGTGGAGGATTTTAAGTACTTAGGCTCAACAATCCAGAGCAATGGAGAGTGTGGAAAAGAGGTCAAGAAGCGTGTGCAGGCAGGTTGGAATGGTTGGAGAAAAGTGTCCGGTGTGATGTGTGATAGGAGGGTATCGGCAAGAATGAAAGGAAAAGTGTACAAGACGGTGTTGAGGCCAACGATGTTGTATGGGTTAGAAACAGTGGCCCTGGGGAAAAGACAGGAGGCAGAGCTGGAGGTAGCAAAGATGAAAATGTTGAGGTTCTCTTTGGGAGTAACGAGGATGGATAGGATTAGGAATGAGCACATCAGAGGGACAGCACATGTAAGAGGTTTTGGAGACAAAGTCAGAGAGGCTAGATTGAGATGGTTTGGACATGTACAGAGGAGAGATAGTGAGTATATTGGTAATAGGATGCTGAGGCTGGAACTACCAGGCAAAAGGCCTAGAGGAAGACCAAAGAGACGATTCATGGATGTGGTGAAAGAGGACATGAAGGTCGTTGGTGTAAGAGAAGAAGATGCAGAGGATAGGGTGAGATGGAGGCAGATGATTCGCTGTGGCGACCCCTGAAGGGAAAAGCCGAAAGGAAAAGAAGAAGAGGAAGTAACAACAGCATCAGTGACGATCATAGTTTTGCGGAGAAGACAATTTTTGACGGACATATTTATCAAGCTATTATGGAACTGTGTACAGAAAGTATTCCATATCCAATCCCATTTATATTAAGAAAAACTAATATCTATAAAAACCATTTCTGTCATCCACATGTAATGTGTACTTTCCAGAAAGACTTTTTGCTGAACAAAGGACCCCGACAAAGCCAATTAGATTATAAATAGATATTATATGCAGCAGAACATCTTGCTAGATTGTATAAAAACAAAAACAGATGAATAAATCTTGCACATTTAAATCTATACATCTATTTTCAGTGCCACGTCACTGGCGCGCAGCGGAGAGCCAATGCTTTCTGTATGTGGGCGTGTCCGACACCTCGAAACTCTATATAACAACAGCCTCAGACTGCGTGTGTTGTTCTTGAGTAAAGAGGTAAATTTCCCTCGTTTTGATCGGCTCATTTGCACGAAGCCAAGCACAGCTGGCAAGCAAACACAAATGAACAGACATGGAAAAACCTCAACCCGCAGACCAGCTGATTGCCAAAACTTGGGACGCGCTTCCTGTCACATAAACACTGCAGCGTGTGAGTCCTGTCGTATTGACCACGTTTGGCTCCACATGCACACGTGAGCAGACCTTCTCACACCTGAAAAACATCAAGCTGCGGTCACGTTTAACAGATGGAAACCTGAATGCCTGCATGAAACTGAACGCTCCCCGTATCAACCAGATTACAAAGCTATCAGGAAAACCATGCCGCACCAGAAGTCGCATTAATAGTTAGAAATACTTTTCTTATTCCCAAATAACTTCATTATGACGATGTTGTTTAAAATAAATTTCAGAATTGAATGTTGTACTTGGTCAAAATTTGAGCAATATTTGCCTCGGATAACACGAAAATTCCTCTATATAGAAATAAACAAGATACAGTCATAAAGTTTGCAAGTGCCTACTTAAGGGGGGGTCCCTTGTATAATTTTAATAAGACAACTTGTATACTATTTACTAGTGACAGGTGGTGTAGTGGTTTGCACATCTGTATGACAGCAACATGGTCCTGGTTTCGAGTCCCAAGATTGGGAATTTCAGTGTGGAGATTTTATGTTTACCTTTTGCCTGCATTGAGTTCCCTCTGGATACTCTGGTTTTCTTCCAACAGTCCAAAGACCTGCGCATTAGACTATCTGGCTACTCCAAATTGTCCCTATTAGACTATCTGGCTACTCCAAATTGCCCCTTATGTGTCAATCTGAGTATGAATGTGAATGGACACGTGTGAATGTGTTGGTACTGTCATGGTCTGAAGAATTGTTAAGAGTGTACCCAGCTTTCGTCGAGTGTCGGCTGAGATAAGCTCCAGCCTACCTCGACCCGGATAGAAGGAAGTGGCTCGTCAAAAAAAAAAGTGAGTGTGCAATGGCGCCCTCTAGTGTTCACCTACTAGCCGATCAGCTGACAAAACAAGGTAGAAGAAGAAAAATGAGAATAATAAACGAAATACATTTCTCAAAATACTAAAAAAAAAAGAAAATACGTTCCATTTAGTTAATGCGTTTAAAAGTGAATAAAGATTTTTAAAATTTTGTGTTTGTAGCTAATACTGTAATGATGATCAATTTCGAGTACGTGTTCACTTTAAACAGAAAGGTGACGCGTCCCTCACGTTAACGGTACGTATACACACACGCGCGCGCGCGCACACACACACACACACACACGACGGACGTGATGAGAAGCGTTTGCACAGTCGATCATTCAGCTGTATTAAACCCCAGCGGCTTTAATTTGTGTCTGAAAGTGGTGAGTTGCTTTCTCCACATCTTCCCAGAGTTTCAGTGGCTTGCGTGTAGCATGACGTCACGCGTCGCTAAGCTACACATTAGCCAGTTAGCCGTTTGGTTAGCTCGCCAGTCTCAGCTGAAGCTGTTATGTTGTCCGCTTCTAATTTTTTTTTTCACAGAAAGAAGAGCCCAGTGTTTCGCCTCACTAATCCTGACAACATGAAGGTGAAACTACGATGTGTGTTGTTTGTGTTGTGTTTATTTACCTGCTAACGTAGCTTGTGCTAACTAGCTGTGAGGAGCAGCAAGCTGAGGCAATGTTTTCCTGACTGACATAAAAAAAACATATTTAATTGTATTTACTTGGTTTATAGTCGGAGGGCAAATAATTACTCAGGTAACATCACGGCTAATTGAAAGCTAGACTATTAGCCGGTGATGTTTAATTGTTAAATAATCATTCGGAAGAGATGAGCTTTCTGTGCTCATTCATAATACTCTACTATACACCATGTAATGTCAGGAGATATTGCACCAGACACCGAGTATATCATTCACCAGGCTCAATAAATGTGGAAATAACTCTACAGTTTGGTTCTTCATCTCTGAATGGTTCAGTGGGACTTGTGGTTCGGCTATGAATGGCGACACAGCACTGTACAGAGGAAGGAGGTGAAGTCCTGCCTGTGTGCAAACTTTCACGCTCAGCCTGAACCATGGACTTCATGCCTCTGCCCTTTTCCTTCAGCTCTTCGTTCTAGATTCATTTCTTCAAGAAAAGAAAGAGGATTCGATGAAATACGGGGCTGCAGAACCCCCCCCCTGCCATCTCACAAAGTCTGTGCCAAGAGGTGTGAGACTTGATCAGCTTTGACACAGAACAGGACAGGACAGTGTTTGACAGCTGTATGATGGGTGGTGTATCTCGTAGCAGGAAGGTCCTGGGTTCGAGTCTCGGCCTCGGTGAGGGCATCTCTGTCTCTGGTTTATGTTGTCCTCGTGCTTGCTCAGGTAAACACTGCGAAGGTGGTAAGCTACCTGGCTATTCCAGGTTGGTCCTATGGGTCAGGGTGAGTGTGAATGGTTTCGGTGTTGCCGTGTGACGGACTGGGAAGCTGTTCAGGGTGTACCTCTACCATTACCATGCCAGACACTGGATGTGGCACAGTGCTGTAGCAGTGAACACCTCCACCTCAGAGAGAGCGGTTTTGAGTCCCAGACTCGGCAAGGAGGCTAATAGAAAGTTCCAAACTGACCACAAAGGTGTGCGCCTATGCGTGCCCGTGCGTGCGTATGCGCGTGCCAGCGTGCGTGCGTGTGCCTGCGCACGTGCGTGCGTAAGTGTGTGTGCTTGCACGTGCATGTGTATGAGTGCGCGAGCGTGCGCATGCAAGTGTGTGTATGTGCGAGCTGCCCTGCAAGTAGGTGTTCCAATTTGCCCATATGTGAGAGTGTGGACGGTTTTTTGTGTGTGGGTTTTGTTTGTTTGCTCTCACCTTCTTCCCGTGTCTGCAAACATAGGCACGAGTGTCCCCATGACTCTGAAGGATTAAGCGTTTCGGAAAATAAGTGAATGATGAATATATGTATATTCGGTTCTTGATTTTTTTTTTTTTTTTTTTTTTCCTTTCGCTTTACAATACTCGTGTCAGATTAAACAGTCACACTGCCATAATTTATTGCCCTGCCCTTGTCAGAAGATCAAACCAGATTGAACCATTTTGATGCTGGCCAATCAGTGCAGACCGGGGTCAAGCAGCTGTGAATTAGGGCTGCACGAGGAATGTTGAGGACCATGTTGGGGGAGCCGCCGGATCAGCCGAAAAAAGATCAACAAATCTCAACATTCTCCACTTCCACCTCCTTTCTTTTTCATGTGGTTTATCAGTCATGGCAAAATCTGTCTGATCTCACTGATAATAATAATAATAATAATAATACCCAGTCGTGTCACAGAATCAAAGAAAAATATCAAGTATATTTAGTTTTTTTATAGCTGCACATCAATTATCTACAGAAATCAATATAAACTTTCTAAAATATTTTATTTAATGTTACTGGCAATTAAATTAATCGTTGTGATTGTATTGATGTTGCTACTCTTAAACATCTTAACTTCAAAATGGTAAAAATAATTTTATTATTTTTACATATTTGGAGTGAAAAATGTACCAGGTCCGTAGCCCAATGTTCTTACTCTAGAAATTTTGTGTTTTGAGATTAAGAAAAAATTTCCAAACATATTGGAAATTGATCTTGAGGGAACTGAACTAAAAGCTCATTAAAACTCCAAACTGGGCAGTTTTCCACGCTGTAGTGCAACAGGTTTTGATACTTGACTGATTTTTAGTGGACAGGAAGGAAACCCATGCAAGCAAACAAACCACAGAAACGCCCAAGAATCGAACCCAGGACCTAGTTGTCTTGAGGTGGGCGTGCTAACCGCTGTGCTACCATGATACCTTATGGGAATTTAAAGTCATCAGTTTTTTTTTTTTAAGTCATCAGTTTCGTGAATATTTTTTCATGTCCAGATTTAAAAAAGCAACAGTACTCTACCTTGGGACAACATTAAAGTGAGAAGTCACATGATCACCCTGCATTTCTCCCCGTAATTCAGAACTAATTTGCATATAACTACAGAGTGCAGTATTCTTTCTTTCACTCTTTCACATGTCGTCTTGTCCTTTCGGCGTTTCCCTTCAGGGGTTGCTACAGCGAATCATTTGCCTCCATCTCACCCTATCCTCTGCATCTTTTTCTCTTACACCAACTGCCTTCATGTCCTCCTTCACCACATCCATGAATCGTCTCTTTGGTCTTCCTCTAGGCCTTCTGCCTGGTAGTTCCAACCTCAACATCCTACTACCAATATACTCACTATCCCTCCTCTGTACATGTCCAAACCATCTCAATCTAGCCTCTCTGACTTTGTCTCCAAAACATCTTACATGTGCTGTCCCTCTGATGTGCTCATTCCTGATCCTATCCATCCTCGTTACTCCCAAAGAGAACCTCAACATTTTCATCTTTGCTACCTCCAGCTCTGCCTCCTGTCTTTTCCCCAGGGCCACTGTTTATAAACTATTACACCATCGCTTCCCTCAACACCGTCTTGTACATTTTTCCTTTCATTTTTGCCGATACCTTCCTATCACACATCACACCGGACACTTTTCTCCAACCAGTCCAACCAGCCTGCATACGCTTCTTCACCTCTTTTCCACACTCTCCATTGCTCTGGATTGTTGAGCCTAAGTACTTAAATCCTCCACCTTCCTTAACTCTGCTCCTTGTACCCTCACCGTTCCTGTTGGGTCCTTGGCATTCATACACATGTATTCTGTCTTACTGAGGCTAACCTTCATTCCCCTCCTTTCTAGGGCATACCTCCACCTCTCTCGGTTTTCCTGTACTTGTTCTCTGCTCTCACTACAGATCACAATGTCATCTGCAAACATCATAGTCCATGGAGATTCTTGCCTAACCTCGTCTGTCAGCCTGTCCATCACCATAGCAAACAAGAAAGGGCTCAGAGGAGACCCTTTATGCAGCCCTACCGCCACCTTGAACTCTTCTCTCACACCGACAGCACACCTCACCACTGTCTTACATCTCTCATACATGTCCTGCACCACTCTAACACACTTCTCTGCCACTCCAGACGTTCTCATGCAATACCACAGTTCCTCTCTCGGCACCCTGTCATATGCTTTCTCCAGATCCACAAAGGCACAATGCAGCTCCCTCTGACCTTCTCTGTACTTCTCCATTAACATCCTCAAGGCAAACACTGCATCTGTGGTGCTCTTTCTTGGCATGAAACCAAACTGTTGTTCACAAATGCTGACCTCTGCCCTTAGTCTAGCTTCCAGTATTCTTTCCCATAACTTCATCGTATGGCTCTGCAGTTAATAATATTATATACAACTATTATTGCATATATTATATACAACTATTATTGCATATATTCTGACCTTCTCTGTACTTCTCTATTAACATCCTCAAGGCAAACACTGTGTCTGTGGTGCTCTTTCTTGGCATGAAACCATACTTTTCTCTTCAGGAGTCTGATTGGATATTTGTTTGCTATGTGAACAGAAGTGCCTGAGTTTTCTTTGCACCTAATTTATTTTTTCAGAAGTTCTGTATTGTCTGTCTGATTTGCTAGTTTAATATGTATATACTGTTGTTATTGTCATTAATTTGCTTTACATGAAAGGTGGAATTCTTGCAATTTGCAATCTCATGAGAATAAAACGGCAGCCTTTTAAACAGGCTAACTTTGTAAATCTAAGTTAAAACCCAGCTGATGATGAAAGTAGACATATGTTCATGTGTCACAAGAGAGTTTGGAAGGTTTTCATTTCATTTTACTTAAAGGCAGTTAGCCAGTTAACTGCTCATTGGGGTGCAGTTGAACATTGAAGCCCTACCTTCCAACTAAGTACTTCATTACTTGATGTCAAAATCAAATTGAAAAAAGATAAGACCGCTAAAAATAAATGGCGGACCAAAATACTTGACCTTCTAAAGTTTGGAGTGTGTGTGTTTGTGTGTATATGTGAGCCACTCCACCAAAAGTAGGCTCTTGCATCCAAAAATGAGCTTTTTACACAGTCAGATCGAGGAGACCCAAAGCTGCAAAATGCAGCAAAAAGTTTGCCAATACCTTGAAAACTGACCGAGCTATGCCATTTCTTGTCTCAGCATTCAACTAAAAATTTCACAAGACGTTTTTGAGAAAAATGAGCACAAAGATTGCACTTCTTCCAAGATCATTAGTCCTTTGCAACCAAACATTTTTATGCACCTCAGCCATATAAACTTTTAGAAAACATGTCTAGGAAAAGTTTTAGGACGAGATAAGAGAAATCATCCTCATTTTAATCTGACAGGCCCTTTTTAAACCCATCACAAAAAACGACTTGTTTCTGTTTATTCCAATAAAAACAGTATGTATCTTTTCGACCATTATATAAAGGTTCAAATGCCTTCAAATGATACTTATTGAAAAAAACAAAAAACAAAAGCACTGTCGGGTTGAAACAATCACACTGAAAGTAAGAAAACTACATAACAAAACTCTCTGATCTCTTTATACAAGTAAGCTTCATCAACTCTGCCCTCATCATTATCTTCATCTATAGCATGCTCAGTAGAAAGGATCATATCATCATCAAATACAAAAAACTGACTCATGCACACTTTTATTAACAGGCGCCTCATCAAAATATTCATCGACACAGTTGGCATCATCATAATCAGTTGGTTCATCTGTAAAAGGAATGAAGCATTTAAGTATTTTTCAGGTCTTGACCAATTTTCGTACAAAACTAAACAACCCACGATCCAGCAAGTCCCGTCCAGACAAGATAACACACACATCAAATAATCCAAAAAATTCCATCAAATTTTGCATGCAGAGAAAAATACTCACAGGTGAAATAATTTTCAAGAACGCCAAGCATTCCGGCATCTTCAAAGCCCAATTCTCGTGTTGAATTTAACCTCTATACTCATTCTGCTAGACATCACAGTAAACCGGAAGTAAACACCGGAAGTTAACGTGTAACGGGCACTGCGCATGTGCAAGCCCGAACTGACCAATCAGTGTGCTTGTTTCAGATCTTCCTTAGCAACTAGCCTGCATTGTTTACGAGCATATTGTCTTCCTAACCTTTATTTTATTTGCTGAAACGGCATGGAAGCTCATTTTAATATCAAAACAGTATCCAAAATGGAAAGAACACTTTCACGGTCGTTCTTCTGGTGTATGGATTATAGCGTGTCTTGTCCCGAACTCGGTGAATAGTTGCAACGAAAACCAGAAAGTTTTGCTCCTGTTTTTATCTAGTTTTATGAGGGTACTCGCCAGAAAAATGGGAAAAAAGACATTTTTAGTGAGTTTTAGTTGATTTCACGTGAGCAAGTGATAGTTGAATACTTGTTTTAATAGTTTATGCAAAAATCTGAATTTCGATAAAAATGGTCCATTTTTCTTTTCTGGTCATTATCTCAAAAGTGATCTGTGCGACAAGCGCCTACTTTCGGGGGAGCTCCTCAAATATAATGTGTGTGTGTGTCCAATCGGTTCATCACAGATGGTCTGTGTTAGTAGTTGGAAACTTTTGCCCACATTGACTAAGTGAACGCTTAGAGCGCCACATTCCTTTCTTCTGCATCCTGAGATCTGTGATTCTTCCACCTGGTAGTGTGATTTAAATTCAGTTGCCATGATAAAACACCTGTGCCCCGTCCTTAAAGAAGCTTTCTGTTCCTGCTGGAGACATTAACCTCAGACCTGACTTTATTTTATTTGTTTTCTGCCATGAGTAAAATCCATTCCTGTGTGTTCTATGTGTTCTCTTTGTTTTAGAGCAGAATAAAAACAAATAAGCTCAAGGCATTGGTCATGAACTCTTGAACAAGGATCCTCTCCCGAACCCTCAGTCTTCGCTCTTATCCACAAAAGGAAACAGGTAAAGCAGGTTTTATTTCCCCGTATCTAATGTACATATTTAGACAGTGTCTAAAGTGGAGCTCGGAAAATGTTTGCATGTATAAATTTACTGCCGCAAAGTGCACACATCACCAACTGCAGGCTTTGGATTGCCTGTGGGCATGTGAGCACAACAAAATCAAATTAGCGGCTTTATCACATTTGCATAACCGTCGAGCTCCTGTAATAAACATGCCGTGTTTTGTACGACTGCTTCAATGCAGGAACAAAAATCCATACCTGAGAAGTGATTCTTGAGTGTGTACTAACTTTCCTTACGTCTCTACGTGTTAGTATCACTCTTGGGCAATAAAAAGGTGATAATCCGTCCATCTTCCTCTTGTTCTTTCCGTCCCCAGCTTCTCTCTTTCTTTTATCTTTGTTTGTGCCGTTCTCTTCGCCCTTGGCCCCTCCTTTTCCTCTGTGAGTCTTCTGTCTGGTGGCATGCAGTAGTACGGCTCTGCCATGACCAGGGCGTGACCCATTGTGCCTCCTTCCCCTCCTCCATCATGAAGCTGAAGCAGCGAGTGGTGGTGTTGTGTGGTGTGCTGCTGCTGCTGGGCCTTGCCAAGCTCTTCCTGCTGGATGGAGGCGAAGGCTCGGCTGCCAGCCGACGTGACCTGCGCGCCTTCCGCAAGATGGAGGCGAGCCTGACTTTGGCGAAGAATGCCCGCCTCACACACACGTTGCAGTCACCCTGGGAAGTGGCAGCACAGTGGGTGGGGCCACGTGAGGTTTATCCAGATGAGACACCTGAGCTGGCTGCTGTGCTCAGCGCCCTGGCCAGCACCCGTATCCAGAGGGCAGACGTCGGATACAAAGGCACCCAGCTGAAAGCACTTCTGGTCCTGGATGGGGGACAGAAGGTGGTGTTCAAACCTAAGCGGTAAGAGGCTGATGATGATGAAAATCAATTATTGTCACCATGGAACTGGAAGCACATTAAGAAACATTAATAACTTGCTCATTCCATGTAAAGTCAACCAATTTCCTAAAGGTACCCCACCTGACCCCCTTAGATTTTCTTGTTTTGTTTTTTTTACACACCTAAAGTACATTATATATGATGAAGATCCAGAATGTCATGGCTTAATTGTAAACAGTTTCAAAGTTATGGTTGTTTGAAGTGTGTGTGTGGGGGGGGGGGGGGGTATGGACCATTTTCAAGCTTCCACTCTTGAACAACAAAAGATGTATGTCAAATTTTTGAAATCAAAGCATGCGTCGTCTCAAGTGATGTGGATTATTTACATTAAAATTATTACATGTTGCAGAGAATGACAAAGTTGACATTTTAATCCCTTGCAAACGTCTAAAATGCCACTCCCCCCGCCCATTACAAAAAAACCTAATTAGCATATTCATCAGAAATTTATGTGCTGGGTTACCTAGTGAATAATGAAGGTAAGGTTTAAAATGAAGGTCCTATATGTTGTGTATATGAACAACTGAAAATCAGAAATGCAGTGGTACCTTGACTTACGAGTGTCCCTTATAACAAATTTTCCATGATACGAGCTTCGATCCCACTAAAAATCTGTCCCATCCAATGAGCAAAATTTTGATTTACGAGCTCTGTTGGGGAAATTGCTTTTCCGGGCCGATTAGCCTCGTCTCCCTCCGCGCTCCGAGAACAGCTTGTGCAGTTCCTCCTATTTTTTTTTTTGTGATGCCCCGCCCTAGGAAGAGAAAAAAAAAAAAAACATTTCACGCACCCCGCGTGCGACTCTAAATAGAGTTTACTGCACTTCATATCGTTTGCGCTGTACATTTTCCCTTCACTATAGTGCGACAATGAGCACAACTACCAAGTACTGGAGTGGATGTGCAATTACAATTAATTCTAGTACGGTATGGTAAAAAAAGCATGTTCCCCAGGGTCGTCGTCCCCCGGCATCACACCGCACCCCACTATTTGAGAAGCACTGGTCTTGTGGGAACTCACCACGAGCCTTTCCTTGCTGGCATGCGTAGCATGCACACGCACAAAATTCTCCTCCTCGGTTACGCACCATCTCCTGCCTGCTCACGTGACATCTTCACCGTAGTTGATGATTGGAAGAGTTAGTTTACTTATTGCTTTATTCTTGTTTTTTATTATTATTATTATTACTACTTATTATTAAAGTTAATGGTCATGTATTGTGAAATATTTGTAGTTTTTACATGTTTATCTTTAATATATTAGGTCAAATATACATGCATGTGGCAGGTTATAAGTTTGGGAGGGGGTTGGAACAGATTAATTGGTTTTCTGTTATTTTTTATGGGAATAATTGTTTCATCTAACGAACTTTTCGATTTACAAGCTCGCCCTCGGAACAGATTAAACTCGTTACATGAGGTACCACTATATGTCAAACCTTTTGGATTCTAAGGCCAGTCTCAGCATGTGGGTTGTGGGTTGCATTTGGAACCCCAAGGGTTTCGGTTGCAGACAGGTTAAAGTGCTGCACTGATGAGAAACTTTTTAGTCAAGTCATTCTAAACATGGTAATTGTAGTATTAAATATATTTTCCTGTAGAAGCAGAAGTGTCTAACATGGCATATACTGTACTTGACGTGATAAGCGCCCAGGGCGCTTAAAAAAAATTGGCGTGGTGGGCGCTTATTTAAACGATACCAGTGGAGTGGAACGGTAAGTGCTTATTACCATAGAGGTGGAAAACATGAATAATAACAGAACAATAAAAGAGTTTTACTGGTATTTGTTATTCATTTTGTGGCATCAACCAAATTACTTACATGAAAGATGAAAATAAACAGAAAACAGCATAATTTAAAAAAAAGACCCTTTAATTTTCCCTCCCTGTGCTGTTCCTTTAAATATTTTCCCCATGTAAAATAGAGCCAATCAACATGAATGTCAACTTTAGCACATGTCATGTTGAAAACCACATGGCCAGGAATGTGCTTAAATTTATGAAGATAGTGAGTAGGAGAATAGGGTGAAAAATACTTGTCATCACTTTCTGTTAAGTCCATATCTGGCTCATCGCTCCATTCATTCAGAGCATCCCATAAGTTTTGCTGTAGTAGTTTGTAATGCTTCATCTTGTTGGACATTTACCAAGAGAACACAAAGTATTTTCCTTTTTTTTTTTTTTCAAGCACGGTGGAACAATCAAATGTGTTGTTACTAATTAACATTATAGACCAGGGGTCAGGAACCTTTTTGACTGAGAGAAAAAAAAAAATTAAATCTCCAAATATATTTTTTAATACCGAGACCAACAATTTTAGGGTATAATAAGACTCAGAATGTATTTTAAACAACATTGTTATAATGAAGTTATTTATTAATAAGAAAAGTACTTCTTACTATTAATGCGACTTCTGGTGCTGCTGCATGTTGTTGCTCATGGCTTTGTAGTCTGGTTGAAACGTGCTGAGGTTCAGCTTCATGCAGGCGTTTAGGCTTCCATCAATTACACGTTACCGCAGGTTGGTCTTTATGCTTTTCAGGTGTGAAAAGGACTGCTCTCATGCGCATGTGGAGCCAAACATGGTCAATACGACAGGACTCGCACTGCAGTGTTTGTGACAGGAAGCACGTCCCAAGTTTTGGCAATCAGCTGTTCTGCGGATTGAAGTTTTTTCATGTCTGTCCATTTGTGTTTTGCTTGTCAGCTCTGCTTGGCTTCTTGCACATGAGCTGATAAAAACGAGGGAAATTTACTCCTTTACCCACAAACAACTCGCGCAGGCTGTTGCATATAATCCAATAAAATGAGTTTCAAGGTATTGGCCCCACCCACACACTGGAGCACAGAAAGTGTTGGCTCTCCGCTGCGCGACAAGTGGCATTGAAAATAGATGTATAGATTGAAATGCGTTAGATTTATTTGTTTTTGTTTTATCTGATGGCTTCTTTTTGTATTTTTATTTAAAGGATAGCAAAATTATGTATTAGTTATTCTGTTAAGAAAGTCCACCTGATTTATCTGAGAGCCAGATGCAGTCATCAAAAGAGCGACATCTGGCTCGCCAGCCATAGGTTACTGACCCCTGTTATAGACATTCCCCAGTGACAGGGGTCTTGAAATACTGTGAAACTCACTTTTACAGGCAGTGAACGCCTCATTTTACCTTTACAGAAACTAATCGAATGAAATCGGTAAGTTTGATCTACCATCAAACAAAGTGAAGGGGGGGACTTATTACGTCAAATACAGTATCCATGTTGTATGTGTATAACTGTCATATTTAATCAATTATCAGCAATTATACTAAATGCTCAAATGAAATTTGCACTTTTGGAGCAATAAATAAGTATCAAGAAATTATAAGTGTCACTCTACATAACATTGTCATATCCAGTACCTACCCATCAAGTATTGCCTTCCCTATCACCTGACCACCAACAACCAGGGAGGGGTGAAAATATGTACAGTCTCCTCCGTGACATGCGATGCTTGCCATCCGCCTCTTTTTTCGAACTGCAGCGCACGAGTATTTGGTTGTGGTCAAACACACTTGGAGGGAAAGTGCTGTCCGCCCCTTCATACGAACATGTTCCCAGATGCCCACGATTGGTTGCCAATCGCTGTGAGTGACAGGAAAGTTAGCATATGCTGTCCTTTGCTCAAGTAAGAGCTACACCATTTAGCTCCCATGGACTCAAAGCTACCGGGGGCTGTGGCATTAAACCGGACCCGAACTCGGTTATTCGCAGCTTATTCTGTCACTTTGTTTGCACGTTTCTGTGCACCTTTCAGAGCTCCACTTTTAGGAAGAAGATAAATATTTATATACTATAATATCCTATATAAATATTAAATATCCTCTGGGCTTTTTACACTCGAGCCTAGTGGCCTCACTTGGCCGGTGCTTATCCCCAGTTTCCGTAGTGTGACGCGAAAAGGTGTTCAACTCCTCTTGGATGGAATGCTAGTATATCGCAGGTCACCTTCCCAGTATATTTTTACTGGAACCCATTTATACTGCTGGGTGAACAGAGGCACACTTGTGGTGAAGACCTTATCCAGGGGTCTTAGCACAGTAGGGGTCTAACTGGGATTTGAACACACAACCTCCTAATCAAGAGCACAGCACCCTAACCACTATGCCACCGGCCCCACTAATATTAAATATTTCAATATAAAATAAATATTTATATTATTTAAAGAAGGGTGTGTCTGTAGAAGCATATCAGAGCATGAATAAGAGATTTCTGACTACCTCATAATAGTTATTGGAACATTGAAGGGTGTAAAGGGTTAAAAAGAAAACAAAAAAAAATAACCTTATATCAAGTAGGAATTAAGCAGCGAAGTTGAAAACTAATTAAAAAAAATGAGCACAGTATATGTAATTCAACCAGGGAGCTCGGAGTGTCATAGGCTCCAGCTTCTTGATTTCAGTGCATTACGCTGCCATTCCGATGATTGAATAACCAACATTAAATCACAGTGTTTATAGTGCATGTGCAAAATTGTTGTTGAACCCATCACCTGTGTTTGCGGTGGCTGGGGGTTTGTAATCATAGCATAATGTTCAGCACGTAAACACGAATGGTGCTTCGTGCTCTGTTATTTATCTGAACATTCATTAGCATTCTAGCAGTAACGAGTGCAAAAAGCTTGACTGTGAACAGTTTTTTGATGTTTTTAATCTACAAGTGAGTCATACATGGAGTGATTTCAGAATCACAGTGTCTTTGAGTGTTATATAGTTGTACTTTGACAGTGCATCTCTAACAGGTACAACAGAGATTACGTGGTTGAAGGAGAGCCGTATGCAGGCTATGACAGGCATAATGCAGAGATCGCAGCCTTTCACCTGGACAGGTACGACTTCCATTTATACAAGTAAAATACGCTGTATACTGCACATGTGCGCATATATATATATATATATTATATATATATATGAGTGCAAGAAATACAGGAACCAGTTTGGGACAAACTCTCCATGGATGTCGTCTTCCTTCTTCACAGGATCCTGGGTTTTAGAAGAGCACCCCTAGTGGTGGGGCGGTTTGTGAATCTACGCACAGAAATAAAGCCTGTCGCTACAGAACAACTACTGAGCACATTCCTTATGCACGGTTAGTCTCAGAGTCTCTCTCTCCCTCTGTGTGTGTGTGTGTGTGTGTGTGTGTGTTATTTCTCATCTGAATGCAGCCAGGATGCGGAATACACATTAGGCTCGGTGTAACTCAACCATGAGGCAGTCAAACCATTAATTCTGTGTGCGATGGGGTGTGGAATCTGCTTCTGCAGCATCAGAGGGTGGCTGTGAATCAAGCACTGACAGTGAATGTCAGTAAAATATGATGAATAAAGCAGCTCTCTCATACTTTTCACTACAGATATATGACGCAAACGGCCTAATCTCTACCCCACTGTGCTGCCCAGGGTACATGATACATGAAGGAATTCATTTAAAAGATTATCTATAATTTACAAATTTAAAAAAAAAAAAATATATATATATACAGTAAAACCTCCGCTGACGAACGCTTAAGCTCACGAACTTTTCGCCTCAAGAACATTAAATTTGCGAGCATATTGTCTCTGCTGACGAACTAGTTTTCGGTGGACGAATCAAACCACGCGGTCGAACAGCGCCACGGTGGCGGCCACGAGAAGCTGACGCACGCTCACGGTGTCACAGTTCGTCACCCCCCCTTTCTTTGAGTGCAGAAGTGGTTTGTGTTTGATAGACATTTTGGACCATATTGAGTGTACTTTTGCTATTATGGGACCGAAAAAGACCCCACCACAGGCGGAGATCATTGAAAAACACGAACGAGGTGTGCGTTTGTGTGACTCAGCGTCCCAGTACCAGTACGCTAAGTCTACCATTGCTCCCATCCTTAAGAACAAGGAAGCTATTAAGGGTGCGTGTGTGGCTAAGGGTGTTTCCAAACAGTAGGCGTTTCCAAACACTCCTTCCAAACAGTAAGTCCCTCCCTCCCTCCCTCCCTCCTCCTCCCACTCCCCCTCCTCCTCCCACTCCATTCCATCAAGCCATCAACTACCATCACAAAGGTAAATAAAACGACTTTATTATACAGTACAGTTTATTTCTTTAATTACAATATAATAGCACATTTATTATACATAAAATAAGGTATATTTTTGTGTAGTTTTAAGGCTTATTTAGTAGAAAATTATGTTTTATGGGGACCTGGGAACGGATTATTCTCATTTTAATGGTTTCTTATGGGAAATAAATGTTCGGAAGACGAACTTTTCGCCTCACACACACTTTCTGGGAACCAATTATGTTCGTGAGCAGAGGTATCACTGTATATATATATATATATATATATATATTTTTTTTTTTTTTAAACTGTAGCTACAGTGGACTTATTTAGTGGTGTCACCGTGTGCATAGCACCCTTTCGGACCCCCTCCAGTCCCATGCGTCTTCAAACTTTTCCTTTCGGCTGTTCCCTCCAGGGGTCGCCACAGCGAATCATCTGCCTCCATCTTCATGGAAATCATATTCGCATGTTTGATTTTACATAGGTTTTTACGTCTGATGCTCTTCCTGACACAACCCTTTAGCAAGGGGCGGAAACACACTGACAGCTATGCAGCTCTTCTTGGCGAAAGTCAGCAATGGTTCTTTTACATGAATCTCTCACCATAGACAGTGAGAGACATGGCCGGCCTTTGATAACCCAGTTAGCTGCACTGGGGGGGAGACTGTGACAACCTTGTGGAGAGTGGGACTCGAACCCCCAACCTTAGAATCAGGGATCCAGCACTCTTTACCACCAGGCCGCCACTGCCCCTTATGCACCCTCAAACAAACATGGAGGAAATAATACTGTTCATTAATTTTTTTTATGCGTGGTCGTGTGTGAAAGTAGCGGTTCAATTATAGATAGATATTTTCCGTAACTCATGCAGCCATGAGGTGGGGGGGGGGGGCACTAACCAGTGTCTCTCCCCCTCATGCCGGTCCCAAGCCCGGAGAAATGCAGAGAGTTGTGTCAGGAAGGGCATCCGACGTAAAACCAATGCCAAATATTTATGATGCAAATCAGAAGTATTACCCCCATACCGGATCGGTCGAGGCCCGGGTTAACAACGACCGCCATCAGTGCTGTCAATCAACAGGGTGCTGATGGAAATTGGACTACTGTTGGTTGAAGACGTCGAAGAAGGAGAGGTGGGAGGCGTGTCCGTAGGCAGAGAGAGAAGAGGAAAGGCATGAGTCTAGGACTGAGAGTGGGGACTTTGAATGTTGGAACTATGCAAAGAAAAGGTAGAGAGCTGGCTGACATGATGCAGAGGAGGAAAGTGGACATACTGTGTGTTCAGGAGACCAGGTGGAAAGGTAGCAAAGCTAAAAGCTTAGGAGCAGGGTTTAAGCTATTTTATCACGGTGTGGATGGGAAGTGAAATGGAGTAGGAGTCATCTTGAAGGAGGAGTTTGTCAGGAATGTTCTAAAAGTGAAGAGTGTCAGACAGAGTGATGAGTCTCAAGTTAGAAATTGAAGGTGTAATGCTCAATGTTGTTAGTGCTTATGCCCCACAGGCAGGATGTGAGCTAGAAGAGAAGGAGAGATTCTGGAGTGACTTAGATGAAGTGATGCAGAGTACCCCCAGAGGTGAAAGAGTGGTCATTGGTGCAGACTTCAATGGACATGTTAGTACAGGCAACAGAGGGGACGAGGAAGTGATGGGCAGGTTTGGTATCCAGGACAGGAACGCAGAAGGACAGATGTTGATAGATCTTGCAAAAAGGATGGAAATGGCTGTGGTGAATACTTTCTTCCAGAAGAAACAGGAGCATAGGGTGACTTATAAAAGCGGAGGTAAGAGCACACAGGTAGACTACATCTTGTGTAGGCGATGTAATTTGAAGGAAGTCAGTGACTGCCAAGTCATAGTGGGTGAGAATGTTGCCAAACAGCATAGGATGGTGGTGTGCAGGATGACTCTGATGGTGAAAAAGGCAAAGGCAGAGCAGAAGACAAAGTGGTGGAAGCTGAAAAAGGAAGAGTGTCGTGTTGTCTTCAAGGAGGAGTTGAAACAGGTTGTGTCTAGGTGAGGTAGCAGTAGATTTTCTGACAAGAACATTCAACAAGTACTAGAGAGTGAGCAGATGCCGGAGGAGTGGAGAAGTGTGCTGGTGCCCATTTTGAACAACAAGGGAGACGTGCAGAGTTGCAGCAACTACAGAGGGATAAAGTTGATGAGCCATACGATGAAGTTATGGGAAAGAATAGTGGAAGCTAGACTAAGGGCAGAGGTCAGCATTTGTGAACAACAGTTTGGTTTCATGCCAAGAAAGAGCACCACAGATGCAATGTTTGCTTTGAGGATGTTCATAGAGAAGTACAGAGAAGGCCAGAGGGAGCTACATTGTGCCTTTGTGGATCTGGAAAAAGCATATGACAGGGTGCCAAGAGAAGAACTGTGGTATTGCATGAGGAAGTCTGGAGTGGCAGAGAAGTATGTTAGAGTGGTGCAGGACATGTATGAGAGATGTAAGACAGCGGTGAGGTGTGCTGTCGGTGTGCCCGACGAATTCAAGGTGGAGGTGGGACTGCATCAAGGGTCAGCTCTGAGCCCCTTCTTGTTTGCTATGGTGATGGACAGGCTGACAGACGAGGTGAGACAAGAATCTCCCTTCAGGGGTCGCCACAGCAAATCATCCGCCTCCATCTCACCCTATCCTCTGCATCTTCTTTTCTGACTCCAACGACTGTCAAGTCTTCCTTCACCACATCCATAAATCTGTAAATCATGTCTCTCATTGTCTATGGTGTAAAATTCATGTAAAAGAACCATTACTGACATTTGACAAGAGTAACTTCATAGCCATCAGCTTGTTTCTGCCCTGTGCTGGCGAGCAGTCCAGGGTGTACTCTGCCCTCACCCGGAGTTGGATGGGATGGGTGCCAGCCTCCCTGTGACCCTAATTAGGATTAAGCGGTTACAGAAAATGAACGGATGAATGAGAAACGGTATATGGCAGTTCCATGACAAGAAAAAAAAAAATCCGGCAAATTACACACAGTTGCGGGCATATCGTTCAAAACTCATCAGTGTTGTTGTCAATGTTTGAAAATTTTCCATCTCATAGGTCATTCTTAAAGTCTGATCCAGTTCCTTGGTTAGTAGTACAATGCTCTACAACATCCTGCAACAAATTTGATGATTTTTTCCCCCTTTTTTTTGTCATCTAACGTACTCTTAGAGTAGTGTTGTAATTTCCCTGAATTAAACCCACAGGACCTCTTTATGTATCGGTGTGCATCATTTAATCCGCGCCTGTATCAAACCTTATTGTTGGAGCTTTGGTGAATGTATTCAACAACAAATTTGTTAATTGCTTGCCAAAAAAACCCTTGATACAGCATAAAATGGATATAATAAGTCTGTGAGTCCCAATAAAAAGAGAAGTGTTGGTAAAAAAAAAAAAAAAAAAGTTTAATTATATGTACTGAATTTTCAGTTCATTATATTTTAAAATAAAGGTTTCTGTATTAAATTTATTTCACCAATCTTGAGTAATTGACAGGAATATATACAGTATTGTAAAACAATCTTTTCTGTTAAAATACGGTGGAGCCTCGATAGTCGAAATTAATCCGTTCCAGATGGCTGTTTGGATTCCGTTTGTTCAGATTCCCAATCCGCTTTTCCAATAACAAATAATGTAAATAGTCGTATTCCGTTTAGTCATCTTTTGAACAGAAGTTAACAGTACTGGAACTCGTACCATAGGTCCGCAAATTAAGTGAAAAAATTATTGAATACAGTACACTATGTTATGGTCTGTGTTGTGAGAGACTCTTTTTAACTGCACTGTGGATTTTTAGTGTTATGGTCTCCTACAAATGAGTTGCTTGTTGAAATGCCCGTTGGAGAGGGGCGTGGCTGCCACACACGGGGTGAAGTGCAAAACACACACACCTGATTCCATTTAATCACGGGCTATAAAGACTAGCAGCACTCTTCCCGGTGTGTCTCTTTCTCTCTCTCATACACACACACACACACACACACACACTCTTTCTCTCTCACACACACACACATTCTCTCTCTCTCTCTCTCTCTCTCTCTCACACACGCACTCACACACCCAAACATTCTCTCGAGAGAGTGTGTGTGTGTGTGTGTGTGTGTGTGTGAGTGAATGACTGGGAAGTGCTATGCTAGTCTTTATAGCCCATGATTAAATGGAATCAGCTGTGTTTGTTTAGCACTCCACCCCGCGTGTGGCAGCCACGCCCCTCTTCAACGCGCATTTCAATGCGCAACTCATTTGTAAGAGACCATAACACACAGTGCAATGAAAGCATAAAAACAATAAACATAAGAATTTTAACCATTGTGGTGGTGAGCAGTTACATAAATGCTGGAGAAGGCGAGAAGAGCAGGATTCCCTTCCATAACAGATAAGGACAGAGGAAAGTGGAGTCCCTTCCATAACAGCTTTAGGTAAATCAGCCAAAGGTGTTTTTTTTTTTTTTTTCTTCCTGCTACCACTTTGCATGGATGACTCTCTTCAGGATATTGCTTTATTTTCTAGAACAACATTTCTAACTTGGCTTGTTTCTGCCTTCTTTTCAAAATCTTACGGAAGTGGCTCAAGACCTCATACAAAGGTCTTCACAGCACTGCTAGCGCTTTAGCTTAGCTTAAATACATACATCCTCTTCAGCTTCGTGTAGGCAATTATGCCTATAAGCCGATCTGTGGGTTTTCTGTTGCGGTACGTACTCTAAATCGTATTTGTCACTGGAGGTGGTATATGGTGTTGGTGATTAGATCGCTTTAGTGCTTTAGCTTTAGTACTTGTGATATGTACATAGTACTATATCAACAACTTCCGGACTTTCCCAGCACAGCTTTTAGGGTGATACATAGTATTAACAACTTCCGGACTTCCCCAGAACATACATTGTATCAACAACTTCCAGACTTCTGGAAGTCGTGCACTTTTCCCCCTTCTTGGTCTCATTTTTTTCTCGCGTGTTTCTCGAGTTTGAATTACGGTTTTTGTTCGGTTTCCCGGACAGAAGAACTCATGGATTTTTTTTGTTTGGATTCCAATTTGTTCAGACTCTAGAGCGTTCGGATTCCTAGGCTCCACTGTAATACTTTTTCTTAATGGCTACACTATTCTCACTGACTTTTGTTGCTGAAGCACTTAATCCTATTCGGGTAGCAGGGAGGCTGGAGCCTATCTCAGTTGACACTGAGCAAGGAGGGTGAACACCCTGAACCACTCGGCAGTCCATCGCAGAGTAACACGTACACACACACACACACACACACACACACACACACACATACATGCAAACACACTTATACATTTATACACACTTCTGAGGTCAGTTATTAATTAGTGAATGAGCCTAGAAGTGTGTATGCATGTATGTGTGTGTATATGGTTCAGGGTGATCTCAGTCGACACTGAGCAAGGAGGGTGAATACCCTCAACTCCTCAGGAGTCCATCGCAGAGTAACACACACATACATGCATATACGCTTCTTGGGTTAGTTATTAATTAGTGAATGAACCTAATGTGCAAGTCTTTAGACTAGGAGGAAATGGGGGAATCCGGAGGAAACCCATGCAAGCACAGAGAAAACATGCAAATTCCACACCGACACGTCCTCGCCAAATGATGGACTTAAATCCAGGACATTCTTGCTGTAAGGCAGATATGCTAACAATTATAAAACTGTTATACCCCAGATGGATTACATGAAGGAATTTATTGAAAGGGCAGAAACACGCTGACTGTGATGCAGCTGCTCTTAACAAAAGTCAGCAATTGTTCTTTTATATGACCAGCCTTTGATAGCCCAGTTTGCTGTGCTGGGGTTGGAGTGACCGAGACAAACCCTTGATAGTGGATCTGTAAGGCCCAACTTTGGGATCGGTATTCCAGCACCTTACCACCAGCCACCACTGCCTCTACTGTGTGCATATGCCAGACATATCAAATTTGAGCACTAGGGAGCAGTGTTGCATGTTCCAAGTCAGAATGTACAGAGGTATAGACCCCAGAAACCTTTTGATTTACACTTTTATAAAGCAGGGGTCGCAGTACCAAAGTAGTGTACACTATATGATGTTGGCAATGTTCACACTGTGCTTGATAATTATTCATAAATTATTTTATTTTGCTGTCCTGTATTAATCCCGTAAGGGAACTTATTGCCTCAACATTTAACTCCTTAAATGACACACACACTCACTCACTTGGAGCAGGGGGCTGCCGAGCATTGGGCCACCCAGAGAGCAGTTGGGGGTGGGGGTTGGGTGCGTTATTCAAAGGCACTTCAGTTATGAGGGTAGAGGAATGGAAAATGCAGCTCATTCTACCACCGCCACACATTTTTCCTTCTACTTTGGGAATTGAACCAGTAACCTTTCAGCCCAGAACCCACTTCTCTCATCAATAGACCACGGTTGCCCCCACATGAGGAAATTTGTCCTGTATTGTTTCCCATTGCTTTTGCACCATGAAAATATTCACTGGTATCTTGTAGTTTTTTCAACGAGTGAGTCATTTATAATTAATTTCCCTTATGGGATTATACAGTATATCAAAATTTAAAAAAATCTAAATTAGTGTTGATATCATGCTATTGACTGTTTTTCAAACTGCTTTGAATTGCTTTCTGAATAGAATGATTTGAATTGTCATAAACCAGCTGACTACACATCCCACACCAGCACAAGTCACTGCATACAATTTTTAATTAAAAAAACTCTGCTGCATTGCACACATCACTCACTTTTACAACACAGAGCACACGTGGTTCCCCATCCAGATTGTTCTAGCCATGCTGACCCATAAACCCCTATCTCTGTCCTGAGGTAGATATCTTTTTTAAAAATTATTTATTTGTTTCCAGAAGTATAAGTATGATTCATCCCAGAGATGCAAGTTGAGGTCATGGTTTGTTCCACTGGGGTTTTGAAGGGGCTTCTTGTGTGCTTTTACACTCTGGATGGAAGCAGCAGCTGTACGATCAGCTGCCTGAGATCAAACCCCAGGCTGACCACAAGGTATCATAGTGCAATTAACTTTCTGTGGTCTGGCAATCCCGAGCATCCGCATTCTTGTCTTTGTACTGTTCACATACTTTACTGCACATTCTCAAGTTTTTATTCCAACTTTTAATGAGTGTTAAACATTTTAAAGTCTTCTGGTAAATTGTCATAACCCTTTCTCCTGTCCTGAAATACACCCCGCGTCCTACACCATATTTAACTCATTTATTAGATTCCGGTGTTTAGATAAAGTTGTTTTTAGTCATGGATCAATGTACCAGGATGACAATGATCCCAACATTCATCTAAATTTTTTTTGATGAAGTACCGGCAATCAGAAATCTTGGAAATTATAAACTGGTCAATGTGATTTGATTGACTCATGAATAGACTAAATTCGCATCTCGGCTTGCGCACGGCTTCATGGGATCGACTACCAAACGTGGCAGAAGTAAACCTTGATGTGGATGAGAACTGCACGATCGATACGTTTAATTTCTGGAAAGTTCCCGACCTTCGAGCATATTGAATACGTGGGGTATTCCCAGTTGTTCCCGCAAGCGTGAATATGAACTTATGCTTGCATTTGCAGCCATGTTACAAAAGGAATTAAAACAAATCCAACGTGACGATGCCAGCTTGTTGACATTTGAAGTGGATGAGGAAAGCATGACCATTCCCGACCCCTTGGGACTTGAAGACGGCTGGGAGACAGAAAATGATGCCTTATCGAAGTGGCCCCCGTGTATGTATGCTGACATAGCGAATTCTTTGTGAATGAAAGACCAGGCACCCCTACTAGCGCGACTTTGTAATGACTACATAGGTAATTACAAGTTTGACAGCTGTCACTGAGTGATCTGACAGCTTTTGTTTGTCTATTTTGCAAATTAACATAACAGTAATTTTCAAGATCTAAGTCTATGATATTCAATGATTACGGCATCGCCGATTTTTATGGTAATTTAACGGGTAAATAAAAGATTATAGGGTCTATGAATTCGAATAAAGAATACTTTAACAATAAACTTACTGCTTTAATCCAACGTTTGCGTCCCTCCAGATCCTTCAGCCTGGGAGGGAAGGTCAACAATGTGAATGGCAGCGGACATGTGCACGCATTAGTCCCAAATTTGCAGGCATGTATACTGCAAATTTCCTTTTCCAAAGCTCGAGATGATAAATGCCATTCCCACACTTCACTACGGCACAATGCCTACCTGGCATATCGATACATGTCATTTAAAGCTTAAGGCAGGCTTTAAGCGGCAGTTGTTAGGATGTGTTTACATACAAAAGCAAGTGGCTACAAGAAAGTTTGGTAGCAGTGATGCTTGGATCACAGGTTGGGTCACGTTCCCCACACATGCGCAGTCGTAATGCGAATTTAGTCTATTGATTACACACAGAACGCAAAGTTTCCTAGAAATACCTGTAAAAACAACACTAACAAGAGTTCTTACTGTTATAAACACAAATGGAGACGAAATTATAGCGCTTTTAATTTTTTGTAGGAATTAATTTTACATTTTTAATCTTCTGCTGACAATCACAAGTAAAATTTGAACTGTAATTAAATTTTCAAGCATATTTGTAGCGGTGTGTTGTAAAGCCATGAGCTCGATTTTGTTGCCCCCTTCATGTGCATGTTCTGTGACAGGCATGTGTGCTCTTTGACCGTCTGCGCTGAATGCACTTGCGCCTCTGCCACTTGTTCTCCTCGCTGCTTGTATAGCATTTTATAAACTCCTGTACATACCATCCATACCTTCTTACAAATTGCTATGCAGTCTCATGCAATCATGCAACCTCCCACAATCCATCATGCAGTCTCATGCAATCATGCAACCTCCCACAATCCATCATGCAGTCTACATACATTTGTACAATGTACAAACCACTGTACTGTCTACATACCATCGTACATTCCACATACATTTGCAGGTAACATTGAACAGTTTACATACCACTGCACATAACATTGTACACTCTACCTGCCTCCATACATATCATACAATCCATGCCCCTTTGTAAATCCCATCGTACAGTCTACATACCTTCTTGCATAATCATACAGTCTACCTACCTTCGTACGTACTGTTGTAGAGCAGTAGTCCCCAAACTTTCTGAATCTGAGAGTTACTTCTTGGGTACCAATTAATGCGAAAGACTACCAGGTCGATACACACTTCTGAAATAACAAATTTGTTCAATTTATCTTTATTATTAATGATATTCATCTATGTGAAGATAAGGATTTGATTAAAAATATTAATAATAGTAAAAAAAAAAGAAAAATAGACGCAGCTCAATGGAGAATGGTGCGATGGAGCTGTGGGCTTGTTCTAAAACTAGCAGTGAACAGGCTCGTGGGTGACTCAGGTTGTCCTTGTGTGCGACCTCGTGCCCCCTGTTGTAGAGGCCACATACCCTTATACAGTTATACCTATTCCACTCTTTAATACCCTTTAATACCCTTTTTACCTATTACATACCCTTATACAGTTATAGCTATTCCACTTTTATGTAAATATCATATGTACCACATCGTATAGACCAGGGGTCCCCAACCATCGGTCCACGGACCGGTACTGGTCCACGGCTTAATTGGTACCGGCCCGCTGAAGAAATAATTAATTATTTCAGTTTTATTTATTATCTGAGTCTGAACGATCTTTATTTTTGAAAAACTTTTATTTTGGAAAAATGACCGGATTCTCTTGGTTACATGCCGGTCATTTGAGTGCTAAAATGTAACCCACAAGGGGATGGAACATAAAAGAGGCGAGTTGGACATGTTTCAAACAATAGCAGGAATTTTGGGTGAGACTGAGCCTTCATTCTCCCAGCTGGTGCACCATCTTTTTTTTTTTTGTTTTTTTTTTTTTAAATAAAGTTCAAGCTCCATTCCCAACCAACTTTGTTTCAGCTGTTGAAAAATAACATTCATGGAGTGCTTATTATTATTGTTATTATTGTTATTAGGGGGCAGTGGTGGTCTAGTGGTATAGGGCGCTGGATCGCTGATCCAAAGGTTGGGGTTTCGAGTCCCACCTCCACAGGGTTGACACCCCCCCCCCCCCCCCCCTAGTGCAGCTAACTGGGTTATCAAAGGCTTTCGAAAATTTTCGGATGAAAGCAAATTTTGCATGTCATTCGGAAATCAAGGTGCCAGAGTCTGGAGGAAGACTGGGGAGAAGGAAATGCCAAAATGCCTAAAGTCCAGTGTCAAGTACCCACAGTCAGTGATGGTCTGGGGTGCCATGCCAGCTGCTGGTGTTGGTCCACTGTGTTTTATCAAGGGCAGGGTCAATGATTTTGGAGCACTTCATGCTTCCATCTGCTGAAAAGCTTTATGGAGACCAAGATTTCATTTTTCAGTACGACCTGGCATCTGTTCACAGTGCCAAAACTACTGGTAAATGGTTTACTGACCATGGTATTACTGTGCTCAGTTGGCCTGCCAACTCTCCTGACCTGAACCCCATAGATAATCTGAGGGATATTGTGAAGAGAAAGTTGAGACACCAGACCCAACACTGTGGATGAGCTGAAGGCCGCTATCGAAGCATCCTGGGCCTCCATAACACCTCAGCAGTGCCACAGGCTGATTGCCTCCCCGCATTGAAGCAGTCATTTCTGCAAAAGGATTCCCGACCAAGTATTGAGTGCTTAACTGAACATAATTATGTGAAGGTTGACTTTTTTTTTATATCTTAAAAACATTTTTTTTATTCGTCTGATGAAATATGCTAATTTTTTGTGATGGGGATCTTTGGTTTTTCTTTACTTTTTTGCCAAAACTATCAATATTAAAACAATACAAGTCTTGAACTACTTCAGTTGTGTGTAATGAATCTAAAATATATGAAAGTCTAATGTTTAACAGTACATTACAGAAAATAATGAACTTTATCACAATATGCTAATTTTTTGAGAAGGACTAGTATGTACCTACAAGCGTAGCACCTGCGGCTGTTTCAGCTCTCTGATGCAGCTCCGTGGCTTTTAAAAATAATGAATGTGTACTTTATGGTGGCTGACGCATGCAAACAAGCTTCATGTACAAAAACCACTGCATCACCAACAACTGCAAAAAGAAAATGCCGCTTATTTACTTACGTCCGAAGCACTCCGGGCTCCCAGGGGTAGAGAATTAAACCAGTTTTCACCTGAATGATGGGAGAATCTGCCTAAGGCAGAGCCCTGCAACGGTTGGGTACCCACAGGTACCCAGCGGGTAACCTTGAAGAAAAATGTTCTTTTAGGGTTGAAAATTACATAGCTGAGAATTAAGAGTCATGGGTGCAGGCGCATATTTATTTGGTGTGGGCAGGGTGATTTAGTGTGTGTGTTCTTGTGGACATGGCTATCGTTATATTATCAGCTACATTGAGAGTCTCAGTATTTTTGATCTGCTGTGTTGGTGGATTTCCAAACCCTTGTGCTCATGGCAAGCAGTGTTCTCTCCATCCCTGCAGCGATGCAGCGAGAGAGAGAGATTTTTGTGCCGCTGGGGTTTGTAATCCAGGAACGGAAATCACAGCAGAAGTAAGACATTGGCTGAGATCTGGTCTATGCACAGTAATCTCTGAATTCAATAACTCTCCTCCCAGTGACAAAATAAAAGACTGGGTCTGGTTCAGTCTTTATTCTGAGAATGGGTCGTCAGTGCAGTATGAAGCATTAATATTATTTAAAAGAATGTTGAGCAGACTCCTTAAAATAAGTCTTCATATACTTTTCTATGTTGCTGTCATTTTTGTAAATTAAAACTATGACAAAACAATATTTAATATAACAAATAAAGAAAAAGATCCCACGAAGGGAGTGATGGTGAGATAGGTTACCCAATTCTAACACATCTGGCTGCACCCCGTCCCTCGCTTCGTGGGATAGATAGTCTTTTTCTTTATAAAAATACAACAAGGACTCGAACACATTCATTTATTTTTATGAAACATTTAATTCTAATTAGGGTCGCAGGGAGGATGGCGATTTATTTATTTTTTTAAATCTAAATGTTTTTGTTGCAAGCAGAATTGTAATTTCATTGTCTCTGCAGTCGTTTAAGTCAATGCAACACATGTTTTTTTTTAATATTAACATGAAGGGAAAAAGGGGAAAAAACATTACTAGTCTTTCTCAAAAAATTAGCATATTGTGATGGTTCATTATTTTCTGTAATGTACTGATAAAAATTAACTTTCATATATTTTAGATTCATTGCATACCAACTGAAATATTTCAGGTCTTTTATTGTTTTAATACTGATGATTTTGGCATACAGCTCATGAAAACCCAAAATTCCTATCTCAAAAAATTCACATATTTCATCCCACCAATAAAAAAGTGTTTTTAATACAAAAAAGAAGTCAACATTCAGATAATTATGTTCAGTTATGCACTCAATACTTGGTCGGGAATCCTTTTGCAGAAATGACTGCTTCAATGTGGCCTGTGGCACTGCTGAGGTGTTATGGAGGCCTAGGATGCTTCGATAGCGGCCTTAAGCTCCTCCACAATGTTGGGTCTGGTGTCTCAACTTTCTCTTCACAATATTCCTTCACAATCACAATATAGCTTGAGGGTGTCAATGATGGCCTTCTGGACAGCAGTCAGGTCGACAGTCTTACCCATGATTGCGGTTTTGAGTAATGACCAGGCTGGGAGTTTTTAAAAGCTTCAGGAATCTTTTGCAGGTGTTTAGAGTTAATTGGTTGATTCAGATGATTAGGTTAATAGCTCGTTTAGAGTACCTTTTCATGATATGCTAATTTTTTGAGATGTGAATTTTGGGTTTTCATGAGCTGTATGCCAAAATCATCAGTATTAAAACAATAAAAGACCTGAAATATTTCAGTTGGGGGCAATGAATCTAAAATATATGAAAGTTTAATTTTTATCAGTACATTACAGAAAACAATGAACTTTATCACAATATGCTAATTTTTTGAGAAGGACTAGTATATGCAGTGTTAGTTGATTTTATCATCATCATCATCTTCCGCTAAGTCCAGGGTCGGGTCGCGGCGGCAGCAACCTAAGCAAAGAGGTCCAGACGTCCCGCTCCCCAGTTACTTCCTCCAACTCTCCCAGGGGTAACCGAGGCGGTCCCAGACAAGCCGAGAGATGTAGTCCCTCCAGCTTGTTCTAGGTCAACCCCGGGGTCTCTTCCCAGTTGGACATGCCCGAAACACCACACCAGGGAGGCGTCTGGGAGGCATCTGACCAGATGCCCAAGCCACCTCAACTGGCCCCTCTCAATGCGGAGGAGCAGTGGATCTACCCCAAGCTGTCCAAGGATGGTAGAGTTTCTTATCTTATCACTAAGGGAGAACCCGCCACCCGACGAAGGAAGTTCATTTCAGCCGTTTGTATTCGTGATCTTGTTCTTTCGATCACTACCCAAAGCTCGTGACTAGAGGTGAGGGTTGGAACGTGGATCGACTGGTAAATTGAGAGCTTCACCTTGCGGCTCAGCTCCTTCTTCACCACGATGGACCGGAACAGGCTCCGCTTAACAGCAGAGGCTGCAGCGATCCGTCTGTCGATCTCTCGCTCCATCCTTCCCTCACTCGTGAACAAAACCTCAAGATACTTAAACTCTTCCACTTGGGGCAGGACCTCATTCTTGACCGGAGGGTGCATTCCACCCTTGTCCAAATGAGCCTCAGACTTGGAGATACTGATCCTCATCCCGGCTGCTTCGCAATCGGCTGCAAATCGTTCCAATGAGAGCTGGAGGTCCCAACTTGATGAAGCCAAAAGGACAACATCATCCGCAAAAAGCAGAGACAAGATCCAGTGGCCACCAAACCAGAACCCCTCAATGCATTGATTGCGCCTAGAAATTCTGTCCATAAAAATTATGAACAGAATTGGTGACAAAGGACCGTCTTGGCGGATGCCAACTCCCACCGGAAACGAATTCGACCTGTTATTGCCAATACGGACCAAACTCTGGCTCCGGTGATACAGCGACCGAATGGCTCGTAACAACGGGTCCGGAACGCCGTACTCTCGGAGCACGCCCCACAAGATTGTTCGAGGGACACAGTCGAAAGCCTTCTCCAAATCCACAAAGCACATGTGGATGGATTGGGCAAACTCCAATGCCCCCTCTAGAATCCTGTGGAACATATAGAGTTGGTCAAGAGTGCGACTGCTAGGACGAAAACCACATTGTTCCTCCTGAATTCGAGGTTCGACTATCGGTTGGATCCTCCTCTCTAGTACCTCTGCATAGACTTTCCCAGGTAGGCTGAGGAGTGTAATTCCCAGCTAATTGGAACACACCCTCCGGTCCCCCTTCTTAAAAATTGGGACCACCACCCCAGTTTGCCAATCCAGAGGTACAGCCCCCAATGACCACGCCTTGTTGCAGAGACGTGTCAACCAAGACACGTCTCTGCAACAACACGTGGTCATTGCAGAGACGTGTCAACCAAGACAGACTTCTAGCATTCAGGGCCCTGAGATATTCGGGGTGGATCTCGTCCAACCCCGGAGCTCGACCACCGAGGAGCTTTTTGACAACCTCAGTGATCTCCACTCCAGTAATGGGCAGCCCCACCCAAACCCCCAGGGTCTTCCTCTTCCACGGAGGGCGTGTTGGTGGGATTGAAGAGGTCCTCAAAGTATTTCCTCCACCTCTTGATGACATCCCCAGTTGAGGTAAGCAGCTCCCCACCTCCACTGTAAGCAGTGTTTGTGGAGAACTGCTTCTCCCTCCTAAGGCGTCGGATGGTGGTCCAGAACCTTTTTGAGGCCTACCGATAATTACTCTCCAGGCCCTCACCGAACTTCTCCCACGCCCGAGATTTTGCATCTGCGACAGCCTCAACTGCAGCATGTTTGGCCTGCCGGTACCTGTTTGCTGCCTCGGGAGTCCCACAGGCTAATAAAACCCGATAGGCCTCCTTCTTCAGCTGGACGGCCTCCTTCACCGCAGGTGTCCACCAACGGGTTTGGGGATTACCGCCATGACAAGCACCAACGACCTTAGGGCCACAGCTATGGGCTGCCGCTTCAGCAATGGAGGCATGAAACATGGCCCATTCGGATTCCATGTCCCCCGCCTCTTCCGGGACGTGGTTGTAGCTCTGCCAGAGATGGGAGTTAAAGGCCTCTTGGACGGGGGACTCCGCCAAACATTCCCAGCAGACCCTGATTACACGCTTGGGCCTGCCAGGTCTGGAAGGCAGCCTCCCCCACCACCGAAGCCAACTCACAACCAGGTAGTGATCGGTAGACAGCTCAGCTCCCCTCTTCACCCGAGTGTCCAGAACATATGGTTGCAAGTCCGATGACACGACTACAAAGTCAATCATCGAATTGCGACCTCGGGTGTCTTGGTGCCAAGTGCACTTATGTTCGAATATGGTCTCAGCAACAAGGTCTTAGAGAGTGAGAGGATGCCAGAGGAATGGAGGAGAAGTGTGATGGTGCCCATTTTTAAGAACAAGGGAGACGTGCAGAGTTGTGGCAACTACAGAGGGATAAGGTTGATGAGCCATACGATGAAGTTATGGGAAAGAATAGTGGAAGCTAGACTAAGGGCAGAGGTTAGCATTTGTGAACAACAGTTTGGTTTCATGCCAAGAAAGAAAACCACAGATGCAGTGTTTGCCTTGAGGATGTTAATGGGGAAGTACAGAGAAGGTCAGAAGGAGCTGCATTGTGCCTTTGTGGATCTGGAGAAAGCATATGACAGGGTGCCGAGAGAAGAACTGTGGTATTGAGACAGATGATTCGCTGTGGGAACCCCTGAAGGGAAAAGCCGAAAGGAAAAAAGATGCCGAGGTTAGAACTACCAGGTAGAAGGCCTAGGGTAAGATCAAAGAGAAGAGTTATGGATGTGGTGAAGGAGGACATGAAGGTTGTTAGTGTAAGAGAAGAGACAAAGGATAGGGTGAGATGGAGGCAGATCATTCGCTCTGGCAACCCCTGAAGGGAGCAACCGAAAGGAAAGGAAGATTAATGCTGACATTTTAGATTTACTGACCACCCCACACCCCAGCTTAATCGACCTCAATGTACCTTATTTATTTATTTATTAATTTATTTTTACTTCAAAGAGCAGATGAGTCAAGTGTGCAGTTGTTTTTACATATTAACTTTGACCTTATTAAAAACATATTCAGATTTTAGTGCCAGGACAAATCTCATCTCGTAGAGGTTGCGGTGCTGAGCAAGACAACGATCTGTTACAGTAGCCTTAAAGCAGCAAGTCTTGTTTGTTGTTTTTCTCAGGTCAAGTCTTCAGGTTTTAAATTGAAAACAATTTAATTTGAGCTATGTACTTTACTTTGATTTTGTCCATTTTGAAAGAAAGATTAAAATTGGTTTAATCGAACCAATAATTCATACTAGAGGGACACTTATAAGGGCCAAGGTATCCCAGCCATGCAACATGGGTAATGTAGCAGATAAACTGTATAACTTCAAATCAGTCCAAAAGTTGTATTGCCGAAGGATTCCGTGATAAGGTTTCTTTTTTCCTGAATGACCTGCGCAGTCGTCCTGCGAACTTGCAGCCAAAGCTTGGTGCATGTTAAAGTACTGTTGTGCTTGTGTAAACCATATTTCAGATTGTGTCATGGACCCCTTAGCTTTGTATCCCTTTTTCTTTTGCTGAACTGCAACGCTTGGCAAGAAGGGGATATTTTTCCTGGTTTGAATCAGTGTTGGGTCCACCGGTTCAGCACTATGAGACTCGGACAGCGACGCGGGCAACTATCCTACTCAATGTATTCACTTGCTTCTTCTTTTCCTTTCGGCTTTTTCCCGTTCTCAGGAGTTGCCACAGCGAATCATCTGATTCCCACATTTGATTTGGCAGAGGTTTTTACGTTGGATACCCTTCCTGACACAACCCTTTAGCAAGGGACAGAAACACGCTGACGGCTTTGCAGCCTACTCTTTACGAAAGTCAGCAATGGTTCTTTTACATGCCTCTCACCATAGACAGTGAGAGACATGGCCCGCCTTGGATAACCCAGTTAGCTGCACTGGGGGAATGTATTCACTTGCTTAATTTGCTTTATTTGTGATTACAAGATAGCACCAGTAGTCTCACCTAATAAGAAGGCTTTTAAAATGAAAGTGAACCAATTATTATGCCCAAAGAATATTGACTCTGTTAATCATATATATTTTTTTAAAATAAATAACTGTTATAGGCAGTGGTGACATAGTGCTGGATTACTGATGCAAAGGTTGGGGGGTCGAGCCCCACTATCAGCAAGTTGAAATATCTGTCCCCTCAGTTCCGCTTACTTGGGTTATCAAATGCCAACCATGTCTCTCACTGTCTGTGGTGAGATGTTCATGTAAAAGAACCATTGTTACGTTTGTCAAGAGGAGCTGCATAGCCGTCAGCGTGTTTCTGCCCAGGCAACTAAAGGTGGTCATGTGGTGAATAGCACACATACCATTGTATGTACCATAGATGCACAGTGTTTCGTAACACTTTCCTGAGGGAAGAAGTTCAAAAGTTTATGACCCTGCCCCTTTTCTGAACCTGGATTGGTACATTGATGGATTGCATTTTGGTTAGAGATTTAAACAAATAAATTATTTTGATTCATTATCACATGTTTTGTCACGTGTTACTTTTTGTAATCCCCTCTGTGGGTTTAATTGTCCGTCCGTCGAAAGTGGACAACATCATCCGGGCTGAGCAATGTATAGGGTGTGTGATAAAAAAAAAAATTGGGAGATATGCACCGAGTTTGATGTTGAAACTTTACATAAAAGGCCAATTTAAAGAGAGAGAGAGAGAGAAAAAAACATAAGTCAAAATGATGAGAGATTTACAAGGTCCTGTATGGAATTTGAACCCACACACATTCAATTCGAACCAAACCGGTTCTTTTTCGAAAGGTTTGTTTTCATCCCTCTGAATGAGGTAATATTTAACTGTTCCCATTCAGAGGCAGTTCAAGTAGTGTTTCAGTCAACTTCACTCAATTCTTCTAATGTGTGCCTTAATCATCTGTGAGGTTAGAAGCGTTAGATCTTTTTTCTTCAGTAAGGTGCCTGCTTTAACCGCGTTCTGATACCGGAAACAGAAAACTGTGCTTGAGGGCAAATGGTTTCTTATTATTTTAGTAGTTTATGGAAGATCAAGACATGTTTGAGCAATGAGAGACAAGCTCAAGTATCATAGAGTGTCCTGAAAAGTGTAAATAAGAGCTGATCATGAAGAGCCACATTTTATAGAGTGTTACCACAAAGAGCCACATCATACACATGGGCACACATGAACATCACCCTTCCCTTACACACACACAAACCTCTGCTTAACCAGATTTATTTTAAATTTACACACCAACATGATAAAATACATCTTTGATGGTCAGAGTGCAACTGTGATTCAGTAGCAGTGTTAATGTCCAATATTCTGTGTTCAACAGTGTGACGTTGGACGTTGTTCAACAGTTGGACGTCCGATACCACTCATTTTAGTTTGTCGGTTTCAGGAGACAAGCGTGGGCAGTGGTTGCCTGGTGGTAAAAAGGAGCTGGATCATTGAGCCTAGGGTTGGGGGTTCGAGTCCCATTCTTCCCAAGGTTGTCCCCCCCTCCCCGGGGGGGGGGGGGGGGGGGGCAGCGAACTGGGTTATCAAAGGCCAGCCATGTCTCTCACTGTCTATGGTGAGAGGTTCATGTAAAAGAATCATTGCTGACTTTCGTCAAGAGTAGCTGCAAAGCGGTCAGCGTGTTTCTGCCAATTGCTAAAGCGTTGTGTCAGGAAGGGCGTCCGACATAAAAACCTATGCCAAATCAAACATGCAAATCATTAATATATGACTTCCATGAGGATGGAGGCAGATGATTCGCTGTGGCGACCCGTGAAAGGGAACAGCTGAAAGGAAAAAAAGAAGTATTCAGGAAACAAGATTTCAACAATGTCACTGAGGGATTTTATAATGAACTCTCCTTCATTGTATGGCGTTTTGGCCCTTGTAATGTTCCAAGCCAGTTGATACATTGCAAGCGTTACCGTCTCTGAGCGCTTCGTAAAATTGTGTGAAAAACATCTGCTTTTCTGCCTGATTTTTCAAAGTGAACAACTTGTGTTTGCGAGGTTTAGTCCCTTCAGGAAATTCCTGGTCGAAGCATGCAGTGTGCTGACGAGGCGCTGAAGATTTGAAGTTTTGAAATGTGCCAATGACGCCTGAAATATAACGCAGAATGACTTTCCATCACATTCAAGAACAACAACAAAAACCTCACTCTGTTAAAAATGTCATTCGTCGTCTTCATATTTTCATTTTGCTGTGCATTTTTTTCTGCTATTTTAAGAGCAAATTTGATGATCTTGCCCATACTGGGAAGCTCTGCAGTATTTTTATCTCATGCACATAAGCACATTAAAAACAAAAACTTCAATATGAACATAAGAGCCACACGTTGCTCGGAAGCCACGGGGCGGCCACACCTGATTTACCGTAATATCATGATTCACTTATGGGAATTATGGAGTAATTTATTCCAATTGTATAAATGAAATCATGTTCATTCTTTTGTTCATCAGTATCAGTTACAACCTGCTCAGTGCATTATTTGCACACATTACCTGTTGCCAGCTTTCTTTTTTCCTTTTTTATTTTTTATATTTTTTATTTTGGGGCCGGTGGTGTAGTAGTAAGTGTGCTGGGCTCATGATCGAGAGGTCGTGGGTTTGAATCCCCTATACACCCCCACTGTGCTAACTTCCTTTGACAAGGTCTCAAGCACAAGTGTACCTCTGTTCACCCAGCAGTATAAATGGGTACCAGTAAAAATACTGGAAAGGCAGCCTGCAATGGCCTTGCATCCCATTCAGGAAAAGGTAAAACTCAGTTGCTCCACGTTACAGAAATCAAGTTGACTCGGTTCCCAACAAACTCCTCACAAGTCAGACTAAACAATCAACAGTTAATTTGTTTTGGGATTTTTTTTTTTTTCTGTTTGTTTTTGGGCTTCAAAGTAATAAGATTTAAAAACAAAACAAAGAAAATGACCTTAATTCACCCACTACCTTACTTTCTACACCATATGCTCCAAGTCTTCATTGTACAGTAGAAAGAAAAAGAAACATAGTGCGATAAGTTGGGTGCTGTTTTACCCTGAAACTTCTGATTCAATCACTACAAGGCTCACAATGTCATAAAACTCGAAACCCCTCCACCACCACAGATATGCAGTTTCTGAAACGAAAGTACAGTGATGCCTCTGCTCACGAACATAATTGGTTCCCAGAAAGTGTGTGTGAGGCGAAAAGTTCGTCTTCCGAACATTTATTTCCCATAAGAAACCATTAAAATGAGAATAATCCGTTCCCAGGTCCCCATAAAACATAATTTTCTACTAAATAAGCCTTAAAACTACACAAAAATATACCTTATTTTATGTATAATAAATGTGCTATTGTATTGTAATTAAAGAAATAAACTGTACTGTATAATAAAGTCGTTTTATTTACCTTTGTGATGGTAGTTGATGGCTTGATGGAATGGAGTGGGAGGAGGAGGGAGGGAGGGACTTACTGTTTGGAAGGAGTGTTTGGAAACACCTACTGTTTGGAAACACCCTTAGCCACACACGCACCCTTAATAGCTTCCTTGTTCCTTGTACTGGTACTGGGACGTTGAGTCACACAAACGCACACCTCGTTCGTGTTTTTCAATGATCTCCGCCTGTGGTGGGGTCTTTTTCGGTCCCATAATAGACATTTTGGACCATATTGAGTGTACTTTTGCTATCAAACACAAACCACTTCCGCACTCAAAGAAAGGGGTGTGACGAACTGTGACGCCGTGAGCGTGCGTCAACTTCTCGTGGCCGCCACCGTGGCGCTGTTCGACCGCGTGGTTTGGTTCGTCCGCCGAAAACTAGTTCGTCAGCAGAGACTATATGCTCGCAAATTTAATGTTCTTGAGGCGAAAAGTTCGTGCTCTTAAGCGTTCGTCAGCGGAGGTTTTACTGTATCTGAATACTCACATTCCTCTGGAATGTTACCCAAAATACACAAAATTCCCATGTCGGTGTTTTGGATTTTAACATGAATACCGTTTTAAAGCAAAACAATCTTAGGATTATTTGATAGCAACCTTTCCTTAAGAAGATGTACCTTGGCAGACTCATTTGTGCATCAAAGGAATGCATTAAAACATTAGGAATAGCGGCATTGTGCACCAATATCTCAAGAGTTTGCAGGTTCTAACCTTGCTTGATACACATGAACATCTGTGGGCAGGAATCCGTGACGGGACGCTTCTTGACTGACACTTGCGACACAACCAGTGATGGGCAGCGTACATACAAGGAGGTGGATAACACTGTCCTCAAATTGTGTTACTTTGCTAGAGCAGTTTAAAAAGGTGGTCCACTGGCACCACATTCTTGTTCTGTTTTTTGGTTGGTGATTGAGGTGTAATTAATGGTAGCAGTGTGATACTCTGTCTTGTATGTGTCTGTAGGGAATAATACCTGCTTCTATGGAAAGTGTTACTACTGCAGAGAGAGTGAGCCTGCTTGTGCTGATGGTGACATAATGGAGGGATCAGTGACGCTCTGGCTTCCTGATGTCTGGCCACTGCAAAAGCACAGGCATCCCTGGGGACGTACGTACAGAGAGGGCAAACTCGCCAGGTATGTACAGAAGTCATTGTCTGGCTACTGGAGATCATGGTTTGGATATCATTATATATGTTTTTTAACATTTTTAAATAGTTGGTTTTGCCTCTCCCACATGGAAAGTTGTGGTTATCGTTGCAAACAGTAACTCTGGACCGAAGTGAAATTTTGTGGTTTTACAAGACTTTTGGCTTCATGCTGAATCTACTATCACAGTAGCCTGAAAAAAATTGACAGTTGCTTGAAGTCTACTCCACTGGTTCCTGGTTTTTCAGTACACTTTTTCCTCACCTGCCAGACACATACCATCCACAGCCTTTTTTCTAAAGGCCATAGAACGCTCAAATATTAGTACCGTTCAGGAGCGAAAAGAGAAAAAAAACAGCTCCTGGATTTTTTTTCATTCATTTTTCTGAACCGCTTAATCCTGATTCGGGTTGCAGGAGGCTGACGCCCGTCTCGGCCGATTCTGGGCAGAGTGCACCCTGGACAGCTTGCCAGGCCATCGCAGGACAAGCTGACAGTTATGGGGCTCCTCTTGGTGAAAATCAGCAATAGTTCTTTTACATGAACCTCTCACCATAAAAAGTGAGAAGCATGGCTGGCCTTTAAAAACTCAGTCAGCTGCACTGGGGAACAGTAATGACAACCGTTGATAGTAGGGCTGGCCTCCAGATCAATGATCCATCACCTTAGCAACCTTAGCACCGGACCATCACTGCCCCTCACACCCTAGATGTTAAATTTAAATAAAACAGGTTTGATCTGTTGGAGTTTACAGCCAATTACACCTAATCCAGAACACCTGATTCTCAATATATGGACTTAAAGGTGTAATTGAAAGTGATGGTTCACTGTGTAATTTGTTGGCATACAGTAGGCCCTCGTTATTCGCGAGGGTTCTATTCCGACCCCTCCCTCGAATGAAGATAATCCGTGAATTTTGTACCCGTAAGTAAAACCCCATGGATCATATTACATGCGCGAATGATCAACCAGAAGTAAAATACCATGTATCTATTACTTGGGCTAAAATATGCTTCTTAAACACATTCTATAGACAGTCTTACTCATTAATACAGTATTGTCTTCCTTTTGGCTTTTTCCCTTTTACTCGGGTGACGCCACAGCGAATCATCTGATTCGCACGTTTGATTTGGCAGAGGTTTTTACGTCGGATGCCCTTCCTGTCACAACCCTTTTTTAGCAAGGGACAGAAACACGCTGACGGCTTTGCAGCCTACTCTTTACGAATGTCAGCAATGGTTCTTTTACATGTCTCTCACCATAGACAGTGAGAGACATGGCCCGCCTTTGATAACCCAGTTAGCCGCACTGGGGGGGGGGACAGTAGCAACCTTGTGGAGAGTGGAACTCGAACCCCCAACCTTTGGATCAGCGATCCAGCGCCCTATACCACTAGACCACCACTGCCCACTCATTAATACAGTATTAATGTAGTAAAATGCAGTAATGATCAAGAAAACTTTTTTTTTTTTTTTAATTTTTACTGTGATATTTATTGATGATAAAATATAAACATTATACAGCATCTTCTTTTCCTTTCGGCTGTTCCCTTCAGGGGTCGCCACAGCAAATTATCTGCCTCCATCTCACCCTATCCTCTGCATCTTCTTCTCTTACGCCAACTACCTTCATGTCCTCCTTCACCACATCCATCAATCTTCTGTTTGGTCTTCCTCTAGGCCTTTTGCCTGGTAGTTCCAACCTCAGCATCCTACTACCAATATACTCACTATCTCTCCTCTGTACATGTCCAAACCATCTCACTCTAGTCTCTCTGACTTTGTCTCCAAAACCTCTTACATGTGCTGTCCCTCTGATGTATTAATTCCTGATACTATCCATCCTCGTTACTCCCAAAGAGAACCTCAACATTTTCATCTCTGCTACCTCCAGCTCTGCCTCCTGTCTTTTCCCCATGGCCACTTTATCTAAACCATACAACATCGCTGGCCTCAACACCATCTTGTATACTTTTCCTTTCAATACCTTCCTATCACACCGGACACTTTTCTCCAACCATTCCAACCAGCCTGCACACACTTCTTCACCTCTTTTCCACACTCTCCATTGCTCTGGATTGTTGAGCCTAAGTACTTAAAATCCTCCACCTTCTTTATCTCTGCTCCCAGTAACCTCACCGTTCCTCTTGGATCCTTGTCGGTCACACACATGTATTCTGTCTTCCCGAGGCTAACTTTCATTCCCCTCATTTCCAGGGCATACCGCCACCTCTCTAGATCTTCCTCCACTTTTTCTCAGCTCTCACAATCACAATGTCATCTGCAAACATCATAGTCCATGAGAAATCTTGTCTTGCCTCGTCTGTCAGCCTCTACATCACCATTGCAAACAAGAAGGGGCTCAGAGCTGACCCTTGATGCAGTCCCACCTCCACCGTGAATTTGTCGGTCACACCAACAGCACACCTCACCACTGTCTTACATCTCTCATATATGTCCTGCACCACTCTAACATACTTCTCTGCCATTCCAGACTTCCTCATGCAATACCACAGTTCTTCTCTCGACACCCTGTCATATGCTTTCTCCAGATCCACGAAGGCACAATGCAGCTCCCTCTGTACTTCTCCATTAACATCCTCAAAGCAAACACTGCATCTGTGGTGCTCTTTCTTGGCATGAAACCAAACAATTGTTCACAAATCCTGACCTCTGCCTTCAGTCTAGCTTCCATTATTCTTTCTCATAACTTCATCATATGGCTCATCAACTTTGTCCCTCTGTAGTTGCCACAACTCTGCATGTCTCCCTTGGTCTTAAAAATGGGCACCAGCACACTTCTCCTCCATTCCTCCAGCATACTCCTTCCCATCTCTTTTTCTCTGCTGTGCCAACCTGTACTAGTCCTTCTCAAAAAAGTAGCATATTGTGATAGTTCATTATTTTCTGTAATGTACTGATAATAATTAAACTTTCATATATTTTAGATTCATTGCACACCAACTGAAATATTTCAGGTGTTTTATTGTTTTAATACTGATGATTTTGGCATACAGCTCATAAAAACCAAAAATTCATATCTCAAAAAATTAGCACATCATGAAAAGGTACTCTAAACGAGCTATTAACCTAATCATCTGAATCAACCAATTAACTCTAAACACCTGCAAAAGATTCCTGAGGCTTTTAAAAACTCCCAGCCTGGTTCATTACTCAAAACTGCAATCATGGGTATGTCATTCAGAAATCAAGGTGCCAGAGTCTGGAGGAAGACTGGGGAGAAGGAAATGCCAAAATGCCTAAAGTCCAGTGTCGAGTACCCACAGTCAGTGATGGTCTGGGGTGTCATATCAGCTGCTGGTGTTGGTCCACTGTGTTTTATCAAGGGCAGGGTCAATGCAGCTAGCTATCAGGAGATTTTGGAGCACTTCATGCTTCCATCTGCTGAAAAGCTTTATGGAGATGAAGATTTCATTTTTCAGCACGACTTGGCACCTGCTCACAGTACCAAAACCACTGCTAAATGGTTTACTGACCATGGTATTACTGTGCTCAATTGGCCTGCCAACTCTCCTGAGCTGAACCCCATAGAGAATCTGTGGGATATTGTGAAGAGAAAGTTGAGAGACACCAGACCCAACACTGTGGATGAGCTTAAGGCCGCTATCGAAGCATCCTGGGCCTCCATAACACCTCAGCAGTGCCACAGGCTGATTGCCTCCATGCCACGCCGCATTGAAGCAGTCATTTCTGCAAAAGGAGTCCCGACCAAGTATTGAGTGCATAACTGAACATAATTATTTGAAGGTTGACTATTTTTGTATTAAAAGCACTTTTTTATTGGTCGGATGAAATACGCTAATTTGTTGAGATAGGAATTTTGGGTTTTCATGAGCTGTATGCCAAAATCATCAGTATTAAAACAATAAAAGACCTGAAATATTTCAGTTGGTGTGCAATGAATCTAAAATATATGAAAGTCTAATGTTTATCAGTACATTACAGAAAATAATGAACTTTATCACAATATGCTAATTTTTTGAGAATAACTAGTATTAATCATTTTCTCCCGCCTTACTGGCCAACCAAGCATACAAGTCATCATACGGCCTCTGTTTGGCTTTTGACATCGCTACCTTTTGCCTTACGCTGTGTCTCCCTGTACTCCTGTTTACCGTCTTCGGTCCTCTCTATCTCCCACTTCTTTTTAGCTAACCTCTTCCTTTGTACACAGTCCTGCACTTCCTCATTCCACCACCAAGTCTCTTTATCTACTGTCCTTCCAGAGGACACACCAAGTACTCTCCTACCTGTCTCCCTGATCACATTAACTGTGGTTGTCCAGTCATCTGGAAGCACTTCCTGACCACCCAAAGCCTGTTTCAACTCCTCAAAGACAACACGGCACTCTTCCTTTTTCAGCTTCCACCACTTTGTCTTCTGCTCTGCCTTTGCCTTCTTCACCTTCCTCACCATCAGCATCATCTTTCATACCACCATCAAATGCTGTTTGGCAGCACTCTCACCCACTACTACTTTGCAGTCACTGACTTCCTTCAAATTGCATCATCTACATAAGATGTAGTCTACCTGTGTTCCTACTGCTGCTTTTATAAGTCACCCTATGCTCCTGTCTCTTATGGAAGAAAGTATTCACCACAGCCATTTCCATCTTTTTTGCAAAATCTACCAAGATCTGTCCTTCTGCGTTCCTGTCCTGGATACCAAACCTGCCCATCACTTCCTCGTCCCCTCTGTTTCCTGCACCAACATATCCATTGAAGACTGCACCAATGACCACTCTTTCACCTCTGGGGTACTCTGCATCACTTCATCTAACTCATTCCAGAATCTCTCCTTCTCTTCTCGCTCACATCCTGCCTGTGGGGCATAAGCATGAACAACATTGAACATCACACCTTCAATTTCTAACTTGAGACTCATCACTATGTCTGACACTCTTTTCACTTCTCGAACATTCCTGACAAACTCCTCTTTCAAGATGACTCCGACTCCATTTCTCTTCCCATCCACACCATGAAAAACAGCTTAAACCTGCTCCTATGCTTTTAGCATTGCTATCTTTCCACTTTGTCTCCTGAACACAGTATGCCCACTTTCCTTCTCTGCATCATGTCAGCCAGCTCTCTACCTTTTCCTGTCATAGTTCCAACATTCCAAGTCCCTACTCTCAGTACTAGACTCATGCCTTTCCTCTTCTCTCTCTGCCTACGGTCACGTCTCCCACCTCTCCTTCTTCGACCAACAGTAGTTCAATTTCCACCAGCAACCTGTTGATGATTAACAGCACTGATGGCGGTCATTGTTAACCCGGGCCTCAACCGATTCGGTATGGAATTCGTATTTTTGACTCGCATGTTGTATGTGGCATTGGTTTTACGCCGAAAGCCTTTCCTGTCACAACCCTCTGCATTTGTCAGGGCTTGGGACCGGCGTGAGGATGAACACTGGCTTGTGTCCCCCTCACGGCTGCATTAAACATTATACAGCACAGAAATATATATATATATATATGTATGTATGTATGTATGTATATATATATATATGTGTGTGTGTATACTAGTCCTCAAAAAAAAGCATATTGTGATAAAGTTCATTATTTTCTGTAATGTACTGGTAACAATTAAACTTTCATATATTTTAGATTCATTGCACACCAACTGAAATATTTCAGGTCTTTTATTGTTTTAATACTGATGATTTTGGCATACAGCTCATGAAAACCCAAAATTCTGATCTCAAAAAATTAGCATATCATGAAACGGTACTCTAAACGAGCTATTACCCTAATCATCTGAATCAACCAATTAACTCTAAACGCCTGCAAAAAATTCCTGAGGCTTTTAAAAACTCCCAGCCTGGTTCATTACTCAAAACCGCAATCATGGGTAAGACTGCCGACCTGACTGCTGTCCAGAAGGCCATCATTGACACCCTCAAGCAAGAGGGTAAGACACAGAAAAAAATCTCTGAGCGAATAGGCTGTTCCCAGAGTGCTGTATCAAGGCACCTCAGTGGGAAACGTCACGTTCAATGTAAAAGGACATGAAACGTAATTATTCAAGTTTATCCTTTTGGTATCGTTTGTTAAACATGCTACAGAACATAAAATCTCACACACAAACGTTCTAAACATTAACTTGGGTACTGTACTGAAATAATAATTGAAAAAGACTTTAAGACTAGTGCTTTACAGCAATTCAGATGATATTCAGATGATATTCCTCTTCAGGCACTTCAGAGGAAACTGTCGTTTCTTCAGGAGAAAGTCTTATTTCTTCAGAAGAGACATCCAACATCATTACCTTTTCTAGCGCTGAGCCAGAGAAGATGCACAGCGTTTGAGTGGCATCATAGAGCTTAACTGGTAATTAAAACACACTAAAAAAAAAAAGGCTCATTGACAACTTGTGCGCGAATGAGGAAATGTGGGGGAAAAGGGGCGTATACATGATCTCAACCAATCAGCAGGAAGGAGGACAGACATTGGATAGGATTTTAACGCCGATAAGCCAGTAGTCATGTCCCATTCTTCCAGGCAGTTCATGGGATTTTGAGAGAAATGTATTTTATCTTAATTTGATCCCGTGTTTGATTTTGTGTTTGAATCAGGTGGGAGTACGATGAGAGTTACTGTGAAGCAGTAAAGAAGATGCCTCCGTATGATGCCGGACCACGCCTCTTGGATGTGATTGACACCTCTGTTTTTGATTATTTAATTGGAAATGCGGATCGGCACCACTACGAGAGTTTCCAAGACGACGGTGGAGCCAGCATGCTTATTCTTCTGGACAATGCTAAAAGGTGACGAGAGACTAGGCTGAGGTTGGATAATGGGTATAGACGCTGCACTGGAAATAAATGTCATCTGTCCTTTGGTTCACAGTTTTGGGAATCCAGCTTTAGATGAACGAAGCATTCTGGCTCCTCTCTATCAGTGCTGCATGTGAGTGTCCAATTATGTTTTATTATTACAGTGGAACCTCAGTGGTAGAACACAATTTGTTCCAAAAATGTGGTCGATTACTGATTTGTTCAACGAGTGAAACAATATTTCCCATAAGACATAGTTAAAAGTCGATTAATGCATTCAAGTGAATGTCTACTTCCACCAACACAGTTGTATGTAATTTGAAAATACAGTAAAACCTCCGCTGACGAACGCTTAAGCTCATGAACTTTTCGCCTCAAGAACATTAAATTTGCGAGCATATAGTCTCTGTTGACGAACTAGTTTTCGGCGGACGAACCAAACCACGCGGTCGAACAGCGCCACGGTGACGGCCACGAGAAGCTGACGCACACTCACGGCGTCACAGTTCGTCACCCCCTTTCTTTGAGTGCGGAAGTGGTTTGTGTTTGATAGACATTTTGGACCATATTGAGTGTACTTTTGCTATTATGGGACCGAAAAAGATCCCACCACAGGCGGAGATCATTGAAAAACACGAACGAGGTGTGTGTTTGTGTGACTTAGCGTCCCAGTACCAGTACGCTAAGTCTACCATTGCTCCCATCCTTAAGAACAAGGAAGCTATTAAGGGTGCGTGTGTGGCTAAGGGTGTTTCCAAACAGTAGGCGTTTCCAAACACTCCTTCCAAACAGTAAGTCCCTCCCTCCCTCCTCCTCCCACTCCATTCTATCAAGCCATCAACTACCATCACAAAGGTAAATATAACGACTTTATTATACAGTACAGTTTATTTCTTTAATTACAATAGCACATTTATTATACATAAAATAAGGTATATTTTTGTGTAGTTTTTAGGCTTATTTAGTAGAAAATTATTTTATGGGGACCTGGGAACGGATTATTCTCATTTTAATGGTTTCTTATGGGAAATAAATGTTCGGAAGACGAACTTTTCGCCTTACACACACTTTCTGGGAACCAATTATGTTCGTGAGCTGAGGTATCACTGTATTGTATTTATGACACATGCTAATATACAATACATACATTAATGTACAAAAGAGTAAAACATAATATGTAATTAACTTATGGACTGTATTTGTTTGCATACCTTTCTGGTTGTGATGTGTGAGCATATGTGGATGGATAGGTGATGTCAGTGTATGTGGATGGACAGGGAGGGAGAGATGGGTTATTGCTTTCACAACTTTTCTCTTTTCTTTTCCATTAGAATTACTGCTGCTTTTCTTCGGACTCGGGGTTAAGGGTAAAAGTATCCGTAATATAATGAATAAACACAATACGCAGTACAAGACTTTCTCATTGGCTGTTCAAAGTATTGAACACTGAGCAGTGTTCAACACACTCGGCTCTGCCCGTTCCGACTCTGATCATTTGTTTGAGCACCAAGGCATATTTTTCTCTTATTTTTTTGATCGAACTCTGATTTGTTCGACAAAGGAGTCATTCGACCACCGAGGTTCTACTGTACTATGAATGCAAGCGCCTAATTTTTCAAAGCTCGGTCATTCCATGCCAGATGAGCCAAAGTCTCTCGGATGACCATCTTTGATTTACCTGAATTATTTTTTCAAGTACCTCCATATGTTTGAACATATTTAAAATAGCTCTGCTTATTACCTAAAAAGAATTTTAACACACAGTTGGCATATGAACAATCATCATGTTTTGCTTATTCCGCGGTCGGGTCGCTGGGGCAGCAGCCTAAGCAATGAGGTCTAGACGTCCCTCTCCCCAGCCACTTCCTCCAGCTCTTCTGGGGTCTCTTCAAGAGAAGCCGAGAGACATAATCCCTCCATCATTTTCTAGGTTAACCATGGGGTCTCTTCCCAGTTTGACATACCCAAAACACTACACCAGGGAGGCGTTCGAGAGGGATTGTAACCAGGTGCTTGGGCCACCTCAACTGGCCCCTCTCAATGTGGAGCAGCAGCGGTTCTACTCAGAGCTCTCCCCAGATGGTTGGGCTTCTCACCTTATCTCAAAGGGAGAGCCCTGTCACCTGGCGAAGGAAACTCATTTCAGCTGCTTCTATCCACAATCTTGTTCTTTCAGTCACTACCCAAAGCTCGCGATCATGTGTGAGGTTTGGAATGTAAATCGACTGGTAAATTGAGAGCTTTGCTTTGCAGCTCAGCTCCCTCTTGACCATGACTGACTGGTGCAAGCTCCACTTTACAGAAGAGGTTGCAGCGATCTGCCTGTCGATCTCCCGCTCCGTCCTCCCCTCACTCGTAAACAAGACCCCAAGATACTTGAACTCCTCCACTTGGGGCAGGACCTCATTCCCAACCCAGAGGGTGCATTCCACCCTTGTTTGACTGAGAACCATGGCCTCGACTTGGAGGTGCTGATTTTCATCCCGGCCGCTTCGCACTCGACTGAAAATCGCTCCAGTGAGCTTGATAAAGCCAAAAAGACAACATCCGCAAAAGGCAGAGACGAGATGTAATGGCCACCAAACCAGAACCCTTCAACATCTCTGCTGCAAATAGAAATTCTGTCCATAAAAATTATGAACAGAATCAGTGACAAAAGACACCCTGGGGAACAACAGGTCGACTTCGTTTCCAGTGAGAGCTGGAGTCCACCAATACGGACCAAACTCTGGCTCCAGTGATACATTGACCAAATGGCTCGTAGCAACAGGTCCAGAATGCCGTACACCTGGAGCACGCCTCACAAGACAGCCCGAGGGACACGATCAAAAGCCTTCTCCAAATCCCCAAAACACATGTGGGCAGATTGGGCAAACTCCCATGCCCCCTCCAAGATCCCACGGAGCATATAGAGTTGGTCAAGAGTGCTGCAGCTATCGGTTGGAACCTCCAATATGCAGCACACCTGCATAGACTATCCTGGTGAGGCTGAGGAGTGTGATTCCACCATACAGTAGGCCCTTGACTATTCGCGGTTTGAGTATTCGCGGACTGCTGAGCAACTCCCACGTGATTCAAATTCAGCCAATGGATGTCCTCCTTCCTGCTGATTGGTTGAGGTGATGTAACGCCCCTTTTTCCTCATTCGTGCTCAAGTTGTCAATGGGCCTATTTTTTTGTGTGTTTTAATTACCAGTTAAGTTCTATGATGTCACTCAAATGCCTGCTAAGCATCAGAAAAAGGTAATGACGTTGGTTGTCTCTTCTGAAGAAATCAGACTTTCTCCGGAAGAAACGACAGTTTCCTCTGAAGTGCCTGAAGAGGAATAATCGTTTGAACTGTTGTAAAACACTCCACTATTAAAGTCTTTTTCAATTATTATTGTTTAAAATATTTGTGTGTTTTATTTATTGTGGTGTAGCATGTTTCTCATTTTGTTTTGTTTATCCTATTTATTACATTTCTTGTTCTTTCATGTCCTTTTTGTTGTCTGTGTTTTGGGGGACTTTGATTTTGGCGCTGTGCCTCTAACTAATTGTTCCCTCTCCGCTTTGGCTGAGGGGCGTGGCTGAGCTGTTAGGTAGCACACACCTGAATTCACTATTCTCATTTACTCCCAATAAACAAAAGTACACTCACTTCTGTGCCAGAGGATTAACTTGCATCACATCACCGCTTCTTTGGTTTGTAACACGCTCTAACTTTCTCACTCTAAAAGGCTGTACTCGCTCTAGCTGAGGGGCGTGGCTGAGCTGCTCGGACTTAATGCAGTCAATACCTGAATTCAGTCATCTCATGCCTAATGCCTCTAATAATAATAATGTTCCTCTAGTGGGCATTTTTGAAAACTACAGTGCTGTATGTTTTTCAAAGAGAATGTATTTAAAGGTGTTTATGCTTCTCCCATTAAATATAATGTAAATGGACTTAATCCATTCTGTTGTCTTTTGAACAGAAGTTAACGGTACCGTAGCTCATACTATAGGTCCGCAAATTCAGTGAAACAATTATTGAATGCAGTACACTATGTTATGGTCTGTGTTGTGAGAGACTCTGGTTTTGGCTGCTCTCTTTGTCTCAATCACGGGCTAAAGACGAGCAGAGTGCTCCTCCCGGTGCTAGAAGATTGTCCCTCGTCCCTGTGATCTCTCTGGCTCTCAGCTTTGTGCTCGACCAGTTCCCTTAGTTTATGATTTCCATGTTTCTCCGCATCTCTAACAGTGATAACGATTGCCCCGTGCTCTAGTGCCTTCCCTGTGAACAATAAAGCTCATCTGTTTCCATCACACTCTGTCCCCTGCATTATTGTGTCTGGCTGAATGTTCCTGGTGTCACAGAATCTTCTAGCCACTCTACCTGCATGTGACAGCCATGCCCCTCTCCAGCGCCTGCATGCATAGAGAGAAAGAGCCGCCAAAACCAGAGTCTCTCACAACACAGACCATAACACACTAAAATAAAAACCACAGTCCAGTTAAAGAATAAGAACAATAAAGATAAGAATTTTTACCTTTGTGGTGGTGAGCAGTTCGTATATGTAAATGATGGAGAGAGAGGAGGAGGATCCCCTTCCATAACAGAGAGGGAGAGAAGGAGGAGGATCCCCTTCCATAACAGCTTCAGATGAATCAGCCAAAGGTGTTTTTTTCTCTTGCTACTCGCTTTGGCATGGTTGACTCTTCAGGATGTTTCTTTCTTTTTTTGAAGAACATTTCTAACATGGCTTGTTTCTGCCATCTTTTCAAAATCTTACGGAAGTGGCTCATGACCTCATCGTTAAAGGTGCTCGCAGCAATACATAGTATCAACAACTTTCGGACTTTCCCAGAACAGCGCTTTCTTTATCAGAGCGATACATAGTATCAACAACTTCCGGACTTCCAGAAAGCGTGCATTTCCTCTGCCTCTCGGTCTCATTTTTTCTCGCCTGTTTTAACGTTCGACTTCTGGATTTTGGTCTACTTCTGGGACAAAAAAAATCTCAGATTTTTTGGTCGAATTCCGATTTGTTTGACCGCTAAAGCATTCGAGTACGAGGTACCACTGTACTTACATTTTTATGTGAGGTCCGCATCTGAGTGCGTGCACGTGCATCTGTGTGTACAGTCGGCCCCCTACTTATGAAACCCCCTGGGTACGAGAATTCCGGGATACGAAAACAACCTCCTCTTACGAAAAGCTCCAAAATTCAAACGGGTCAATCAAAATTTCACATAATGCGCGAGCTGCTCTTTCATTGGCTGTCCCCAACATCCCGCCCCGCTGGCCTCCCATTGGCTAGGAGGGATGATGCAGCTGAATGTTACCCATACTTCCTGTTTGTCACACGTGTGAAGGAGAGTTGACTGTTGGGTTGTTTTGAGATTGATCATGCAGCGTTATATTTCGTATGACTGTTGATAATAGTGTTGTGAGGCAGGATATATCTATGAGTGACTATTTGATTTGTGACTGTGACACTTTTATTAGTGTTGGAATCCCACATGATAAATCCACAAGTTGAGGTACAGTATGCATATGGAGATTAGAAATTAAACTTTCTAGAGCTCTTTCAGTGTCATGAAATAGCCTTTTCCCCCCTCTGAAATGCTTAAAACCTAGGAGCTTCGGGGGGAGGAGCTTCGGGGTGGGGGGCTAGCCCCCCCTTCCTGACCCTGGCTGATTTTCCGATATTTTGGTGATGGTCAGATCACATGCCTGTTTACATGAAGCTTAAAACAGCCAATCAACGCTTACAATATGTCAGATGCTTAATACTGAAAGTAGTGCACTTGCTGAAAGTAGTTTACTTGCTTGAAACAAAGTGCGGGTTATAAGGACTTCCGGTCTTTTAAGTGCGCAAGGGCGTCGTTGAACTCGTTTAGTACTCAGCCTGCACTGATGTGACTCAGCAGAGCAGAGTTCTCTTTCTTGGGTTTTCATTCATTTTACAACTCTTTGCTTAACTGAGTATGCATGGTAGCTTGTGCCGATCTGAGCAGATAGTTAATTCATCTCTGTGTATGAGATTTGCCCCCATGCTAGTAGGCTTACGCTTCTGACCAACCATATTTGCTTCGGGTTACAAAAGTCCGCAAAACAGTGTAAACACAAAGATCACAGAGACGACGTCTTAACACAAGGGTAACACGCTATATAACTGAGATATACTAGTAAATTAAAATAATAAAATATATAAAAAGTAGTATGTCTTTGTGCCGTAAATATGTATTTGTTTGTGCATTTGAATAGATAAATAACTTTAAATCAATTTGTAAATGTATTTAGCACATGTAGTTTGAAATATATTTGAGAATGTTTTTGGTTGAACTATAATATTAATAATATTTATAAGAATCCACCCCCACTGATGCGGCATCATGAATGCAGCGTTAGCCATGAACACCATCTTGCAAGTTAACCACACTGTTAAAAATTTAACGGTGGTCCTTAGGTGTGTTAACTTTAACATCAAGTTAACATTCAGTTAAAGTTAACCCAGTTTTGAACAACAAGATAACGGCAGCGTTAAATTTAAACGATTGGTTAACTCTACTTATCCAGTGGTTAAAAAATAACCGTGTTTTGAACAACCGGCCCGAGGTCGTTGCAAGAAACACACAGGGCCTTGTCGACGATGTCAGATTTCTTTATGAAACTCGCCAAAGGTTCCAATACTTTCTGAGTCTGTTTGCCAATTTTTACCTCAAATTTCACAATTTTCTCTAGCCATTCCCACTTAAACTTATTATTCTTTCTAATCTTTTCATTAAAGTTCGCATCATTTTCGGGATTTTCTAACCAGACATTCTCTTCATAAAAACACAACATGCTGCCATTTGCATTGAGCCGAGTCACTTTACATTAAGCTTAAAACAGCCAATCAACGAGCAGCTTACAATATGTGAGGCGCTCCACTGAAAGTAGGTGCTTGTCGCAAGTTCACTTGCTTGTGCTTGAGACAAAGCGCGGCTTATCTGGACTTCCGATTTTTCAAGTGAGTAAGTGTGCCGTTGAATACTTGTTTAGGAGTCATTCAATATTTTCCTAAGCGGACAAAACGTACGCTAAGGGGAAGGGGGTAAGATGTCTGTGTACACTTTTTAATATTATAAAAATGTCGATCAACAATAATACATGCATTCCTGAAAAAAAAAAAAAAAAAAAATATATATATATATATATATATATATCAATCATATAATTTTTTTTTTTTTTTTTGGCGTGTATGTTTGAAACTCTCAATGCGCGATTCGCCAACCACCTGCAGTGTTGCATATCTGCAAAGTCTGCAATGAATACTACCCAACCGGGTAACAGCTGCTGAAACATCAGAAGGCAGCTGATCAAGAGCGTAGGCTGGGGGGTGCACAGGGTGCATGTGAACCCCCCTACAACAGGAGTTGAGTTCCGCTGGTCAAGAAATTGTTTATTCACAATCTTATAAATAAACGTAATGACTGTTATTGAAGACAAAGTCGGAGATAAGTTCCGCGTGACTAGAGTCAGGAAGTAAACCGCAAGTTAACGTGTAACGGGCACTGCGCATGCGATAACTTATACGACAAGCACATAAAACAAAACCGCTGTGTGTGTGTAATGGTTTATTTATGATATAAAATGTAAGCCACAATCCGTTAAATAAACTATACTTAAGCTACCGCCAACCTAGTTAGTCGCCGTTTCATTTCCCCTTTAAGGCTTAGGTTCCGGTCAACTGAGATATGCACCCCCCCACGGTCAGACCAGCCGACGCCCTTGCTGATCACAAACTGAAGCATGGTCGTCCAAAAGTCAATGACCAATAAAAAAATGACATTTTGAATTATATTTTAATATAAAATATTATGAAAAACAATGTCATTTTTATTATTAAAACCAAATGTCTTAATATTAATATTAAAGCAGGTGTCATGAAAAAAGAACTCTTTAAAAGTATATATTTTTATTGATTTCATTATTATTTGACTGGTGCATAAAAAGTATTGATCAACGAAACATTGATTTATTTTATAAACGAGGTTTGACCATTGTTTTCTTTAATAGCTTGTTTAAAAATCCTACCGTGAGATCAACATTTATTTGTACGCTTTCGGAGGGGGGGGGTGTCAAAAAAAGTGTACTCTCTGTACACTTGGGAAAATGTTGAACCGCCCCTAAGTACTCAGCCTTCACGTGCTGACTTGAAAGATCGGAATAAGCTGCGCTTTGTCCCAGAAACATACGTCACAAGTGCCTCCTTTTGATCCCCCCCCCCCCCCCCAAAAAAAAAAAAAAAAAAAAATTCTTCCCAGATTTAGATGATTCACAGAAATGACCAATTTGAGATAAAAACCACAGAATTCCTTGGATTCGTAGAAAATTGTCGTCCCAGCTTCCAGGAAAGTTGTATGGCACATCCTCCCCATTGCCGTGAAAGCTGTATTCCCCCATGTGCCATCTACTGCTCCCACAGCTGACGTAAAACTGCCTTAAAGCGCCTGTTCACTGAGGGGTCAAATGGCTGGAGTACTTTGGTTAAGCCTCCAGGGATGATGGCAGGGATGGTGTTTAAAAGCTTTGTTGTCTTTTTGATCATGGCGTGATGTGTGCTGCCATACTGTCCATCATAAGTAGGGCTTTGCGTGTTCTAGCCCGTAATGAGTTTTCTTGGTTTTCCTCATTGCACTGAGAGTATCCTCTGCTTTTCTCCAGAGTCCCTCACAAGTTTCTCACTCGATCCAAACTATCTTCCTTTTGCTCGATTATCGTTTTCGGCTGCATACTGCACTACTTGCAGCTTGTAATCTGCAGAATATGATTTTCTTTTGTGGGCATTTGTGTTGTCTTATTCAGTTGTCTTTATACAGTAATACCTCAGCTAACACGTGACCCTTATGGCGAGTTTATCACAAGCCTTTCCTGGCTTACTGCCATTCGTAGCGTGCACGCGATGGTTGTGATTTTATGAATTTTTACTGTACAGTGGTACCTCACTTTACAAAAGTGTCATCAAACGAAAAATTCAGGATACAAAACGCATTCTCCTCAAATTTTTGTCTCTGTAAACGAAACAAGTTCACGTTATGAAAGCACCATCTCAAAAATTCAAACAGTGCACAAGTTGCTTTCCCATTGGTTGTCTCCCAACACCCCGCCCTGCTGGCCTCCTATTGGCTAGGATTGAGCTTGATCTCCATAATACAGTACTGAACCCATCATGCTTTTTGTGTGCTTTCGACCCATTGTTCGACACAAAGCGTCGCATGGGTGGTTCGAGAGATTTAAAAAAAACAAGGTTTTTTTTTTTTTTTTTTTTTTTTTTTTTTTTTAACTTTCAACACATTTCATGCACATTTCATACAAAATTGGTGTACTTTTTATAATTTTTAAAGGGTTTATAGGGTAGTATTGGGAGCCTTGGAACAAATCACGCGCTTTACATGTAAAATGCGGTTCAACTTATGAAAAATGCAGGTTACGAAGAAGGCGCTGGAACAGATTAATTTCGTAAAGTGAGGTACCGCTGTACTCCTATTTTTTATTGTGTCTCACCCATAGTGTCTCTAAGATGGGTTGTAAGAAGGTGGTTCATAAATCAAAGAAGAGGAAACCGATTTCTCTTGAAATGAAGCGAGAAATCAGAGCTGAACATGAAAAAGGAGTGCGTGTGGCCGATCTATGTCAGGAGTATGAGAAGTTCCGATGCACTTATTGTTTATTCTTGTTTTATTATTCATGTTGAGGATAGCTAGTTAGCATCAGTGCGCTGTCAGGCTGGCACCTATCATAGTCCTGTTTCTAATTTCTGTTTTAGCAGTTATGCGCTGTACTCGTCTTTTCAAACTCATTATAGTGCACTGACCGAGCTGACATTGAAACAAGCTTTGTCAAAAGGGACATCTTCGATTGGGTGATGGTTACTCATGGTGAAAGACTTTCACTATGAGTGTGTACAACTATGACATTATCACTGAGCTCGCCGTGACCCCCCCCCACCCCCCGACATTCTAAGTGGAAATGAACTATGCAGGCAAGTGTTCCCTTGACAACCAGTTATTGGGAAATTTTCTTGTTTATTTCTTTAATATTCCACATTCCATACTTGGATGACTACCATGAAATTTTTGGCTCATCCATTTTCCTCCCACTTTTTTCCCCATTTTCCAAACTGTGAAGAATTCTTCAGTTTTTCAAACCTGTGGAAGTTGGGCTTTCTAGACACACGTGACATTTGATCGATTTTTTTTTAAGTGATGTTTACATTTTATGGCATTTGATTGATGCTCTTATCCAGAGTGACTTAGCTTTATCTCCTTTATACAACTGAGCAGTTGATGATTAAGGGCCTGACTTAAGAGGCATCACTGCCTGATGTTCATATCAACCTGAAATTAACTAATCATCAGAGACAGGTGCATGTGACTGTGTCCTTTTGAACTTTTTCAGAGTCTGTGTTTACTGCACAGAAATGATTGAATAAAATCAAACTAAAACAGTATTTTTAAAGCTCACTAAAAGATAACTGGGTTATCAAAGGCGGGCCATGTCTCTCACTGTCTATGGTGTGAGGCATGTAAAAGAACCATTGCTGACTTTCGTAAAGAGTAGGCTGCAAAGCCATCAGCGTGTTTCTGTCCCTTGCTAAAAAGGGTTGTGACAGGAAGGGCATCCGATGTAAAAACCTCTGCCAAATCAAACATGCGAATCAGATGATTCACTGTGGCGACTCCCGAGTAAAAGGGAAAAAGCCGAAAGGAAGACAGACAGACTAAAAGATAGTATTAACCATGACTGGGTGACTCTGTTATGGAATTGTTAGCACCTGAAGTTGGGATGAAAAATGTAATTTGTCACATGTATGGTTTTTATGACCAAATTTCAATGTTTTGCATGTTAGGCCTACATTTAAGATTTTTTCAACAAAATATGAGGCAGTCACCTTCAAAGTTTTCTAAAATCATGTTGAGTTGACACCGAATGACCCTCATAATATATAGCCCTTGACCTATTGTTGATGTCATGCTTTCTAGTACTAAGCAGAAGGTGACGGCAGGGTATAAATCCAGTATCCACTCCCATCCTCGTCAATTGCACAGAAATTTGTCTTCCCATCTGAATCACCAATGAATATTACAGCCGTCCTGTCGTATCAGTACGTCACCCCAGCTCATGATGTAAATTCAGTCCAGGCTGAATACAGCCATACACAGGTGTCTGTGTGTATAGTAACTGTAATTCTGACTGTATAAAGCATAAATAAAATACAGATATTTATTCGATATGCTCAGCAAATAGCCGTTACACTCCCACACTAATGATTGTAGACTGTGACTGTGTGCACGGATAAAACGTTATACTGTATGCACAAGTTTTTCTGCACATTTTGCAAAAATGGTGTTTGGAGTGGTGAGCAGAGTAGACACTGCTAAAACCACTCTGGTGGAGTTAATTCAGTGGCATGTGAATTACATAACTTACTGTTACTGTATAGTTATTATTAATAGTACTAGTAGCAGTGGTAATAATGTTAAGCAATATTTCTTCTGCTGTTACGACTAAGATTCATCATTATTCATTTTCTCAAACACATAATCCTAATCACTGGATAGTTGGTGCCCATCCCATCAGATTCTAGGCAAGGGTGGGGTACACCATGGACAGCTCGACAGGCCATCGCAGTACTACAAATCTTATTATTATTATTATTATTATTATCATGGTTATTTCTTTCTATTGTCAAAATAAAATTTGGCATGAAAGGTTTTTTTTTGGACATGCTGAAAAAAAAATATGCATCTGTAATATTTTCCTCTAACAGAATATAACTGCTGTTTCTCTTTGATCTGCATGCATTTGTTTTTAATCACCCCATAAGTGAAGAAAAGCAATATATCTACAGAAGATAAGAAACTAGATAAAATGTTTTTTCTCATGAAATGAGTGAATAAATAATTATTCATAACGTCTGAAATTTGAAGGGTATAGCTTAAAAGGATGTGAGGATCGGTGGTATAGTGATTGGGGTGCTGTGGGCTCACGATCAAGAGGTCATGGGTTCAAAACCTAGTTTGACCCATCCCCCACTGTTTTAAGCCCCCTGGGAAAGGTCTTAACCACAACCTAGCCTCTGTTCACCCACCCAGCAGTATAAATGAGTAAATTGCTGTATTCCGACAGAGCTGGGTTTACACCATGAGGTGTGGTAATGTAATTTTAAGACAGGATGTTTGTAATATTTGTTTGTAATATTCATTGAGGATTCAGATGGGATAGGGAATCTTGGTTCAAGTATCAGAGATAGGCGTGCCTAAATAATTCCCGGAAAGCATCATGTGATGGAGCAACGTTCCATCCAGGAAGGTTTGAACTATTATTCACTTCATGCTACAGAAACCAGGATAAGCTCTGGATGTGATGAGCCACTCGGCTTGGTTTTAAAAGGCCCAACATAAAGGGTTTATCCACACTACTAAATAATATTGTAGCATAAGAAATGAGTAAAGAAGTGATTATTAATAATGATTTAAGTCTGAACTTTGTGGTCAGTAGAGGTGCAGTTAACGGGATCATTGATTGAGGTGGCTGGGCTTCAAAAAATGAGTCAGAATATTAAGCTTCCGAGCAAGTCGCAGCAAACAGGACATAAGAATGGCCTCTGTTTTAGTGTTTCTTTTGAAAAAAGATTTTACAATAATCATTTCATGACTGAACCTATTTATATCTTCCCACTCTTCTGGTTTCTTTGTGCGTACTCTGGCATATCTGTATATGTAATTTGTGTGTGTCTGTGTGTGTGTGTTAGAAAGTGAGAGAGATTAACAAAAGATTACAGAGAATAGTCTCCTTTTCTCTCTTAATGAATACGAGATTGCTCAACAGCCTTTTTTTCTCCTTTCCCTTTCTGGTTTCTTCTCTTCTTTTAACTCGCATACATACACATACACACACACACACACATACATACACATATATATTGTTTTATTTCCTCCAAATGAATGAGCCCAACTTGTACTGGTGCAATTAGCAAGTGCTCTTGCAATGACTTTCAATCTGGTTTCTTGCTCTCACTTTCTCTTGCTTCAACTCACTGTCTTTCTGATTCTTGCTCACACTCTCAATTTCTCTGTCCTCCTCTCAGGGTCCGTGTATCCACCTGGAATCGTTTAAACCTGCTGAAAGGCGGAGCTCTGAGTTCAGCCATGCGCCAGGCCACGGCGCATGACCCTGCCCACCCGGTCCTGACTGAGCCTCACCTCGCCGCACTCGACCGGCGTCTCAGCAGCATCATAGCCAACATACGCCAATGCATTGAGATGCAGGGAGCAGAAAGCACACTTATTGAAGACCGCATGAACCTGCCTCATCCCTAAACACATCAGATGTAGAGAGAGAGAGAGAGAGAGAGAGAGAGAGCGCGCGAGGGAGAGAAGGGGAGGGGTGTTGCATTTTAAACAGAATCGAATGCTGCTTGTCACTGCATGTCTTTACAGGCTGACTTGATGCCTTTACAGCATCACACAGAGACCTTCAAAAACGATGCGAAGTGATCTCAGCCCAAGCAGGAAGTTGTGTCATAACTCTAACATTGCAAACCAAAAATGTTATTTCCTCAAACACACATGCAAAAAAAAAAAAAGAAAAACAAAAAATTTTTTTCTCGTTCATGTGTTCTCAACACACCTCACACTGAGGAAATCTTTCACTCCTTCAGTTGCACTTTTTTTTTTTGCCTTTCTAGCATAATCTTTCTATGAATTTTTCGCTCTCTCGCTCAAAAAAAAAAAAAAAAAAAATCAACAAGCGGCCTGAAACGCTGAACATGCCTGGGCCTGTCTGGGCTCAGGGACATTCCTGGGCCTGTCTGGGCTCAGGGACATGCCTGGGCCTGTCTGGGCTCAGGGACATGCCTGGGCCTGTCTGGGCTCAGGGACATGCCTGGGCCTGTCTGGGCTCAGGGACAATCCAGCGAAATGTACCAGTGAAAATGTCACAAATCAAAGCATTAACAGACTATCTGTGTGTGTCGGGATAGTCTATCTATGAATTGTACAGAAGCAAGTATTTAATGAGAATATTAAGAAATGAATGAATGAATGGTTTTACTGATGTAAAAAATTATAATACTGACTGCGGGTTTTCCTGCTTTAAAATGTGCGCTATGATTTCTGGATCTAAACGGGTAGTGAGTAGGTGATTTGGCTACTGGAGCTCAAAAGGAAGATCATGAGCACGATAGCATGCAAAGTGACAGAGGAAGGTATTCACACTTCTTTAAAAAAGTGTCAGTGTGGCTACAGGGTTTCATTTTCATTTGAAGCAAATAGGATTCCTAATAGTTATTTAAAATGAGACATAAGTGGTGTCAGTTCTGTTTGTTTGGACTGAAAGACTCCAGTCCTTGCAAACCACTTCCTGATCATATTGACGATCGTGTAGTGTGATGGTCTTTTGATTATTAAACAAACAGCAACAACTTAAAATCCAGTGTTTTGCTAATTTACATGTTAAGTTCTACCTCCTCAATCTTCAGTAACTGCTTAATATTTGAGATTTTCCACCATCATAATGCCTCACGATGTTATGCCATTTTAATATATGCCAGCGATCATGCACTCGATTTTCATTGGCTGTTAAGTGGTCAAGAGTTTCCCCATATGACATGGTCAGTAGCGGGTTTTTTTGTTTGGCCCCCCCCGATGTTTGCCAAGTCAGTCTTTTCGCATCTCAGTCTTTCTTTCTCGTTCCTTACTTGAAATTAGCTGCAAGGTGAACTTGTCATCTTTCAAGCTATCAAGTATTGATGAAGGATTGGAAAGATATCTCTGGATGGTCCTCTGGTGCCTGCTCCGTACTCGTCACCTTCTCAAAAAAATTATTTTTGGAACATCTTTCAATGCCATAATAAATAACTTTATAACCTCATTAGATTGGTCAGTACAGAGAAATGCCAGACCTCATACTCGGTTAATAAGTCGTATCGATCCAGGGCAATTTTTAAATATTTATAAGTATTTATTCTAATGAGCCATGACTGTGGTATTCTTCAATCTAGTGCCAATGCTGAGCAGATAACTTATGGGACGACAGGTTTTCTCTTCTGGTTGTTGACCTTGTTGAGGCACTTTCACTAGAATTACTGGAAACTTTGTCATGTTTTTATTCTATTCATGACTGAGATTGAAACCCGCATCGCTTAGTTGTTTGATATCGAGAAATATTCCTTATCCGTTTATAAGATTTATTCAAACCACTCTGCTGCCCTGAATATCACATGATATCAAGAGTTTAGCCTGCTTTCAAAGCAGGGCTATGGAATTTCCAAACTGTCTTCCGACAGCAAATCATCTCTCCACTTTGCCCCTCAGTCATCTCTGAATTGAATCGGCTGCACAAATGACTGAAGCCTGAGCCTTGCTTGCTCACTTCTAAACTCTCATATATGGCCAATGTTTTCCCTCTTGCTCCAAATGCGTGTTATACTGAGAGCAAGATCAGCTGCTGGTAGAGACCTTACATTACTCTTTGAATTGGGTCATTACCATTTCTACAGATTGTGCTGTAAATAGGCTTAACTGTAACAGGGACTGCCCTGTGGCCTCGCTTACCCACTGCTGGTATTTGTGTTTTAGTGTGTCATTCTTTGAGATGCCATGACCTATACTGTATGTGTTTGTATGGTTGGAGGAGGTGTTCCTGTGTGTGAACATTCATAATGAGTAAACCTAAACAAACGTGTAGCCTTCACAACGACTTCTTTAAAGTGCAGAGGGAATTTCATATGCCTTACGTTGAATGAATAAGTGTGGTATATAGCACACAATCATCCCAGTATGTCTACAAATTCTGCTAAATTGGGTTGCATTCCTTGTCCTGGAGAGCCAGAGTACAGTTTTCGCTGCTCCTGTGTAGGTGGAGTGTAGAATAAATGCAGAAGTCCTCAGAGTTTCTTTTGTGTTTCGTGTTTTTTTTTTTTTTTTTTTAAACAAGTGGGATTAACACCTACGAACACTGAATAGCATCTGATTCCCTGGTGTGACAGTAATTGCGTTGTCGTGAAGGGTTTTTGTGTGCATTATGTGTGTGTACTCTCACTTACCAGAAATGCTGAGTTTCCTGTCTTGCTGTGTGTGTTAAGTTTTTGGCAAGGTGGTCATGTCTAGGCGGAAGTGTATGTATTTAACGTTATCTTGGCATATGACTCAGTTTAAAAAAATATAGCTTTACATTTTTGCATGTGGTTGAACAAGCCATTGCTGAGGATCTGCCATGGAAACCGAACTTATTTATGTTCAGAAAAGACTCTGCACTGCTGCTGTGTATTTTCAAGAACTCGGTTCAACCCACCGAAATAATCTGCTCAGTCGACCTTTAAACTCTGACCTGTTGTCAACATCATAATCGTTATCATCATCATCATCAGTTTCCGTGTTTGGACATTGTTCTCCTTCAAGGTGCGTTTGTCTTTTTAGATAGCACCCTATCACGCAGTTACGTAAAAGCTGACCTGTCCATCATGCACGTAACCTGTTGCACATCTACTGTATGTATAACTTTTTTAAAATTCCATCTTTTGTGAGGGTCTTCCGTCCGACAACAGACTCGGTCATCATCATTTTGAAGAGGAAATCAATCTCTTAAAGGTTTGAAGTGCTCCCTGGTTTCTGACGTTGGAGTTGGTTGATGTTTACACTGAAATAAGGACGACTGAAGTAGGGCTTTGGCTAAGCACTTCATTCACAGTGAATTAATTACCTTGGGAACAGTAAGACGATCCATTAAACAAGGCCCATGGTCTGCACAGCACCTGTATACATGGTTCGTTTATTAAAAGCACAACGCACAGAATCATGCTGATAAAACTGTGATTTGGATGTTGGAAATGATGGGCTGGGTTAATTGTTTTGTAAAACTGTTAAACTGGGTTTTTCAAACCAAAGAATTTACACATGTCGCATTAAAAATAAATAATTACTTCAATAATTAATTGCGTGGCAGATATTTGCTGAGAAAATAGATATGGGCTGATTGAAACTCACGCTGCTGAAAACTGTTAAAATGAACAAATCACCAGGTCTGATTGACATTCCTTTTAATAAGAATTGAAATTTGGCACCAATCCATGACCCCAACTTGCTGAGTGCCCTACAGTTAAGGCTGGCTGGTAGTGCTGCTGTTCAGATGTGCCTGGACAAAAAAAAGAAAGTAAGTCTCACACTCTAATACAAGCGTTGGGAACCCTTTTGACTAAGAGAATCTAAAATCTAATCCACTGAAAGCCATATATATATATATATATATATATATATATATATATATATATATATATATATATATATAGAGTATATATTAATACTGAATACAACTAAATTGAAAAAGACCAACGATTTAAGAGTATAAAAAGACTCTGAATTTATTTTAAATGACATTGTTATAACGAAGTTATTTATTAATAAGAAAAGTACTTCTTACTATGAATGTGACTTCTGGTGCTGCATGATTTTGCTGATGGTTTTGTAGTCTGGTTGATATGTGCTGAGGTTCAGCTTCATGCAGGCGTTTAAGTTTCCATCTGCTAAACGTGACCACAGGTTGGTCTTGATGTTTTTCAGGTGAGAAGGACTGCTTGTATGCATATGTAGAGCCAAACATGGTCAATATGACAGGACTCACACGCTGCAGTGTTTGTGACTGAAAGCGCGTCCCAAGTTTTGGCAATCAGCTGCTCTGCGGGTTGAAGTTTTTCTATGTCTGTCCATTTGTGATTGCTTGCCAGCTGTGCTTGGCTTCGGGCAAATGAGCTGATCAAAAACGAGGAAATTTACCGCTTTACCCAAAAACAACTCGCGCAGGTTGTGGCTGTTGTTATAATCCAATAAAATTAGAGTTTCAAGGTATCGGACCCACCTGCATACTGGCTTACAGAAAGAATTGGCTCTCCGCTGAGCGCCACATGTGGCATTGAAAATAGATGTATAGATTTAAAAGTGCAAGATTTATTCATCTGTTTTTTTGTTTTGTTTTGTGGATTTCTTGTATTTTTATTTAAATGACAGTGAAATTCTGTATTCGTTATTCTGTTAAGAAAAGCCACCTGATTTATCTGAGAGCCAGATACAGTCATCAAAAGAGCCACAGGTTCTCAACCCCTGCACTAATATTTTGATGGAGGGCATTTGTCCTTGATTACAGCATGTAATCTCCTTGGTGCTGTTGCTCCAGTTGGTTGAGCTGAACCTCAGCAACATTAATGTGGCAATAAAATGAAAGCAGCTGCTGATCTGAATGTACTGAATGAGCAGGTGATCACATCCATACACTTTTTCTTCCCTGATGGCTCGGATTCATTCCATTGATAGGGATTCAAATAGTACAAAAAAAATAGTCGTTCATGAGGAGAATTTTCACATATGTATTGGCATCCCGGAGTCCTGAACTTATTAACCCTACTGAAGGTTTTCAGGGTGTGCTGGAGAAGACTTTATGGAGTGGTTCAGTTTTTCCCTTATCAAGTCAAGATGTTGGTGAGAAATGAACCCGACACTGGATTGAAATAAATGCTTTGTTGCTTAATTTGGTTAAAAAAGAACAATGGCATGATGATTACATGCTGGAATCAAGAGTAATTCCACTCAGTGAAAACAGTGGCATAGTGATGAGCATATCCGCCTCTTAATAAGAAGGTTTCCCTTCAGATGTTCCTGTTTGTCCCACAGTCAAAAGACATGCGCAATAGGGTGGAGTGAAAACTGAAAAATTAAAGTTTTGTTTATTTTTACTTGGAATAGCAATAAAAAGATGTGGAGAGGTGTCATCTAAAAGATTTTAAAAGTTCATCTTGATAAGTTGATATCTTAGGCTCCCCCAAGAGCGATGAAAATGACCTGATTTGGGCATTTTTACTGAAAATGTTTAATTCTGATATAGTGCTCCATTTTGCTTCTATATTATCAAAAACATATATTTTAGGCAGTTTGGCACAGTGTTAACATATATTGTCTCAAAAAACCCCCCACACATATTCCGATGGGTCAATGTGACTGTCACATATTGAAGTCTCGTTTTGTCTCGAAAACTGGCATTTTTGCCCTCGACTCCAGTCTCGTATGGATGAATCCGTCTCGTCGATTGTTACCACATACAGACTGAGATGCCTCAGTCATCACCTTGATGCCCCTCTCCACAGCCTGTGTGTGGCATGGGTATCTGTCGAATGTGCCATATGCTGTCGCCACCTGACGATAGTTTCCTCTACTAAACTACTGAGTTCTGACCTTTCCAGTCATACCAAATCTGTGAACTGTGAATGTTCTAATTATTCAGCGTTATTCCATTTGTCGGTGCTCACGTGCTCTCAAAATCGACTCCACATACCTTATTTAGAGTGAGTTGGGGGACCTAGAATTTTTTTTAGATTTTTACTATTTTGCATATCTTTATAACTGGTATTGTTACGTCTTTTCTACACTATTCTGAATTGATTGTGAAAACTGTTTCACTCCACCCTAATGCGCATTAAGCTATTTGACTGTCCTAAATTGCCCCTGTGTGTAAATGTGGATGTTATGGTGTGTTGGCGATACACAATGAGCTATTTAAAGTGTATGCCAAGGATACCTTCTCATGACTAATAGCATTACGCTGCTCAGCAAATAAATGAATGAATGATCTCTCCTGACCACATGTAGCTGTTTATAGCAGCAGTTTTCCTATGTAATAATGCCTACTTCCTATAGACTAATGGGCAGTGGCACAAAGCACAAGTCATACAATGGGTCCATTCACATAAGGAGTTCAGCTTGCTTCCCCGTCCTCTCCGTTAACAGAATTCAATTGCGTTCCGGTCTTATCTGTATATGATAAAACAAGAATTTTACAAGAATGTTTTGCTGACATGGTGTGGCGCAAACAAACATGGACGGGAACGTCAAAGAATGTTTGCACACTTCATGAAATCGACAGGATGACAAATTGACACTGTCCTGAGAGAAGGGAGGCCCTATGCCATGAAACCACATTTGTTTGTGTCTGATGTACATTTTCCCACAGTATAATGTACAGTGGTACCTCAATTTACGAAATTAATCCGTTCCGGAAGTGGTTTCGTAATCTGGATTTTTCGTAAATTAAATAGCATTTTACATGTAAAACGTGTGATTCGTTCCAAGGCCCCCAATAGTACCCCCTAAACCCTTTAAAAATGATAAAAACATGCTTTTTAAGACCTCCTTCTGCTTCAATATCGTACCGGTGGTAGACGGGTTTGGCCATATTCCTTTTGCGATATCACTTAACCACATGCCACGAGCCCGCTTCTTCTTTTTACTCGCACCGGAAATCACACACGCGCGTGTTGACCATGTCTTCTTAGCAGAGTTATAATCTTATAAATGTTTATGGAAGGTTAAAAGCCCAAGTCATAAAATAAAGTTGCAATGAGCACACTCAAAAAACTCATGAAACAACAGTAACTCTGTCCTTTACATGAAAAGCATTATGGGAGATGCAGCTTCATAATAGCCAATGGGAGGGAGCTGCGTCATCCCTCCTAGCCAATGGAAGGCCAACAGGGCGGGATGTTGGGAGGTAGCCAATGGGAGAGCAGCTTGTACATTGTTTGAATGGCGTGTTTGGCGCGTTTCATAAGGAGAACTTGTTTCGTAGACAGAGACAAAAAATTTTCGTAACCTGGATTTTTCGTTTGCTGGAACTATCGTAAGGTGAGGTACCACTGTAATTCAAACGCGAGTCTCATGTAGGAGCAAAGCATTCTGTACTCTTTACTATTCCATGCATTTGATCATTTCGTACAAAACAGACAAAAATAAAATACTTGTGCCTGTCATGACACAGTAAATAGAAACTGGTCTTGTTTTTGTTTTAATTTCCTTCTTCCATAGCAATCATTTGAAATCACATTCCATAATGATCAGATCATGATAGATAGTGATGCAACCTCAACAGAAAAATGTGAGGGTAGAAATGTCTGTCTTGTCAGACCACCCCCTGCAAAATGTAGAGGATACTGAGGCTGTGTGCCGCCGTTGCATCTACCACTGACACTTCCTGTTCACACTTTAGCAGTGTCGGTTCTCTATAGATTTATTTTGTTTATGTTGAATTGTTCCTACAGCATACCCTACCAGACAATCGAAACCGGGACACCTTGACCTGTTTTTCAAGGTCACAGATATGAATTCATCAAAAATGTGTCCGCTTATTACCCAGTCAAATGTATGTTTTAGTCGTGGGTGCAGCTTTTGTCTGATTGGTTTCCAGTTCATATCTGTTTTACTTGGTGTCAAGGTCTTCAAGCCTCTTCAAACTGGGTTGCATTGACCTAATATTAAGGTCACAGGGCCATACAGTATGTGGTCATATAAAGTCAGATATAAAATCTAGCACCGGAGTTTGTTATGCTTATGGACTTGTTTTTTAAATACTGGACCTTATTTCCATTTCACAAAAATCTAATTTTGTAAAAGCAATGATACCAAGTGTGCTGTTGACCACTCGAAGGATACACTGATTATTCTGCGCCTTTGTTGTTTAATGAAGCAGCCACATCATCAGATATTTTTTCTTTTATCATAATGTTAACATGAGCCAAAATGGGACATTAAAACTTTTCTAATAAATACTTGAAGACAACAGGATATTATGGTGGGATGTCACACGCAATGGGCAGACTATTCAGCTGTCTGTCTGTCTCTGTCTGGTAGAATGTTCCACTACAGAGTGGATGGAAAGCCAAAAACCTAAAACCCTAATTGTGTGTGTGTGTGTGTGTGTGTTTTAAACCACCATGGCAGATCACTTCTGTATACATTTCTGCAGCACTCCTCGTTGTCAGAGATCATATGCACATATTCTATCGGTCAGAATGCAGTTTGCATGATTTGGGTTTGCCGACTTCAGTCTTCACAACCTGTATGAAATTGAGGTTTTTTTTAAAGATGAAAAGATAAAAATTCTAATGTATCTGTAGGAAACCAGGATACATTTCTCTGAGTGTTATATTGCTCGGTGATACAAGGATTGATGTACTGTATGTGTTGTCAGGCGTCTCTTATACCTGTTGCTGGCAGCTGTGTGATGGGGCATTTGGGTCGTATTTTCTGATGTTAAATTGGTAAACTTCGGTACACAACAGAAAACATTTAAAATTTCAGGAAATACCGGGACGTGTAAAGTATTTTGGCCGTATGTGTCTTTGTGTTCAGAGAAGCTAGTGGAAACAGGATAAAATCGGAATAACTTGTGTATACACTGTTAGTTTGGGGGGGGGGACTGGGAGCAACATCACATGGGAGACATTCCTGTTATATTTCTTGTAAATTAGGTTTTTTTAAAAAAATACAATATCAAAGACTCATCAGTATATACCCTCAGTGCAGCCAACTGGGTTATCAAAGGCCGGTCATGTTTCTCACTGTCTATGGTGGGAGGTTTATGTAAAAGAACCATTGCTGACTTTCCATAAGAGGAGTTGTTTCCGCCCTGTGATGGCCTGGCGGGCTTGTCTAGGGTGCACTCTGCAATCGCCAGGAGTCGGCTGGGATGGGTGCCAGCCTCCCCACGACCCTAATTAGGATTAAGCAGTTACAGAAAATGAACATCGGTATACAGGTCCTTCTCAAAAAATTAGCATATTGTGATAAAGTTCATTATTTTCTGTAATGTACTGATAAACATTCATATATTTTAGATTCATTACACACAACTGAAGTAGTTCAAGGCTTTTATTGTTTTAATATTGATTACTTTGACAAAAAAGTAAAGAAAAACCAAAAATCCCTATCTCAAAAAATTAGCATATTTCAGCCGACCAATAAAAAAAAGTGTTTTTAATACAAAAAAAAAGTCAACCTTCAAATAATTATGTTCAGTTATGCACTCAATACTTGGTCAGGAATCCTTTTGCAGAAATGACTGCTTCAATGCGGCGTGGCATGGAGGCAATCAGCCTGTGGCACTGCTGAGGTGTTACGGAGGCCCAGGATGCTTCGATAGCGGCCTTAAGCTCATCCACAGTGTTGGGTCTGGTGTCTCTCAACTTTCTCTTCACAATGTCCCACAGATTCTCTATGGGGTTCAGGTCAGGAGAGTTGGCAGGCCAATTGAGCCCAGTAATAGCATGGTCAGTAAACCATTTAGCAGTGGTTTTGGCACTGTGAGCAGGTGCCAGGTCGTGCTGAAAAATGAAAATCTTCATCTCCATAAAGCTTTTCAGCAGATGCAGGCATGAAGTGCTCCAAAATCTCCTGATAGCGAGCTGCATTGACATTGCATTGATAGCTAGCATCCTTGATAAAACACAGTGGACCAACACCAGCAGCTGACATGGCACCAGACCATCACTGACTGTGGGTACTTGACACTGGACTTCAGGCGTTTTGGCATTTCCTTCTCCCCAGTCTTCCTCCAGACTCTGGCATCTTGATTTCCGAATGTCATGCAACATTTGCTTTAATCCGAAAAAAGTACTTTGGACCACTGAGCAACAGTCCAGTGTTGCATCTCTGTAGCCCAGGTCAGGTGTTTCTGCCACTGTTTCTGCTTCAAAAGTAGCTTGACCTGGGGAATACGGCACCTGTAGCCCATTTCCTGCACACGCCTGGGCACGGTGGCTCTGGATGTTTCTACTCCAGACTCAGTCCACTGCTTCCACAGGTCCCCCAAGGTCTGGAATCGGCCCTTCTCTCACTTTTTCCTTCCCACAGACGTCCCACTGAGGTGGCTTGATACGGCACTCTGGGAACAGCCTATTCGCTCAGAGATTTCTTTCTGTATCTTACCCTCTTGCTTGAGGGTGTCAATGATGGCCTTCTGGACAGCAGTCAGGTCGGCAGTCTTACCCATGATTGTGGTTTTGAGTAATGAACCAGGCTGGGAGTTTTTAAAAGCCTCAGGAATCTTTTGCAGGTGTTTAGAGTTAATTGGTTGATTCAGATGATTAGGTTAATAGCTCGTTTAGACTACCTGAACATGATATGCTAATTTGTTGAGATAGGAATTTTGGGTTTTCATGAGCTGTATGCCAAAATCATCAGTATTAAAACAATAAAAGACCTGAAATATTTCAGTTGGTGTGCAATGAATCTAAAATATGTGAAATTTAATTTTTATCAGTACATTACAGAAAAAAATGAACTTTATCACAACATGCTAATTTTTTCAGAAGGACCTGGAGATATTAATAGCATTGAGTGACAGTTGCAGAACATTGATACATATCGGAATGAAATCAGCTGAAACATTGGACCGACATTGGAATGTCACTGGAATATGATTTTGTGAGTGCACCTAAAGGAGAAAGTTGAAATAATTAGGTTAAAAGTCCCACAGAACAGGTTCTTCAAGGAACTCTCAATCCTCTCTGGTAAAACCCTAAGGTAGGTAGTCTGTTGGGCTTTTTACACCCAAGCCTAGTGGCTCATCAGGCCAGTGCCTATTCCCGGTTTCCATAGCGTGAAGCTACCAGGAGTTCAATTCCTTCTGGATGGGACGCTAGTCCATCACAGGTTACCTTCCCAGTATGTATATACTATATATATATATATTTTTTTTTTACAAGTACCCATTTATACTTCTGGGTGAACAGAGGCACACTTGTGGTTAAGACCTTGCCCAGGGGTCTTAGCATAGTAGGGGTCTCACTGGGATTTGAACACACAACCCCCTGATCATGAGCCCAGCACCCTAACCACTACGCCACCAGCCACACCCAGGTAAAACCATACACTGCAACAAAAACCTGAAAAGAAGTCCAATACATCATGCGTATGAAATGGGAAGTGAATAAATTGTTCCCTGTAGAAGCCATGGGTTCTTCAGTTAACTTTAACATTGGCTATATAAATATAATCTCCATATTGTGTTTTGAAGGCCATCTGGACATGCGTCATGGATGTAAGCTGGTAGAATTATGAAAATCCTGAATTCGACTTTCACCTCAAGAGTTTCAGCTCAATCAGTCAAGAGCCAACTGATGATCTATTCACAACTGGGAAATAAAATGTTAATAATTCTTGAATTAAAAGTCCTCACCAAATGCTTCTGAAGTTGAATGACACCTGGAGCACAGACGACTCAAACAAGGTAGTGCAAAGTTAGAACAATTGCTCTCCATAGCGACCTTACAATTGTGAGGTCCATCTTTGCAATTCAGTATTGGGTTGTAGTCCAAATAACCAGTCTAGACATAAAACAGTCTAGACAGGTGGTGTCTGTGCAAAGAAACTGCTCCTATTGTTTGTTTACTGTATTTAAAGGTGTGTGTTTGAATTTGATAAGGAATTTCGGTTTCCAGATTTGAAAGTAATGAAGTGATTTGATGTCAGCTGGTGTCCGTGTCACATGTGCTTGGTCTGTTCAAACAGTTTCTTCTTCTTTTCCTTTCGGCTGTTCCCTTCAGGGGTCGCCACAGCAAATCATCTGCCTCCATCTCACCCTATCCTCTGCGTCTTCTTCTCTTACACCAACTGCCTTCATGTCCTCCTCCACCACGTTCATGAATCGTCTCTTTGGTCTTCCTCTAGGCCTTCTGCCTGGTAGTTCCAACCTCAGCATCCTACAACCAATATACTCACTATCCCTTCTCTGTACATATCCAAACCATCTCAATCTATCCTCTCTGACTTTGTCTCCAGAACGTCTTACATGTACCGTCCCTCTGATGTGCTCATTCCTAATCCTATCCATCCTCGTTACTCCCAGAGAGAACCTCAACATTTTCATCTCTGCTACCTCCAGCTCTGCCTCCTGTCTTTTCCTCAGTGCCACTGTTTCTAAACCATACAACATCGCTAGCCTCATCACCGTCTTGTACACTTTTCCTTTCATTGTTGCCGATACCTTCCTATCACACATCACACCGGACACTTTTCTCCAAACATTCCAACCTGCCTGCACACGCTTCTTCACATCTTTTCCACACTCTCCATTGCTCTGGATTGTTGAGCCTAAGTACTTAAAATCCTCCACCTTTCTTATCTCTGCTCCCTGTAACCTCACCGTTCCTGTTGGGTCCTTGTCATTCATACACATATATTCTGTCTTACTGAGGCTAACCTTCATTCCCCTCCTTTCCAGGGCATACCTCCACCTCTCTAGATTTTCCTGCACTTGTTCTCTGCTCTCACTGTGGATCACAATGTCATCTGTAAACATCATAGTCCATGGGGAATCTTGTCTAACCTTGTCTGTCAGCCTGTCCAACACCATAGCAAACAAGAAGGGGCTCAGATCTGACCCTTGATGCAGTCTCACCTCCATCTTGAACTCTTCTGTCACACCGACAGCACACCTCACCACTGTCTTACATCTCTCATACATGTCCTGCACCACTCTATCATACTTCTCTGCCACTCCAGACTTCCTCATGCAATACCACAGTTCCTCTCTCGGCACCCTGTCATATGCTTTCTCCAGATCCACAAAGGCACAATGCAGCTCCTGACCTTTTCTGTACTTCTTTATTAACATCCTCAAAGCAAACACTGCATCTGTGGTGCTCTTTCTTGGCATGAAACCAAACTGTTGTTCACAAATGCTGACCTCTGCCCTTATTCGAGCTTCCACTATTCTTTCCCATAACTTCATCTTATGACTCATCAACTTTATCCCTCTGCAGTTGCCACAACTCTGCACGTCTCCCTTGTTCTAAAAAATGGGCACCATCACACACCATCCATTCCTCCGGCATCCTCTCACTCTCGAAGACCTTGTTGAATGTTCTTGTCAGGAAATCTACTGCTACCTCTCCTAGACACTTCCATACCTCCACCGACCGGTATGTCATCAGGACCAACTGCCTTTCCATTCTTCATCCCCTTTAATGTCCTCCTCACTTCACCCTTACTAATCTTTGCTACTTCCTGGTCCTCAACAGTCACCTCTTCTACTCTTTTTTTTCTCTCTCTCATTTTCCTCATTCATCAGCTCTTCAAAGTACTCTTTCCATCTTCCCAGTACACTTCTGTCATCAGTCAATACATTTCCCTCTCTGTCCTTAATCACTCTAACTTGCTGCACGTCCTTCCCATCACTATTTCTCTGCTGCCAACCTGTATAAATCATTTTCTCCCTCTTTACTTTCCAACCAAGCACACAAGTCATCGCTACCTTCACCTTATGCTGTGTCTCCCTGTACTCCTATTTACTCTCTTCAGTCCTCTCCATGTCCCACTTCTTCTTAGCTAACCTCTTCCTTTGTACACACTCCTGCACTTCCTCATTCCACCACCAAGTCTTCTTGTCTCCTCTCCTTCCTTTCTCCTTCCTTTTTCAGCTTCCACCACTTTGTCTTCTGCTTTGCCTTTGCCTTCTTCACCTTCCTCACCATCAGCGTCATCTTGCACACCACCATCCTATGCTGTTTGGCAACACTCTCACCCGCTACTTTTTGCAGTCACGAGACTCTTGCAGGGTTGGCTCTAGCTTTCCCCTGTGACCCTGATTAATAAGTAACTAGGAATTACAATCGCAAGACTCCTGTGATGGACAATGACTCAGAAACATTGGCCCCTATTCATTCATTTTCTATAACCGCTTGATCCTAATTAAGATCACAAGGAGGCTGGCGCCCATCCCAGCTGACTCCAGGCAAGGGCGAGCACACCTTGGACAGCTCGCCAGGCCATCACAGGGCAGAAACACGCTGACGGCTTTGCAGCTACTTTTGTCAAAAGCCAGCAATGGTTCTTTTACATGAATCTCACACCATAAACTGTGAAAGACAGGGCCAGCCTTTAATAACCCAGTTAGCTGCATTGGGGGAGGACAGTGACAGCCTGTTGAGAGTGGGGCTCGAACCCCCAAGTTTAGGATCAGTGATCCAGCATTTTACCACCAGGCCACCACTGCCCCTATTCATTTAATCTTCTTTAATACGCAATATTACTGTATTTAGTTATTCACACTCTTTCTAACCATATGTAAAATTTTTCTACAGTGGCCACTGGTGATATTTAAACCGAATATTTAAACAAATGCAATAACATATAGCCATAGAAAACAGTGGGGGAGACCACAGCAAAATGATCAATTCTTTAGATTTTACTATTTATAGCCACATGGTTGAGTAACGTGAACACATTTGGTTTATTGCATAAACTATTGACAGCATTTCCACCAAATTGAATGAAGCCAAGTCTCAACCAAAGAAACCACAGGAAGCCATGACCATGTTGACACGGCACTAATGGGCAGGTAGATTGAGTATAGGTACAGTGTGAGTAAGGTCGTAATTGAACTTGGGTGCCTGGGCATGTTGATGTCTGGAGTCAGGTAGGGTGGAATAAACTAGTACTACACCTCCATACTGGACCCACCGTGATGTCTGAAGAGGGGCAGGACCATGTCATACTCTGAAGCTTCCCGGGGGAGAGATGCCAGGCATGTGTGGGGATGTTTACAAGCTACCGGATGAATGTCCCCGTGGTGGTGTCTGAGTGAGAGGGTTGTCTCTGCAACTGCAAGTTTCTGGAGGAAAGGCTCTAATGGCTGTCCTCGGAGTAACTAGTGGTCTCTAGGAGACTGCATTGTTCTCCTTGGGGACCTCAAAGCCCATGTTGGTGGCGGACAGGGAAACTAGGGGCATGATTTGAAAGGAAAGGCCTCAACAATCTGAACTTGAGCGGTGTTTTGATATTGGATTTCTCTGCTAGTCATGAGCTGTCTATAATGAACACCATATTTGAGCATGAGGTGTGTACCAAGTATACTTATTACCAGACCACTTTGGGCCAAAAGACAACAATTGACTTTGCAGTTGTTTTTTCATGAGCTGCGGCTGTGTCTTGGACATTTGGGTGAAAAAGGTGTTACATCCAGTGATGGGCAAGATTGCTCGGCAGACCTGGTCAACTCAAATGAATATTGAGGGTAAACTGGGAGTGTCTGACGGAGACCCCTGTCTGAAAATTCTTCAACTTCCACCACCAGGAGAGCCTTGTTTGTAGCGGAGGTTAGGGACATGGGTCCAAAATGGTCCATGTTCAGGGCTTCTGCTGTGGATGCGACTTACTGGAATGGTTCACAGTTGAGATGAATCTGCTCCAACAGAGCCAACCAAAGGCTGCGAACCATTCGAGTAAGTAAGTCGCATCCACAAACGGAGACCCAACCATCATTCAACAACCATAGGATAATCTTAAGCAAATAAAGCCATACTGTGATGCCAAACTGGGCCTGTAACACTTTTCCCTGTGTATTTTGTTTTGCTCGGTTGCTTATATTACAGTAATTAATTTGTGTGGAGATCAGAAACCATTGTAAGTGTTATGAATATACAATAGACCGTAAGGGGGAAAATAGTTTCTCATAGCACTCTGACACTAGATTTAATCAAGATGACACTATCTGATTGGGGGTTTCCAGTGCAAGCTGCAGAAACATTACTGGGTGTAAAAACTGAAAAAAGAAGAAAAAGACTTTTGTGTTTTGTTGATTTTATTGCTTGGAAGGGATGCTTCCAGTCCTTATAATATGTGGGAAGCTGTGTGTACTGTCTGTTTCAGACTCTCAGAAAAATGTACAGTAGTAAGGACTGCCAGTGTTGGTTTTATACTCCTGAAATTTGGTTTTGCTATTTCATCCGCCCCTTTTAACCTCAAAGAGAATTTATTTTAATTTATGAAACAAAAATATTTTGGAACTTTATAAAACCCCGTCGGTATCTGTCTGTATTTCTTTGCCCATTGAGTTTCATGTTCTGATTTTTCCGTTTTGCTTAGTTTCCGCGTATGACTCATAATGCTGTTCATTGGCTCCCCTTGACTGGAATAAGATTGTTTTTTTCCAGAATTAGACCACTGAACAAGCTTCCATTCTATCTGTGCATGACTTAGTTATCTGCAATAAAGCCCAATGGTTTTAAGATTGATAAAGTGAAAATAAAGTGAAAACTATAAAACAGCATGGCTTTCAACTCACTTTCCATGAAATAATCTGCAAAAAATTCAACATTATAAGAATAAAGCCTGTAATTTTGGTGGGATTCTTTGAAACGGTGTGTTCTTTGACTGAGTGTGATACAATGATAAGGTAAGAAAAGTCCCAGTCTTGCTGGGTCTGTCCCCTAATGTCTGATAAATGTCTAAAGAAAGATCTTGACCTGTCTTGGGCTTTGTTTTTACAGTTGTTTTCTGCATGCTTTATTTTATCTAATCATGTACAGTATCAGTTCTCTCCTTCACCATCACCACACCATATTTCAAGCACAATTCCTCAATGGTTTAACCATGTTGCATACAGACGCTCCACGACTTATGTTTTAGTTACGTTCCGAACGGCCGAACGTCTTCTTTTCCTTTCGGCTGTTCCCTTCAGGGGTCGCCACAGCAAATGATCTGCCTCCATCTCTCCCTATCCTCTGCATCTTCTACTCTTACTCCAACGACCTTCATGTCTGCCTTCACCGCATCCATAAATCTTCTCTTTGGTCTTCCTCTGGGCCTTTTGCCTGGTAGTTCCAACCTCAGCATCCTACGACCAATATACTCACTATCCCTCCTCTGTACATGTCCAAACCATCTCAATCTAGCCTCTCTGACTTTGTCTCCAAAACATCTAACATGTGCTGTCCCTCTGATGTACTCATTTCTGATCCTATCCATCCTCGTTACTCCCAAAGAGAACCTCAACATTTTCATCTCTGCTACCTCCAGCTCTGCCTCCTGTCTTTTCCCCAGGGCCACTGTCTCTAAACCATACAACACTGCTGGCCTCATCAACGTCTTGTACACTTTTCCCTTCATTCTTGACGATACTCTCCTATCACACATCACACCGGTCACTTTTCTCCATCCATTCCAACCTGCCTGCACGCGCTTCTTCACCTCTTTTCCACACTCTCCATTGCTCTGGATTGTTGAGCCTAAGTACTTAAAATCCTCCACCTTCTTTATCTCTGCCCCCTGTAACCTCAAAGTTCCTCTTGGGTCCTTGTCGTTCACACACATGTATTCTGTCTTACTAAGACTAACCTTCAATCCCCTCCTTTCCAGGGCATACCTCCACCTCTCTAGATTTTCCTCCACTTGGTCTCTGCTCTCACTACAGATCACTATGTCATCTGCAAACATCATAGTCCATGGAGATTCTTGTCTAACCTCATCTGTTAGCCTGTCCATCACCATAGCAAACAAGAAGGGGCTGAGAGCTGACCCTTGATGCAGTCCCACCTCCACCTTGAACTCTTCTGTCACACCGACAGCACACCTCACCACTGTCTTACATCTATCATACATGTCCTGCACCACTCTAACATACTTCTCTGTCACTCCAGACTTCCTCATACAATACCACAGTTCTTCTCTCGGCACCCTGTCATATGCTTTAAGGTGAAAAAAAAAACGTAAGTTGTTACTGTACGTTCCAATGAGGTATGACCGTTCATACTGTACTATACATCCATAAATACTATTACCGTATCTCATAAAACACCCTGAAATCAATTATTCTAAACATAACATTGTAAAATAATATTAAAAAAAGGTAAGTGAAGTCCTTTTTACACCTGAGCCATAGCGGCTCATCCCCAGTATCCATAGAGTGAAGCGGCCAGGAGTTCAACTCCTCCTGGATGGGACGCTATCCATCGCAGGTTACCTTCCCAGTATATTTTTACTGGTACCCATTCATACTGCTGGGTGAACTGAGGCACACTTGTGGTTGAGACCTTGCCCAGGGGTCTTAGCACAACGGGGGTCAAACTGGGATTCAAACACACAACCTCCTGATCATGAGTGCAGCACCCTAACCACTACGCCACCGGCCCCACAGGAACACTGGACAATTTCAAATAAATTAAATTCAAGCAAAATCATTTCAAATAAATAAATTTTTATCAAATTCCCTTATTCCCACTGATTCTGATTACCACTATCACTAGTAGGCTTACGCTTCTAACCAACCATATTTGCTTAGGGTTACAAATACGCAAAACAGTGTAAACACAAAGATCACAGAGACGACGTCTTAACACAAGGGTGACATGCGGTGAACTGGGGAAAAGGAGGTCAGTCTGTCGTTTGTAAACCATGAATGACGCAGCGCCATGTAAACAATGCGTGTCGTGCGTAAGTAGCGTACTATGGAGAGCACGCTAAACTCAAAATTTGACTTATAAAATTTCATTATTATTTTTTTTACAAAAAACGTAAAATCGAAAAAAAAAAAAGTAAGGCGAATAAACGTAAAGCGAGGAGCGTCTGTATTTGATTTTATAGAAAGCAACAGCTCAGACTTTTAAGGTATGAACTGAGATCCTGTAGGTGGAGGAAGTCTAGGGTTGTAAAGTGGATGTGTCAATGGAAACACTTTGTAATAATTTTAGTGAAACAGACCCGCTCAGTTATATAACTGGCCATTGCTCAACAGTACGGGCGTTTTCCTGCATCAAGCTTGACACGAATGATGTAATTTTAGGTCTATTAAAAAAATAAAAAGTAAACATCTTCTTCAGCAGTCAGCTAGTTGATAGTTAATTGCTAGGACTGCACCCCTCACCGAACAAACTTAAATCCATTCAGGACTCCATCCTTTCATCCATTCAGCTATCCATTTTCTGCTCTTCCCCAGGTCTGGGTTTTGAGGCCTGCAGTTCGAGCAGAGACACCCTGGCCTCTCTGTTCTCAACCACCTGCTCCATCACTTGTTGGGTAACACTGGAGTGTTGTCAAGCCAGCCAAAAGATATACTCTCATCATGTTGTAGCTCTGCCGCGAGACCACTTATACCCCAAAATCCTCACCTAGCAGGAGTCTAGCGCCTTCTTAGCCAGACATCCAAACCTCTCCAGCCGGAGACGAGCATCGGCGATACAGTGTTCTCCTGTATAAACGAACCTTTCACCATGTCTGCAAGGGTTCGGCCAGAAACTTTACAGGAGGACGACAGTTCAGTTCATTTTCTGTAACCGCTTAATCCTACTTTGGGTCCCGGGGAGGCTGGTGCCCATCCCAGCCGAATCCAGGCGAGGGCAGAGTACACCCTGGACGGCTTGCCAGACCACCGCAGGGTGGAAACATGCTGACCGCTATGCAGCTACTCTTTACAAAAGTCAACAATGGTTCTTTTACATGAACCTCTCATCATTGACAGTGAGGGACACGACCAGCCTTTGATAACCCAGTTAGCTGCACTGAGGGGACAGCGGCAACCTTGTGGAGAGTGGGAATCAAACCCCCAACCTTAGGATCAGCGATCCAGCGCCCTTTACCAGTAGACCACCACTGCCGTAAGGTTAACGGTATCAGTTATATTAATTTTGGATGCAGTCCTCCAAAGAGGTTCTGAGCTAATCCTGACAGTCAGGGTGAGGAGTTCATGTCATTGCTCACTGCATGACCTCATGAATTTACACAGAAATGTAATTTTTTAAATAGTTATTTTGTCACTTCTAGTACATATTCCTTCACTTTATATTTATTTCTGCCTTGTTTCAATACTGTATTAATCCTGTAGGGGAGAGTATGGCCTCTGCATTGAACCCATCCATAATGAGCACACATGCTTGGAACAGTGGACTGTCACACACACTGGGGTGCCCGGAGAGCGTTAGGAGCCTTGCTCACGGGCACTTCAGCCATAAACCATTTTTCCTGCTGGTTTGAGAATCGAACCAGCGACCTTTCAGTCCCAAATCCACTTCTTTAACCGTTCAGCTACAGCAACCGCCAGTGCCTTCAATTTGCCTTCACTGTTGGCTAATGCTTAATTTTGTTATTGCTTCATATACAGTGAATGAAATTAAATTGGAATCGAACTCCTTGTGCACAAACATGTTCCAGTCACCATCCATGACTGCTGTATAACCCAAATTCATCCAAATTTATTCATTTTCTGAACCACTTAATCCTAATTAGGGTCGCGGGGAGGCTGGTGCCCATCTCAGCCGATGACAGTTCACCAGGCCATCACAGGGCAGAAACATGCTGATACTTTTGAAGAAAGTCAGCAACGGTTCCTTTAGACCTTTCAGCATAGTCAGTGAGAGACTATAAAATGAAAGAGAAATAAAATGAAAGAGAAATAAAATGAAAGAGAAATAAAATGCATTTATGCAGATGTGACTGCGAGACACATCTAATTTTTTTCAGAGCTAGAAAAGTAAAAGCTGCATTGATGTACCTGGATCATGCAGGCATGTACGGGTTCTGTTAGCAACACCTGGGAAAGTGAGTCACATTTTGTAAGCACACACATTCTACATTTATAGGCTGGGGATGCCCCTTTCAGATCCCCTTGCATTGTTGTGCTTGTTGGTTACATACAACAGGACTTATTCTCGTACAGAGACACAAGTGGAAGAGCTAATAAAAATAAAAACAAAGAAAAGAAAAAAAAATAAAAATAAAAAACCCCGAAATAGCTTGTGAACTGCTGGGAATAAATACAGTAGTGAGAGTTTCTGGAGATTTGAAGCCTAAAGAGTTGTGTATCTGGCTGCCTCTTTCTGAACAATTAAAACATCTGGATTGCTCTCTATTCTGCTACCACAACAATAACCTATGAAGTAGTGTATGTCAATCAGCTTGTGAGCTAAAGGGGTTTACCCCAGCTACCAGAAAATCACATTCTGTGACCACTACTGAAAGACTTTTACTTAGCGTGTCCCCATTAGCCAGCTGTTGGCTTTAGCATTGCCTGTTTGACTGTCTTTGGTCTTTTGATGTTGTCATGGCAGACACCATTTCATTCAGCAAAATACTCAGGTTCAAAAATCCGAGACAATTTATTCAGTGAAAGCACAAAAGAATAACAAAGCGTTTTCAGCACAAGGGATGCGATCTCCAAACAAGAATTCGAAGACCAACCACCCTCCATTCTGGAGCATGAACGTATCCAGCCTTGAAAATAGCTGTTTAATCTCTTGCCACCATTATTTCTAACCCTGTGAATAAAGAAAGCAGTCTGTGGTTATGTTGAGACTTTGTCGCTGACCTTGAGCCTAGTTTGGCCAGGAGTATCCTCGTAGGCCTCAAGAGACCCGTATAAGACCTGTGTTGAAATGTGCTGTCTCTTCTGGGCTTTGCAGCTTTACGTTACATTGAAGCCTTGGGGTCTCAGCTGGGGAGAAGTTACTAGCACGTCACCCAGAACCCATTTTTTGACCCTTCTGCAATTCTTCTGGCTAACCATTCATTCATTCATTTTTTGAACCGCTTAATTCTAATTAGGGCTGCGCTGAGGCTGGCGCCTATCCCAACAGACTCCGGGTGAGGGCAGAGTACACCGTGGACGGCTCATCAGGTCATCGCAGGGCAGAAACACGCTGACGGCTATGTAGCTCCTCTTGTCGAAAATCAGCAATGGTTCTTTTACATGAACTTCCCACCATAGACAGTGAGAGACATGGCCGGCCTTTGATAACCCAGTTGGCTGCACTGAGGGGACAGTGACAACTCGTGGAGAGTGGATGACCATATATATTTATTTTATATGATTGAATAACACATGTGAATCATCCGTTAATTACTTAAGGGCTCACTGCAGACTACATAATGACCATTATGCAAGTCTTTCTTCTACAATGTCATCTCAGCTCATGCAGACGTGACTGAGTGTATAATTCGGCCTCTTTCAGTGTGGCTTCTTGATTATTATTATTTATTTATTTATTTATTTTTATCTCAACTCTGTGGGTTCATTTCTGTTGTTGTGTGCCTCTGGTCCATGGATGCTCAGTTGTCTACCTGTGCTCACTTCTCACAGTGGCTTTGCAGTATAAGCTGGGTACTGGCTTCTCAGCATGTAGACTATGTGGGGCATTGATTATCGAACGGCGATGCCAATGTGAGCACATATGAATATTTTGGAGTACCGTACAGGGATCCCTCGCTACTTCACGATTCAATTCATGCGGCTTCAGTAAATCACGTTTATTTTTAAAATATTCATTGAAATAGAAAAATAAGGAAATTAAGGAAGAAAAGGGGAAAAGGTTAAGGAAAATGCCACAAAAACAAGGCCAATTATGCAAAAAAAAAAAAAAAAAACCCAACCTAAACAAACACAAAACAAAAAACAACCCAAAACCTCCCATCAAAACTACTTACATTTTTGTGAGGTGCTCGTCTATATGTGTGCGTATTTATATTTTATTGACATCTTATGCATTATTTTTGAATGTTTAATTGTTATTATAAGAATTTATAGAATTGAATATGCATTTATTGATATTATATACACATATACATGTACATATAGGTCAGTCGGGGGGGGGGGGTTGATGGTTGATCCTACTTCGCGGATTTCGGTGATCACGGGGGGATCTCAGTCCCAATTCATAGCGGAAAGTGAGGGATCCCTGTATACAGATCCTTTAACTTTTTACTTGTTTTGAATTGAATGAGGAAACGCGGCATACACATAAGTACAGATTTTCAAGTCTTGCATTCTGATTGCTCTTTAATTTGACAGGACTCAAAGGTTATCCGTGACGCTTTACACTTACACATAGGACATAATCACAATGTAGTGGATACCTGACCATCACGTTTTATCACATCATGTGATAAAATGAAATAAAAATGGAAGAACCTCCACTTGAATCCTCCTTTCAGATTCAACCCATTTAATATTTATCCTGTTTAAGATTTACTGCGGTCCCCATCGCTGCCATCGTAATAACCTTCACGTTTCTGAGATCTACTTCCTCTCACAGTAATTTGGAATGTTTGCGATCATGGCCTTCTACAGGCCACTCAATTTCTTCTATGTGAAGTTTAGACAGTGATAATGATGTGGTCTGCTGTGAGGCATCTGGACCATAAAAAACGTGCACTGGACCAAGACCTCAAGGAACATGTATGTACATGATGTCAGTCATTGATCATTCAGTCAATGCTGTGAAGGTCTGAGGTAAAGGATTCAAAGTTTTATTCCAAGGCTACTGCAACTAACATTGATTCCTTCTTTGAAGGTGGATAGCCACCGATCAGCCATACAGGTGACGGAAATGTCAGTTATGCACAGAAGATGAGCTGGATGTCAATGAATAATATTCAGTTCAGCAACATCCACGAAGCCTGAGGTGATAAGTTAGCTTATCACATCTGTACAGCCAGATAGGTTGAATATACTATATTCATTCATTCATTTTATGAACCAATTAATCCTAATTAGGGTCACAGGAAGGCTGGTGCTCATCTCAGCCAACTCTAGGTGAGGACAGAGTATACCCTGGACAGCTCATCAGGCCATCGCAGGACAAACACACTGACGGCTTTGCAGCTCCTCTCGATGAAAGGTAGCAATCGTTCTTTTACATGAACCTCACACCATAGACTTCATTCCTCTCCTTTCCAGGGCATACCGCCACCTCTCTAGATTTTCCTGCACTTGTTCTCTGCTCTCACTACAGATCACAATGTCATCTGCAAACATCATTCTCCATGGAGATTCCTGTCTAACCTCATCTGTCAGCCTGTCCATCACCATAGCAAACAAGAATGGGTCCAGAGCTGACCCTTGATGCAGTCCCACCTCCACCTTGAACTCTTCTGTCACACCGACAGCACACCTCACCACCGTCTTACATCTCTCATACATGTCCTGCACCACTCTAACATACTTTTCTGCCACTCCAGACTTCCTCATGCAATACCACAGTTCCTCTCTCGGCACTCTGTCATATGCTTCCTCCAGATCCAAAAAGGCACAATGCAGCTCCCTCTGACCTTCTCTGTACTTCTCTATTAACATCCTCAAAGCAAACACTGCATCTGTGGTGCTCTTTCTTGGCATGAAACCAAACTGTTGTTCACAAATGCTGACCACTGCCTTCAGTCTAGCTTCTGCTATTCTTTCCCATAATGTCATTGTATGACTCATCAAGTTTATCCCTCTGTAGTTGCAGCAACTCTGCACATCTCCCTTGTAAGTAAGTTTATTTATAAGATTGTGAATACACATAATCTCTGGAAAAGTAGAGTGAAATGTCATCTGTGATGTCTAGCAGCATTAGTATAGATGTTAAATTCGACGCTGGAATTCGGCTTTGACGAAGATTATTTCTCTCTCTCTCTCTCTCTCTCTCTGTCTCTCTGTCTCACACACACACACACACACACACACACACACACATACACACACACACACACACACACACACACACACACACATTGTGCAGACGGTTAAATTAGCAGCATCTAGATGAACTAGTGCAATTTGAATGGAAGAAAATACAGTATATGAAGGCAGTGGGGCAAATGAGTGCAAATGGTGTGATAGATGAAAGGCATCAATGGTTCTTTTACATGAACCTCACCCCATAGACTAGGGGTTCCCAACTAGGGGTGCTCGCACCCCCAAGCAGGGCTGTAACTTTTGAAATAAATATCTCTTTTGATAAACTTTAGTATGATTCCACATCCTTTATCCTTGAACAAAGTACAAAATGTAGGGGGTACGTGGTCAGAGAAAAATATTTTTAGGGGTGCAAGAGTGAAAAAAGGTTGGGAACCACTGCCATAGACACTGAGGATGGGAAGTTTAAGAATCTGAGTGACTTTTACAAAGGAAAAATTGTACTAACCAACTGGGTAAGAGCTTTATCAACATTATTTCTCTACATCCAATCACAAGGAATGGACGATCCCTGAAGCTTGAATGATGCTCATACAGGGATTGTCATGGCTGTGATCACAATGATCTATCGCATGGTTCTCCAGGCCACATACAGACTCACTCACACCTAGGGGCAATTCAGAACAGCCAATTAACCTACTGTGCATGTTTTTGGACTGTGGGAGGAAACCGGAGGACTCGGAGGAAACCCACACAAGCACGGGAGATCATGAAAACTCCACACAGAAACGCCCAGGCCTGGAATCAAACCAAGGCCTTCTTGCAGTGAGGTGGCCGTTCGAACCACTACACCACCGTGCCGCCTTCCAAAATGATAAGTGTTCTTGAATGTTCATGGGATGCAGTGGTTTGCAACTACAGAAATATTTTGCCTTAGAAGCACCCAGACCTGAACGCTTATGATAATTCTAACATGCAATGAGGAACCAGATTGTGAAGCACTAATCCTCCATAAGTTTATTCTATAAAGGTAAGCAGTTTAGAGTCAGGATCAGACCAGCAGCAGTGAAGGCTGCAGGAATGTATCACATGTATACTTGGGTGGAGTGAAACATATAGTTTTTCACAATCAATTCAAAATAGTGTAGAAAAGACGTAATAATACCAGTTATAAACATATGTAAAATAGTAAAAATCTGTAAAAATTTCTAGGTTCCCCAACTCACTCGAAATAAGGTATGTTGAGTCGATTTTGAGAGCACATGAGCACGCGATTGCCAACAAAGGGAATACAGTTGGCCATCTACTTAAGAAATTAATCCATTCCAGAGCCTTTTTCGTACCCTGGAGTTTTTGTAAGTAGAGGTGCATTTTACATGTAAAACGCTTGATTCGTTCCAAGGCTCTCAAGACTATCCCATAAACCCTTTAAGAATGATAAAAGTACACCAATTTTGTATGAAATATGCATGAAATGTGTTACAAGTAAAAGAAAATTATTTATTAAACCATTTAAACATTATATTAACATATTAAACCAATGCAGCCATGAGGTGGGGGGGGGGGGCACTAACCACTGTCTCTCCCCCTCATGCCAGTCCGAAGCCCGGAGAAATGCAGAGGGTTGTGTCAGGAAGGGCATCCGACGTAAAACCAATGCCAAACATTTATGATGCAAATCAGAAGTACTACCGCCATACCGGATCGGTCGAGGCCTGGGTTAACAACGACCGCCATCAGTGCTGTCAATCAACAGGGTGCTGATGGAAATTGGACTACTGTTGGTCGAAGACGTCGAAGAAGGAGAGGTGGGAGGCGTGTCCGTAGGCAGAGAGAGAAGAGGAAAGGCATGAGTCTAGGACTGAGAGTGGGGACTTTGAATGTTGGAACTATGCAAAGAAAAGGTAGAGAGCTGGCTGACATGATGCAGAGGAGGAAGGTGGACAAACCGTGTGTTCAGGAGACCAGGTGGAAAGGTAGCAAAGCTAAAAGCTTAGGAGCTGGGTTTAAGCTATTTTATCACGGTGTGGACGGGAAGAGAAATGGAGTAGGAGTCATCCTGAAGGAGGAGTTTGTCAGGAATGTTCTAAAAGTGAAAAGAGTGTCAGACAGAGTGATGAGTCTCAAGTTAGAAATTGAAGGTGTAATGCTCAATGTTGTTCGTGCTTATGCACCACAGGCAGCATGTGAGCTAGAAGAGAAGGAGAGACTCTGGAGTGACTTATATGAAGTGATGCAGAGTACCGCCAGAGGTGAAAGAGTGGTCATTGGTGCAGACTTCAATGGACATGTTGGTGCAGGCAACAGAGGGGCCGAGGAAGTGATGGACAGGTTTGGTATCCAGGACAGGAACGCAGAAGGACAGATGTTGATAGATTTTGCAAAAAGGATGGAAATGGCTGTGGTGAATACTTTCTTCCAGAAGAAACAGGAGCATAGGGTGACTTATAAACGGAGGTAGGAGCACACAGGTAGACTACATCCTGTGTAGGCGATGTAATTTGAAGGAAGTCAGTGACTGCAAAGTAGTAGTGGGTGAGAGTGTTGCCAAACAGCATAGGATGGTGGTGTGCAGGATGACTCTGATGGTAAGAAAGGTGGAAAAGGCAAAGGCAGAGCAGAAGACAAAGTGGTGGAAGCTGAAAAAAGAAGAGTGTCATGTTGTCTTCAAGGAGGAGTTGAAACAGGCTTTGGGTGGCCAGGAAGTGCTTCCAAATGACTGGACAACCACAGCAAATGTGATCAGGGACACAGGTAGGAGAGTACTTGGTGTGTCCTCTGGAAGGAAAGTAGATAAGGAGACTTGGTGGTGGAATGAGGAAGTGCAGGAGTGTGTACAAAGGAAGAGGTTAGCGAAGAAGAAGTGGGACATTGAGAGGACCGAAGACAGTAAACAGGAGTACAGGGAGACACAGCGTAAGGCGAAAGTAGCAGTGGCTAAGGCCAAACAGAGGGCGTATGATGACTTGTATGATAGGTTGGACAGTAAAGAGGGCGAAAATGATCTATACAGGTTGGCACAGCAGAGAAATAGAGATGGGAAGGACGTGCAGCAAGTTAGATTGATAAAGGACAGAGAGGGAAATGTATTGACTGATGACAGAAGTGTGCTGGGAAGATGGAAAGAGTACTTTGAAGAGCTGATCAATGAGGAAAATGAGAGAGAAAAAAGAGTAGAAGAGGTGACCATTGAGGAGCAGGATGTAGCAAAGATCAGTAAGGGTGAAGTGAGAAGGGCATTGAAGAGGATGAAGAATGGAAAGGCAGTTGGTTCTGATGATATACCTGTGGAGGTATGGAAGTGTCTAGGAGAGGTAGCAGTAGATTTTCTGACAAGAACATTCAACAAGGTACTAGAGAGTGAGCAGATGCCGGAGGAGTGGAGGAGAAGTGTGCTGGTGCCCATTTTTAAGAACAAGGGAGACGTGCAGAGTTGCAGCAACTACAGAGGGATAAAGTTGATGAGCCATACGATAAAGTTATGGGAAAGAATAGTGGAAGCTAGACTAAGGGCAGAGGTCAGCATTTGTGAACAACAGTTTGGTTTCATGCCAAGAAAGAGCACCACAGATGCAATGTTTGCTTTGAGGATATTAATAGAGAAGTACAGAGAAGGTCAGAGGGAGCTACATTGTGCCTTTGTGGATCTGGAAAAAGCATATGACAGGGTGCCAAGAGAAGAACTGTGGTATTGCATGAGGAAGTCTGGAGTGGCAGAGAAGTATGTTAGAGTGGTGCAGGACATGTATGAGAGATGTAAGACAGTGGTGAGGTGTGCTGTCGGTGTGACCGACGAATTCAAGGTGGAGGTGGGACTGCATCAAGGGTCAGCTCTGAGCCCCTTCTTGTTTGCTATGATGTTGGACAGGCTGACAGACGAGGTGAGACAAGAATCTCCATGGACTATGATGTTTGCAGATGACATTGTGATTTGTAGTGAGAGCAGAGAACAAGTGGAGGAAAATCTAGAGAGGTGGAGGAATGCCCTGGAAAGGAGAGGAATGAAGGTTAGCCTCAGAAAATAAGAATACATGTGTGTGAATGAGAAGGACCCAGGAGGAACGGTGATGTTACAGGGAGCAGAGATAACGAAGGTGGAGGATTTTAAGTACTTAGGCTCAACAATCCAGAGCAATGGAGAATGTGGAAAAGAGGTGAAGAAGCGTGTGCAGGCAGGCTGGAATGGTTGGAGAAAAGTGTCCGGTGTGATGTGCGATAGGAGAGTGTCAGCAAGAATGAAGGGAAAAGTGTACAAGACGGTGGTGAGGCCAGCGATGTTGTATGGCTTAGAAACAGTGGCACTGAGGAAAAGGCAGGAGGCAGAGCTGGAGGTAGCGGAGATGAAAATGTTGAGGTTCTCTCTGGGAGTAACGAGGATGGATAGGATCAGAAATGAGTATATCAGAGGGACAGCCCACGTAAGATGTTTTGGAGACAAAGTCAGAGAGGCTAGATTGAGATGGTTTGGACATGTACAGAGGAGGGATAGTGAGTATATTGGCAGTAGGATGCTGAAGTTGGAACTACCGGGCAGAAGGCCTCGAGGAAGACCAAAGAAGAGATTTATGGATGTGGTGAAGGAAGACATGAAGGTCGTTGGAGTCAGAAAAGAAGATGCGGAGGACAGGGTGCGGTGGAGGCAGATGATTTGCTGTGGCGACCCCTGAAGGGAGCAGCCGAAAGTAAAAGAAGAAGAAGAAGATTAACATATTAAACCATTTTATTAACATATTTATTAATTAAACACACACACACACACACACACACACACACACACACACACACACACACACACACACAAAACACTGTCTCTCTCTCTATCACTCTCTCTCTGTCTTTCTCTTTCTCTCTCTCTCTCTCTCACACACACACACACACACACACACACACACACAACACTGTTTCTCTCTCCCGCTCTCTCTCTCTGTCTTTCTCTTTCTCTGTCTCTCTCTCTCTCTCTCTCTCACACACACACACACACACACACACACACACACACACACACACAAAACTCTCTCTCTCTCTCTCTCTCTCTCTCTCTCTCTCTCGCTCTCTCTCTCTCTCTCTCTCTCTCTCTCTCTCTCTCTCTCTCTCTCTTTGGCAAAAGAGGGCGAAAATTTCGGAAAATGTTTTTCGTAACCTGGATTTTTCGTATTCAGAGGTTTTCGTAAGTACAGGGCCGACTGTAACTTTAAATAATTAGAACATTAACAGTTCACAGATTTGGTATGACTGGAAAGGTCAGAACTCAGTAAATTAGTAGATGAAACTAACGCCAGGTGGCGACAGCATATGGCACAGCATATGGCACATTCGACAGATATCCATGCCACACACAGGCTGTGGAGAGGGGCATCAAGGTGGTGACTGAGGCATCACAATCTGTATGTGGCAACAATCGACGAGACGGTTTCATCGGTACAAGACTGGAGTCGAGGGGAAAAAATGCCAGTTTACGAGACAAAACGAGATTTCAATATGTGACAGTCATATCGACTCATCTGAATATGTGAGGGTTTTTTTTTGAGACAATATATGTTAACACTGTGCCAAACTGCCTAAAATATATGTTTTTGATAATATAGAAGCAAATTGGATCACTATATCAAAATTAAGCATTTCAATAAAAATGCCCAAATATGGTCATATTCGTCGCTCTTGGGGGAGCCTAAGATATCAACTTATCTAGATGAACTTTTAAACTCTCTTAGATGACACCTCTCCATATCTTTTTATTGCTATTCCAAGTTAAAAAAATTAAAACTTTAATTTTTCACAATTTTCACTCCACCCTATTCATGCGTCTTTCAGTGATTTAAGGAATGCACCATTCGGTGGAAGCAGGAACTCTATCCATGACAGCGTAGTTAAAACAAGCCAAAATATGCTAAAATGCTGCCTGTACACATTTATTATATTATCTCCAAAACAGTTTATAAAGTTTATTGACTGATGGAAATCCTAACCTGTAACCTACTGAACAAGCATCAGAACGCATTAATTTAAAGAGACCTCAAAGCACTTTATTAAATAGCTCTGGATAAGCGTGTCTGCTAAATTCCCGCCATCCATTTGCTATCTGTACTGATTATTCATCAAAGAAGTCAATCTCAGCCGATTTAGGGCGAGAGGCATGGCACACCCTAAACATGTAACAGGTCTATTACATTACTGGTGCAGAGACAAGCAACCATTCAGACTCACATTCACACCTGGGGCAAATTACAATAGCGACTTGGCCTGATGTGCATGATTTTGGACTGTGGAGTCCAGAGTACCTGGAGGAAACACATGAATGCACAGGGGGAAACATGCACAATCCTCACAGAAACTCCCCTGACTGATTTTTGAATGCAGATATTTCTTGCCCTGAGGTAACCATGCTAACCACTGAGCCACAGTGCTTCCTACCAAATGCTATAAGTGTCAATGAAACAATACAGCAACCATAATGACCTCATCGATGAGTAATTATTCGTATCTGGTCCATTTATTCATTGTGACACGGCTGGGTCATGGCTGAACCACACCACCTCTTCACAATGTTAGTGAATTGCAGTTGCACATCACGTATGATCTGCACATTGATCGAATGAAAATGCTTTCTGTTCACATAAACAAACCCATCCTGCGATGGTGCTTTTTTCGCGATGTGTGTGTGCAGTTGACAGCGCCGATTAATGTTGGTCTGTTTAGCTGCACTGTGCGGGAATTTGATATTCCTGCCTGATATGTGGATAATTCCGGCCCATTATAGCTGGCATGGCACGACTAAGGGGTCGACTGCCACAATCCCGATCAATCAGCCAGTTCCTGCTGGAATGCCCCTGTTGCAAATGTGCAGGGACCATCAGTGCATGACTCCTCACGTTCTGTGTCACATGGCTCCAGGCCAGCCGCAGCTCCGTGCACAGGAGGATTGCTTCCGGGAAGCTGAAGCGGCTGATAAGTCAGTCAAGTGTGTTGTGCTTGTAGATCCTCTTCGTATCTGAATACTCACTCTCCCCTTATTGCTCCATTCACAGTCTTCTAATACGGCGCAGGCAGCCATTGTTGTTACCGGTATTTTCCGTTCTGACTTTGAGCTTGCTTTCATGTCCACTCATCGAATTGCAGATACAGGGATGTATTAATTGTTCATCAGCGTTAATAATTCATGTGTACATCACACTGAGAATCTTTTTTTTTTTTTTTTTTTTTTTTTCCACATTTATCGACGGTTTCCCTGCATCACCTCTAATTGTTGCCAAAGGACCAACATCTCTGTAAACATGCGTACACCAGCCATGATGTTGGCGTGAGGCACTGCAAGTTTCCACGGTCATTTGATAGTTGATTCATCAGAACCTTGACATTCTTTCTTTTGTGTGCGTATTCTTTGTGTATGAGGCCCCTGGTCCTTGCCTATATAGTACATGGCAAGCTGTGACCTTGCTTTAATTCTTCATAAGAGAGCAGGGCTTTATTCCTCGAACAACTTCAATCAGATGTGTCCTATATATCCTGCATTTGTCTTTTTATGACTGGAGATATCTGCATTTTTACAACAGCGATTGCGCGTGTTGCCGACGGACCCAGTGATTTAGTGTTCAGGTTCACTGCATCAAACAGTTTGTTCATAGTTTGAATTTACTGGGGTGGCCGCACCTGGGCAAACTGGTATTCGCTTTAAGCTCAGCGTTTTCCCTGAAGGTGTTTATTGTGCATCTTGGCATGATAAAAATGAACCACTTCAATATCAAAGAGCTTAGGAGACAGGTTTAAATAAGACAGGTTCCTCCTACAGGAGGTTGAGATCAGTGGCACCCTGTCTGGAAGTCATGATTCTAAATTAAGTAATGCAAGTGTGTAATACACTTTCCATGTTATTGTTATTGACCTGAGCATAAAATGTCAGTCTTATTTCATTTGTTGGTGTAGATCACCATTCTCTGTCGGCATCGTTCCAGAGAGGTTGAAACATCTGCCTTTTGAAGTATATTGGAAAAGCCAACAATATTGAAGGGACTTCTTTCTGAATACAGTACACTTCTTTATTTCCTCACATAACTAAATCTTGTTCTGCAAAGTCGTACAGAATAAACTTGGGTTCACAGACAGTGTGGAGGAGGTTGGTGTAATGATTCTCACACATTTGGTCTGTCAGGAAGTCTCCGAACCACTTTCCACAGCTCTTTGGTTTCATGAACGTTTGGGAGGAAGAAAGATATAAATGTATTTAATTAAGAAACTTGTCTTACTTATATTGTAAAAAGTTGGTCGACCCACTTGAGAACACATGTTTCCAGTTCATTGACTATGGAAACCCCATTTGATATCCATGCATTCATTTCATATTCAGTTTAAAGTGAGGACACAGATCATAGGTGATTTTTACAGGGTATGCACTTTAACTCTCAGCAGCCCTGAGTTTATTTATGTACTGTCCCACTTTACGGCTGAGTAGAAGTTGTGCCTAAACTCTTTCATTTAACTTTAACGTAAAGGTGCATATCTATGTAGATTGAATGGTCCTGTGATTAAAACTGCTGGGCTGCATCTACAGGGGGTGGACAAAATAATGGAAACACATAACATTTTGGCATCATAATCTTTGAACATAATTTAAACAATCAAAACTTGGCAGATGTTATTATTTTTTGTATAATAATTTTGTGATTTGATATGTTGATGTAAAATAAATGTTTTTTTTTTTTCCTTTTTCAAATATTGAAAACATCAATCACACCCCGGAGGATCAGTGGTGGTCTAGTGGTATAAGGCGCCGGATCGCTGATCCAAAGGTTGGGGGTTCGAGTCCCACTCTCCACAAGGTTGTCACTATCCCCCGCCAGTGCAGCTAACTGGGTTGTCAAAGGCCGGCCATGTCTCTCACTGTCTCTGGTGTGAGGCATGTAAAAGAACCATTGCTGACTTTCGACAAGAGTAGGCTACAAAGCCGTCAGCGTGTTTCCGCACTGCGATGGCCTGGCGAGCTGTCCAGGGTGTACTCTGCCCTCGCCCTGAGTTGGCTGGGATGGGCACCAGCCTCTCCGCGACCCTAATTAGGATGAAGCAGTTACAGAAAATGATGATGATGATAATCACACCCCGTAATGGTAGACCACTCAGATTTTAAAAGAGGCCAAATTGTTGGTGCTCGTATGGTCGGCCCTAGTGTAACAAAAACTGCCCAAATGTTCAAGAGCTACTGTCTCTAAAGTAATGACTGCCTTTGAAAGAGAGGGAAAAACGTCCTCAGCAAAGCACAAGTCCGCCATGGTCTCTAAAAGGGTTGGAGGGTATTCTAACTGAAGCATGGCTTAAAATTCCTTTGGAAACAATTCACAAGTTGTATGAATCAATACATATGCCAGGTTTTGATGGTTTAAATTATGTTCAAAGATTATCATGCCAAAATGTTAGGTGTTTCCATTATTTTGTCCACCCCCTGTACATAGGAAGCCAGAGTGAAGATTGAGTCCCTTTGCCTGTAAGCTGCATGCACAATCACCTACACAGTATCTCACACAGTCGATGGAAAAGAATAGAAAAAATATTTGGGGGACTCAGTGTTTGGTGGACCTGTCAGGTCAGGTTTTGCCCTGCTACTGGTAACATGTGAGTCAGTACAACCTGTTGCATGGTCGAGTGGTCGGCGACTAAACTGGCTCCCTCACCCGGTTCCAGATTTGGTGAGGAGGGTGGCTAGAAACCCAGTAGGAATAAAAACAAGACGTATCAAAGAGCGGATGAACTCTTTTAGAGTCAATGGCCAGCTAGCTAGAGATGGTGTTTCAATAAAAAAAAACCCTGCAGAAAGAACTTCGGGCCTCCACTGTGGATTTTTTGCCCGTCGTATACAGCCATGATAAAGGCTGCTATGGCTGCCGCCTACACCAGAATTCTGGCACTGCACTGCACCCAGATTGATTGATTGATTCATTGAGTGTTTGGTTAAATGCCATGAAACACTGAGTCCCCCAAAGTGTTTGGTAGCATTTTTGGAACTACCAGGCAGAAGGCCTAGAGGAAAACCAAAGAGGAGATTTATGGATGTGGTGAAGGAGGACATGAAATTAGTTGGCGTAAGAGAAGAAGATGCAGAAGATAGGGTGAGATGGAGGCAAATGATTCACTGTGGCGACCCCTGAAGGGAACAGCCGAAAGGAAAAGAAGAAATGTTTGGTGGCATTTGTCAATCAACAGTATCTTTATGCTCTGACTGATTATCACTCAAACTGCTTGTGTGAAAGCTCATCTGAGTTGTGTAGTGTGAGAAAATACCTTATATCGCTCTAGTGATCATTAATGTTGCATAAGCACTTGCCACTCATCACTTCCTGTTTGAATCTGGTTTTGGGATGTGTGTGACTCAACAATCTTCCTCAAAAATAAGCGGTGTGAACATAGTTTTGGACATTAAGTGTGTGTGTTTCATCCTGTTGCATGTGAGGGTTCTGTGTGTGGTATCAGAGTCATCTTCCATAAAGCAATTAGAGTGGTATAAACATTGCGAAGGGCCAATGATTGTGGATTATGTTGTCTGGGCGGGTTGTCACCAGCTGTTCAAAGCACTTTATAATAGTCAGTGGCACATAAAGGTCCGTGCTGCAGGCTGGAGGTCATCATGATTGCTTTCTTGACGCATGATGGCTCAGCTGAAAGGCCTGGGTAAAGGAACTGTTCAATGCCAACGGTATAAGTAATTGGGTGGTGCATGCTGTGAAGACCTGCCCATAGCTCTATCAAGGTATGGTGACTTGCATGAATTCACTACTTCTGCCAAAGACTGGTCCAGTGTGTCTTGCTTGTAAAGCTTCAGAGTTCACATGGTTTTCAGTCCCTTCATATGTGAACTGTGACTAATATCAGTGTGATCTGATGCAGCGGAAGTTAGAAAGTCATCAGAGTAGGTAGTGATCACCTCAATACTCCTTTTCTGTCAATGATTGCCAGCAATTCTATTGTGGTTTCATGGTTTTTTGAAGTGGGGAAGAGCCCACTGTTTGGTACAAAGACCTCCAGCATCATCACTCTCAACCAGGGGTCAGGAACCTTTTTGACTAAGAGAACCAAATATATTTTTTTAATACTGAGACCAACAATTTGAGAGTATAATAAGACTCTGAATTAATTTTAAACAACACTGTTATAACAAAGTTGTTTATTCATAAGAAAAGTACTTCTTACTATTAATGTGACTTCTGATGCTGTATGGTGTTGCTGATGGCTTTGTAGTCTGGTTGATACGTGCTGAGGTTCAGCTTCATGCAGGCGTTTAGGCTTCCATCTATTAAACGTGACCGCAGGTTGGTCTTGATGCTTTTCAGGTGTGAGAAGGACTGCTCACACACACACATGTGGAGCCAAACATGGTCAATATGACAGGACGCGCGTCCCAAGTTTTGGCAATCAGCTGGTCTGCGGGTTGAAGTTTTTCATTCTGAACATTTGTGTTTTGCTTGCCAGCCCTGCTTGGCTTCTTGCACATGAGCTGATCAAAAACGAGGGAAATTTACCTCTTTACCCCAAAACAACTGTTGCATATAATCCAATAAAATGAGAGTTTCAAGGTATCGGCCCCGCCCACACAAACTTCTTTAAAAACAGTACAATATTTTTCATCTCTGAAAATTATTGAAGGAATAATTAAAACAGCTTTGTATACAGGAATTATCTGTCAGGCTTTTAAAAAAAAAACTAATAACGGAGTATTGACGCAAGCTTCATTGAAAGACACAGAAAGGACTGGCTCTCCGCTGCCCGCCACAGCGACAAGTGGCATTGAAAATAGATGTATAGATTGAAATGCGTGAGATTAATTTATGTTTTTGTTTTATTTGATGGCTTTTTCTGTCTGTCTGTCTGTCTTCCTTCTGGCTTTTTCCCTTTTGACTCGGGAGTCGCCACAGCGAATCATCTTAATTCGCACGTTTGATTTGGCAGAGGTTTTTCCGTCGGATGCCCTTCCTGTCACAACCTTTTAGCAAGGGACAGAAACACGCTGACGACTTTGCAGCTACTCTTTACGAAAGTCAGCAATGGTTCTTTTACATGCCTCTCACCATAGACAGTGACAGACATGGCCGGCCTTTGATAACCCAGTTAGCCACACTGGGGGGACAGTGACAACCTTGTGGAGAGTGGGACTCGAACCCCCAACCTTTGGATCAGCGATCCAGCGCCCTATACCACTAGACCACCACTGCCCGTATTTGATAGCTTTTTCTGTATTTTTATTTAAAGGACAGCGTATGTTATTCTGTTAAGAAAGGCCACCATAGATTCATCATAAGTTCCTGACCCTTGATCTAAACACTGGTGCTCCTCAAGTAGGTGAACCCACTGCTGCTTACACTGCTGACCCATGATGACAAATAATAGATTATAATAGATCAAAGACAATAATTCACATTACAGTGGACAACCAAGCAGCTCTCTGGTAAAGAATGCTTAAAAACTGTTCAAATCACATTGTTTGCTGACAGGAGCACATGGCTCATAGTACGGTATCAACAGTGCTGATGATGACTCATTATACAAACAGGAGCTTTCTAAGGGTGGGGTTGTGTCACAGCTGGGTGTCTCATTTCGTAATTGTTTGAGCTGTGGGAAGTTATTCCAAACTTAGGAATGTTCCCTGTTAGGAAATTACCATGAGGTATTGGTTAGCACTTCCGCCTCATAGCAAGAAAGTCCTGGGTTTGTGCCCTGTGATTGGAGAGGGCATTCCCGTGTGGAGTTTGCATGTTCTCCCTATGCTTATGTAGGTTTCCTCCCATGCACAGCAAGTTAATTTGCTATGCAGGATTACCCCAGGTGTGAATGTACAGGTTCGAAGAGGATTCAGGATACCCCAAATTGATCCTGAAGACAGTTATGGATACACAGCAGCAGAAGGAGGAAGCAGTGAATAGTTCTGGTGTATGCGTCCATGAGCCATATCCCATGAGGCCAGGAGAAGACAACGGTGAAAAATGTCCCTATCTTCTGCATTGTGGAATGTTTGCAAGTCCATGGTTGTTATATGTTGATGGTATAATTGAGTCACTGTACAGGAGAGGGATTTAAGACAAGAATGGAAGACGGATTGACCTCTCCAAAGGCTGGGAACAGAAGAGCTTAATAATTACATATAAGTGCAGAATAACAATGGACAAGAACTTGGTCATCACATGTTGAGAAATGAATATGCTGGTGATATTCAAGCAAGACCTTCCCCATACTGTATTTACCCCACGGAAGTCCCCAGCAATGATAAAACCAGCCACTGGGTGTGAAGACCAAGTATCGTTTATTTCCTACTATAATAGGTAATAATTAAAAGTATCTGGTTTATCTAGCTGAGATAAATGTACAGGCGGCCCTCTACTTACAAAATTAATCCGTTCCAGAGCCTTTTTCGTAACCTGGAGTTTTCGTAAGTAGAGGCGCATTTTACATGTAAAAGGCATGATTCGTTCCAAGGCTCCCAAGACTACCATATAAACCCTTTAAAAATGATAAAAGTACACCAATTTTGTATGAAATATGCATGAAATATGTGTTAAAAGTAATAGAAAATTATTTATTAAACCATTTAACTAACATATTAAACCATTTTATTAACATATTTTTTCCAGTTCATCACTTCATTTTCTGTACCCGCTTAATCCTAATTTGGGTCACGGGGATGCTGGTGCCCATCCCAGCCAACTTCAGGCGAGGGCAGAGTACACCCTGGACAGCTCGCCAGGCCATCGCAGGGCAGAAACATGCTGACGGCTTTGCAGCCTCCTCTTTACGAAAGTCAGCAATGGTTCTTTTACATGCCTCACACCATAGACAGTGAGAGACATGGCCCGCCTTTGATAACCCAGTTAGCTGCACTGGGGGGGACAGTGACAACCTTGTGGAGAGTGGGACTCGAACCCCCAACCTTTGGATCAGCGATCCAGCGCCCTATACCACTAGACCACCACTGCCCAACATATTTTTTAATTAAACCATTATTAAACATTTTTTATTAACACACACACACACACACACACACACACACACACACAACACTGTGTCTCTCTGTCCCTCTCTCTCTCTGTCTCTCTCTCTCTCTCTCTCTCTCTCTCACACACACACACACACACACACACACACACACACACACACACACACAAAACTCTCTCTGGTGTGTTTTGCCGAATGAGGGCTCCGCCCACACGCAACACAAAGCCGATGGAGCAATTCTATTTAAATGTTTAAATTGACGGGATGTTGTATTTATAGCAGAATTACAGTACCTCTTTGAAAGATCAGAGGTCCTGATTCAATATTAACTTGCTTCCTTGCGAGATCGGAGGTCTTGCCGCACGGAGCACTCTGTTTTCATGCTCCTTCTGCTTCAATATCGTGCCGAAATAATCACCTCCGTCACTGTATTTCCGCTTTAAGGTCTCCTTCTGCTTCAATATCATCCTGATTGTAAAGGGGCCTCGGTGACAACAAAATATAACGCTGCAATGATCAATCTCAAAACAAACCAACAGTCCTGTTCAACTCTCCACGTGTGTGACAAACAGGAAGTATGGATACAGGAAGTATGGGTACAGGTCAGTTCCCTCCTGGCCAATGGGAGGCTAGCGGGGCAGGATGTTGGGAGACAGCCAATGAGAGAGCAACTCGCCCATTATTTGAATTTTGAATGGCGCGTTTGAATTTTTGAATGGCGCATTTGGCACTTTTCGTAAAAAAAAAGGGGACGAAAATTTAGGAAAATGTTTTTCGTAACCTGGATTTTTCGTACTCAGAGGTTTTCGTAAGTAGAGGGCCGACTCTAATTGGAATGCAAATGACTGTAAAACTCAAATGATGTAATTTTCAGAGTCGGATGAGATGGTTAAATTTTGATAGTGATCCGTCCAGATTTCAGATTTCAACATCTGTCAAACAACAACAACAACAAAAACAAACATGGAACATCTGAGCCTCAGCCATTGTTTACTATAATAAAAAAAACCCAATCTCATTCATTCATTAATTTTCTGAACTGGTTAATCCTAATTAGAGTTACGGAGATGCTGGCGTCCATCCCGGCATCCTCCGGGCGAGGGCAGAGTACACCCTGGACACCTCGCCAGACCATCGTAGGGTGGAAACACACTGACGGCTACACAGCTACTCTTGACGAAAGTCAGCAATGGTTCTTTTACATGAACATCTCACCATAGACAGTGAGAGACATAGCTGGCCTTTGATAACCCAGTTAGGTGCACTGGGGGGGACAAACAGTCTCTGAGAAAAATAATGAAAAAGCAATGCTTGCAGCACTACACTGCTGGCAGATATTAATGCCTGCCTGGATACCATGGAAGTTCTCGGGTAGAGGAGAAGTGAAGCATCTCTTCTGTATTCTGCAGGGAATCTTGGTACGTTAGCCTTTCTAGCGCCTCACTTTGCATTGCTGGTGTGTTTGTAATACATTACCTGAAAGAGACACCTGAGATAGAAACTTTGGGGGGTATTGGAGATGGAGATGATTCGTAAGTGTGAAAGTTCCTATAGTTAGAATGAAACTGCTATTTTTAGTAATGTCAGTTCATACAAAATAAATAAAGAAATAAAATAAAATAAAAAATGTATTCCCCAATTTACTAGCATCTGAAACATAAGCTCAGTGCCACAGACCGCCTATTCTTTATCAGTCTTCACCGAAGAAAAGATGATAATATTGTTAGTTTACTTTTGCCCTGGACTGGAAAGCGACGAGATTTTATTGTTACTGACTGGATTTTTCAGGAATTATCCTGTTTTTATGTCTGCATGGAGGGTGCACAGCATGGCAGAGACGCCTGATATAATAATAGCACTTAATGTTTTTCTTTATTCCTCCTTTAATTAATGATAAACATTGTCTACCTAGTAACTGGAGTTCAATCAATAGCAGTCTGGAGCGGGACCACATCTTCAGGGGGAAAACCTTAGCAGTACCCAGCAATAAATTATTGTAGCAGTTGAAAACGTGAAATGATGTAACCACAACATAAATAATATTAAATACTGTATAGATCTGTAGTATCTCTATGTGTAGCATAAAAGTAATGACTTAATTTTAAAATACCACATGTCAATGGATTGTACGATGATAATCAGTAAACGTATAGGTGTTTTTGCAGTACTGAGGTCAACACAAGGTTGAAGTAACTTCAATGTTCACAATAATCTTTGACAAAGTATTGAAAATTTATGTAAAAAAAAAAAAAAAAAAAAAAAAAAAACATACATTCTGAACTGTTTCATTTCATTGCAAAAAACCCAACAACCCTGAAGTTGAGCGTGTGCATTAATTTCTTGCATATTGGGATTTTAATATGGACGAAAACAATAACCCAGGGGGCAGTGGTGGTGTGATGGATTATGAACCAAGGTTACGGGTTCAAACCCCCCACTGTCAATGGGTTTTCACTGCTGCTCCCCCAGTGCACCAACTGGGTTATCAAAGGCCGGCCATGTCTCTCACTCTCTATGGTGTGAGCTTCATGTAACCGAACTGCAAAACAATCATGGTGTTTCTGCCCTGTGATGGCCTGGCAAGCTGTTTAGGGTGTACTCTGCCATCGCCCCGAGTCAGTTGAGATGGACCTCGGCCTTCCCATGACCCTATTTAGGATTAAGGAGATTATGAACAGTAAAAGTCCTAGTAAAAGTCAAAAAGTGTAGTGTGTGTGTGTGTGTGTGTGATGATATGAACTATTATTATACTTTTGGCCATTACGGGCCTTCAGTCAGTCAATGTTTTCTATGTCGCATCTTGTGCTACCCTGTCTTTATTGGTAATTATGTTCAACTGAACCTTTTTGTCTAACCTTCATAAGTTACCTTTGTGTGTGTGTGTGTGTGTGTGTGTGTGTGTGTGTGTGTGTGTGTGTGTGTGTGTGTGTGTGTTCAGTCTTGAGGTTGCTTGAGGTCTGTGATGGAACCCATACTTATAACCTGTAAAATTTGGTGCCCTCTCCTTTACACTGCATATCTGAGTCTACACAGTCTGCCTGGTAGCCCAGAGGATTGGTTCCGACCTGCCATGCAGAATACCTGGGTTCGATCCTAACAGCTCTGAGCCTTCTGTTTGAACTATTGAGTTTCATATATAGCAGAAAACATCTGTGTAAACATAACAGTGTAAAAACAAGAACATCTGATTAAAATTGTCAATGTGAACTAATTTGAATTGAGATTTTAATTATGCAGGGCAACAATAATACTCAGTAAAAACATGTCATGAAAAAGTGTGGCGTCTGTGAGTGTTTAAGTCAGAGTTAGCCGGTGTGGGTTATGTGGAAGAAACGTGTCTGTCCAAAAAGCTCAGAATTTTCAAGCTGTGTTTGCTTGTAAATATTTCCAATCTTCTTTCCTGAAAATTTGAATTATTTGAATTCGAAGGCTCCGGCTCAGAGATTATGTTCAGTACGTCGGACTCAAAATAGAATATAATGTGGTCAGGTGGATGAGGCCAGGTGAGAACAGTCTTCCTTCCCAGCTGTTGCATGAAACTCACTTCCACTTCCTCTCCAATCACCTGCATAACATGTACCACGAAGGACTAATTTTCATATCTGATCAGAACCAGGTGGTGTCACCACACTGTCCCATGACATCGCTCACATGCTCAGGCTGCATAAACTACTGTACACAGGTGTAGATTGCAATCGGCTGGCGGCTGCTCCAAAAGTGGAAAGCTTGAATTTCACTGCTGGGTTTATAACCATCGTCAACATGGGTGCATTCAGCCTTCATCCTCATGGAGTGTTTCTTTGAGCTCTCTGAGCGTTTTGACTTGGTGGAGCCAATTGATTTGATGCGTAGTCAAAGCATAAAGCATCTTCTAAGCAAAACCTGCAGATCTTCATACTTTTTCTATTCTGTGTGACTTTTGCAAAGTTCGCAAGGCAAAGATGAAACTTTGCTGGCCCACTGCTGCCACATTAAAGCAATTTTTTTCCAAGGGACATACAAACCCAATTTTATTCGAGTAGCACTTCACACAGCTGTGATACATGCATTCCGTTCTGCTGGGATTGCGCGCAATAACCGCTAGCAGCGCTGAAATGCTGCTTGAGAGAAAGATGTCTATATGAGAATTTGAGATGTTTCGTGACTGTTCCATTGTGCAGTGCATGCAGGTCCTTCAGAGGGAAGCAGTACCCTTCTGTTCTGCTTAATTTCTTTTTGTCAGTGTCTTTTTTTTGGCCTGATACCATGTAAATATTCTTACCCCTACAAAGAAACCCAGATAGCGTTCTGCCTTTTAGGGTTTTTTGCTGTTCTTTCCCTTATTTCCTGAGTTTGAACATGCACTTGCGCCAGGAGCTGCCCTGTGATGAGCCACTAGTTCTTTGCTTGAAAAAGACCCTATTATAATTATGAAAAAAAAATTCAGAGTGCAGAAATTCATTTAATTTTATTTCCCCGCTGTAAATTTTCATCTTTCTAACATTTCTATTATAAACATTAGGAGTGTTTTTTTTTTTTTTTTTTTTTTTTTTTTTTAACACTTATTTTCATGTTCAGCAATTGTGCATGAATGACATATTCATGTTGCACCTTTAATCAGCGTAATAAACTGATGATTTTTAACAGAACAGGCTGCTAACAGAAAGATTAGTATTAGAGAGACATTGCAACCGATTGCACCATTTGACATTTCAGCTTAAAATCAAATTTCACAGGTATTCGTCACAGTCACCTCTAGAAGCACATGTCTGTGGTCCGAACAATTCGAACATAATTTTCAAAATAAATACTGTACTAATGTTTTTTTTTTTTACAAATATCATGAATTTGGATATTTTTTGATTTCATACCCTTTGACATGTACAAGCAAGCATATGTGACCACGCCCTACAAATGTCAAATTATCTTATCTTTAAAAGAGAACAGCTAACCTTGTCCTGCAGCAGGTAGGCTTTTCAGAGGTTCTTCTGTGTAATCACACTTCCGTCACATGGTATAAAAAACAATATTAACAAAATGGTTCCATAAATTGTGGTTACACCACGTTGACGTTTCAGTACATTGAGTTGATGACACGATTTCCCAAAACTACTTTTAATACTCAAAATTTGGCTTATTTTTGTTTAGTATATAACAGTGACGTTAGAATTAACGAGAGTCATACTATGTTATTCAGAATCTGGAACTATCCCCGTCTGTAACCTACGGCCATGATGCACGATAACATGTTTTTGTACTTGTTATGATATACTTTATTAAATAGCTAAATTGGGAACTGATTGAATCATATGGGTCTTTCATACGTCACAAACATGAGGAACATGTGTTCACCGACAATGGTTTCTGGAAGTACTGCTGAGCCCATTCTGTGATTTTCCTTTCAGTAGCATTCCTGTTTGTGGTGCAGTGCCGTTTAAGGGCCTGAAGATCACAGGCATCCAACATGGTTTTTCGGCCTTGACCCTTACGCACAGAGATTGTTCCAAATTCTCTGAATCTTTGGATGATGTTATGCGCTGTAGATGATGATACCTTCAAACTCGTTGCAATTTTTTGTTGGGAAGCACCTTTCTGATATTGCTCCACTATCTTTCTGCGCAAAATTGGGAGAATTGGTGATTCTCTACCCAGCTTCGCTTCTGAGAGACACTGCCACTCTGAGAAGCTCTTTTTATACTCAGTCATATTGCCAATGGACCTCATTAGTGGTATTTGGTCTTACAGCTGTTTGTTATAATTTCAATTGACTTTTCCAGCCTCTATTGTTACCTGTCCAAACTTTTTTGAGACTTATTGACCCCATGAAATTTAAAATCAACATATTTTCCCCTTAAAATTATACATTTTCTCATTTTTAACTTTTGACCCTGTCATCTATGTTCTATTCGGAATAAAATATTGAAATCTGGCACTTCCACATCATTGCATGCAGTTTTTTCTTCACAATTTGTATGGGTGTCCCAACTTTTTTGGAATCCGGTTTGTGTGTGTGTGTGTGTGTGTGTGTGTGTGTGTGTGTATGTGTGTATATATATATATATATATATATATATATATATATATATCAACCCAAATTCCAGAAAAGTAGGAATGTTCTTTAAATTTGAATAAAATGAAAATTAAAGACTTTTATCATCATCCTCCTTTTAACCTGAGATTGGGTCACAGGGGCAGCATCCTCAGCAGTGAGGTCCAGACATCCCTCTCCCCAGCCACTTCCTCCAGCTCTTCCGGGGGGATAACAAGGCATTCTAAGACCAGCCAAAAGACATACTCCCTCTAGAGTGTTCTAGGTCGACCTTGGAGTCGCTTCCCGGTTGGACATGCCTGAGACACCACACCAGGGAGCTGTTCGGGGGTCATTCTAACCTGATGCCCCAGTCACCTCAGCTCGCTCATCTCAATGCAAAGGAACAATGGGTCTACTCCAAGCTCCTCTTGGATGGCTAAGCTTCTCACCATGCCTCTAAGGCATGGTGCCTCACCTGCCACCTGGCGAAGGAAGTCCTTTTCAGCCACTTGTGTTCATGATCTTGTCCTTTCAGTCACTACCCAAAGCTCATGACCATAGGTGAGGGTTGGAACGTAGATCAACTGTTAAATTGAGTGCTTTGCCTTGCAGCTCAGCTCCCTCCACCACGATGGACCAGTAACAAGCTCCACTTTACAGCAGAGGCTGCAACGATCTGCCTGTCAATCTCTCACTCCATCCCTCTCTCACTTGTTAACAAAACACAGAGATACCTGAACTCCTCTGTTTTGGGCAGAACCTCATTTCAGACCTGGAGGATGCATTCCACCCTTTTCTGGCTAGGAGACATTGCCTTGAATTTGGAGGTGCTGTCTCTCATCCTGGCCTCTTCACAGGAGTCTCCTGTCCTGCCCTTAACTCCCACCTCTGGCAGAACTACAACCACATTTCAAAGGAGGCAGGTGACATGTAATCCGAATTGGCCATGTTTCTTGATTCCATTATTGAGGCGGCAGCCCATTGGTGCCTGTCATGGTGGTAACACCTGAACCTGGTGGTGGACACCTATGGTGAAGGGGGCTGTCCAGCTGAAAAAGAAGGCCTATCGGGTCTTATTAGCATGTTCCCACATCAACCTCTCAAGATCCTGGAGTCCAAAGAGATCGAGACGTTGGTTGCTGAAATTGAGAAAGAAAAAGAGGAGGAAGCTGAGAAGAAGAAACAGAAGAAATCTTCATAGGTCGAAGACACAATGAAGCTCGCGTCAATACTCCGTTATTAGTATATCCAGAGTGAGCAGACAGGTACTGGCAGGCCAAATGTCCTGCAGCCCATGCTGTTAAAGATGCAAAATCTCAGGTGTGGGAGGAGTTCATTGAGGGCTTGGAAAGCAATTATTGGTTGGCCTCAAAAATGTTCTGGCCTACCATCTGATGTCTCAGGATGGGGAAGCAGTTCTTCTCAAATACTGTTTACAGTGGAAGTGGGGAGCTGTTCACCTCGACTGTGGATGTGGAAGGAATACTTCAAGGACTGCCTCAATCCCACCAACAAACACTCTGTGGAGGAGGACGACCCTCTGGGTTTGGGTGGGATCAACCTCTCACTGGAGCTTGTAAAGTAAGGCAAAGTCCGGTGGGCTTTTTACACCCGAGCCTAGTGGCTCATCAGACTTGTGCTTATCCCCGGATTCTGTAGCGTGACGCGACTAGGAGTACAGGTCCTCCTGGATGGGACGCTAGTCCATCGCAGGTTACCTTCCCAGTATATTTTTCCTGGTACCCATTTATACTGCTGGGTGAACAGAGGCACACTTCTAGTTAAGACCTTGCCCAGGGGTTTTAGCACAGCGGGGGTATAACTGGGATTTGAACACACAACCTCCCAATTATGAGTGCAGCATCCTAACCACTACACCACTGTCCCCACAAGATCACTGGAGCTGAGGTAGTCAAAAAACCTCCTTGGACTGTATTGGTTGACACATCTCTGCAACATTGCTTGGTCATTGGGAGCCGTACCTCTGGATTGGCAAACTGGAGATGGTTGTCCCTCTTTTCAAAAAAGGGGACCGGAGGGTGTTTTCTAATTATTGTGGAATCATACTCCTCAGCCTACCCCGGAAAATCTATGCAGGGGTGCTGGAGAGGAGGATCCGATTGATACTTGAACCTCAGATTCACGAGGAATAATGTAGTTTTGGTCCTGCCTGTGGCACTCTTGACCAACTTTATACACTCTGCAGGATCCTGGAGGGTCCGTGGGAGTTGGCGCAATCTGTCCATATTCATGTTCAAGTATTTTGGGGTCTTATTCATGGGTGAAGGAAGGATGGAGCAGTCGACAGGCAGATCGCTGCAGCCTCTGCTGTAAAGCGGAGCTTGTACCGGTCTGAGAGACTAAGCCACAAAGCAAAGCTTTCAATTTATCAGGCAATTGATGTTCTGACCCTCATCTATGGTCACGAGATTTGGGTAGTGACCAAAAGAACAAGATCGAGGATACAAGCTGCTGAAATGAGCTTCTTTTGCCAGGTGGCAGGTCTGTCCCTTAGAGAAAGAGTGAGAAGCTCAGCCTTCCAGGAGGAGCTCGGAGTAGAACCGCTGCTTCTTTATGTTGAGAGGAGCCAGCTGAGGTGGTTCCGGCATCAGGTTAGAATGCTTCCTGTACACATCCCTGGTGAGGAGTTCAAATATCTTGGTGTCTTGTTCACGAATGAGGGAGCACAACAGGTGGATTAGTGCAGCCTCTGCTGTAAAACTGAGCTTTTGTTTTAATTTTAAAACGTAAAACCCTCCAGGAAATCAAAAGTTCAGCTTGAATGGCATGTTTATTATATTCACTAAGAGAAACAACAACAACAGCAATAATAATAACAATAATTATAAAAAGAATAATATAATACCCGGGCTTGTATATATTATATTATATATATATATTTTATATATAATATAAAACTGCTGTTAAGCGGTGCCTGTACCGGTCCGTCGTGGTGAAGGAAATGAGCCGCAAGGCAAAGCTCTCAATTTACCAGTCGATCTACGTTCCAACCCTCACCTATGGTCACGAGCTTTGGGTAATGACCGATATTTCTACCCTTTGCTGCCTCGTCCTTTCCATGGGAACATCAACAGTTGGGCTGGGAACAAAGATGCCTCCTTTTGTACATTGTCTTATGAAAAAACAAGATCACGGATACAAGCGGCTGAAATGAGCTTCCTTCGCCGGGTGGCGGGGTTCTCCCTTAGAGATAAGGTGAGAAGCTCCGCCATCCGGGGAGAGCTCGGAGTAGATCCGCTGCTCCTCCGCATTGAGAGGGGCCAGTTGAGGTGGCTCGGGCATCTGGTCAGAATGCCCCCCGGACGCCTTCCTGGTGTGGTGTTTCGGGCATGTCCACCCGGGAAGAGACCCCGGGGTCGACCTAGAACACGCTGGAGGGACTATGTCCCTCAGCTTGTCTGGGACTGCCTCGGTGTCTCCCCAGGAGAGTTGGAGGAAGTGGCTCGGGAGAGGGACGTCTGGACCTCTTTGCTTAGGTTGCTGCCCCCGCGACCTGACCCTGGACTAAGCGGAAGATGATGATGATGATGATGATGATGATAATACCCGGGCAGTCCTGGCTTCGGGTTCCCGGCTCATGTTTCAGTGTGCATGTTCTTCTTGTGCTTGTTTGGGTTTCCTCCGGGTACTTCAATTTTCTTCCACAGTACAAAGACATGCACATTAGGCTATTTGGCTATTCCACATTGCCCGTAAGTGTTGACTGTTGAGCTGTTCAAGGTGTATGCTGACTTGACCAAGTTGACTGACATAGCTTCCAATCTCCCCGCAATCCTGGGAAGATTAAGCGATTAACAACAAATAAACCTACTCCAATCAGATATAACATTTACAAGAATATGAACATTGACAGGTGAATGAATAACATTGATAATATGATTAGAATAGCATCTGGGATACTTGGTGCATAATCATTGCATGGCTTTAAAAATTAGTCAACAAGAAATGAAGTTATTCTGGTACTAAGTTATGAATGTCCACAAATGCTATATGTGTATGGCTTTGCTAATGGAACAACAAATAAGATAGTCAAGAACATCCCTCAAAACGATACACAGGTTTTATGGCCTAACTTTGTGTAAAATTGGTCGGCTTCGTAAGTTACTTGTAAATTGAAAAAGTCCAACATTTTGCAATACTCTATTAAAAAACTGTATTTACTGCTTGGATATTAAATTGTAATAAATTTCTAGAAATTATGCTGTTATGCTGTGATGTCCCAGTGAGCTGTCCGAGGTGTACCATGCCCTCGTCCAGAGTCATCTGAGATGGACGCCAGCCTTCCCGTGACTCTAATTACGACTAAGCAGTTCAGAAAATGAATGATTATATTGTTATGGCTTTTGTCATGATTCCACATGTCTCACCACTAGGGGAGCTGTTCTGGGTTTTGGTTGTCTGTTTATGTTCAGGCTGACAGGATTGGCCTTACCTCCTCTGTTTCTCCCAATTATCTCCACACACCCTTTACTCATCTGCACTCCTATTTATACTACAGCAGACTATTGTCCCAGTGTTGGTCCGTTGATGTTGTCATTGCTTGTGAATCTGTCTGCGCCAGCTCAGAGATTGCTCTGTTTGTCTGTTTACCTACCTGCCCAGCAAGTTTTACCAGCTTGCCATCAGTGTTGAGACTTTTTCTTATTTATTTTCTGTTGGTCCGAGAGCTCTAAATTAAGATCTCATTTTCTTTACCTCTACTCAGCCTCCCTTGTCCTGCATCTGGATCTAACCCGGCTGGTCTGCCTTGTGACAGTTTCATGCTTTACATCACAAACAATGGCGAATATTTGTGAGTTTCTCAGACTCCGACTTCATCGCCACAGTATTTATAATTAAAAAGTTTTTAAGTTTAAAGCAAGAGATAATTTTCATGTTTATGAAACTAGCGAAAAAGAACTCTGTGGGGAATTCCTAAGGCATGCCTACTTTAAGGTCTCAATGAGCAGACAAAAATGAAATGCACAATCCACTTCCTGTTTTGTTTTATTGTATATCGTTCATGCATTATTGATTGTAATAACACTGGTCGATACTGAGTGGTTTATTTAATTAAATTGACCCACAATAGTCATTTTTGAATCTATAAAATATGTAAGTATAAAATTTGTCCATGAAAATATAATTTTTGGGTTTGTCCCATTTGAGAGATATCTTTGTTGTTTCTTTAGTGAAACTGTACACATAAAAATAACGTATTAACCTGATTAATTTATTCAGTCAGGGACATTCCAGCCCTCAGCCTTGATGCATTAACCTTAACATCTATCGCTTGCTTAATACATCAAAGTCTCAGTCTGGAATTTCCCAGTAATGACCTCACTCTGGGTAGTATATATGTGTTTATATGAATTATATTAACTACAAAATAGAGTAGGTGATTTTTGTCCATCATTTTCTAGAACATTAATTTGGTGGCAGTCTTTGTCCAATTTGCCAAACTGAACAATTCCAACAATGGAAGGAGAAACTTTTTGCATAAACTCCTTATTTATCTTTTACCGAAATGACTTTGTTTCAGGTGCAGGTCAAGGGTCAGTCAATATAGAAACTTTTACATGCACACGCGTTTTCGTGCTTTTTCATGTAATATTATTCTGAAGTCCAGGATGCACAAGTGTGAAATAACAGTCACTTTTAATGCTAAACTTTTTAAAAGTTTTAAAAGTTCACCACTTTCTGCACACAGTCCTCATCGATATACAGAGGAACAATGTCCATTTTCTTCCACCTGAAGTCAATGATGTGAATGATTGAAGTCCTGAAGACCTGAAGTCAATGATGAACTCCTTTGCTTTGGAAGTGTTGAGGAGCAGATTGTTCTTGCTGCACCACACTGCTAGCCACTCAGCTTCCTCTCTGTATGTAGTTGAACAAATAAGTATAGTTAATGCAATCTATGTTTTGTTTTTATTTTATTTATAATTTTAGATACTTTATATTTATTTGCACAAATTTTACAAATTTTCATTTTCTGAACCGTAGGGTCACGGGGAGGCTGGCATCCATCTCAACCGACTCTGGGTGAGGGAATAGTACATCCTGGTCATCGCAGAGCCAACACTCACACAACCATTCACTCTCACACTAACACCGATGAACAATTTAGAACAGCCAATTAACCTACTGTTTATGTTTTTTGGACTGTAAAGGAAACCGGTGTAAAAGTACTTGGAGGAACCCACAAAAGCTCGGGGAGAACATGCAAACTCCACACAGAAACGCCCGAGATCAACGAATCAAACCCAGGACCTTCTTGCTGTGAGGTGGATGTGCTAACCACTATGCCACCATGCTGCCTTACAAAGTACCTCTTTTACCTAAATTTTATTTTTAAAATTAACTTGTCTTACATCCTGCATTTCTTTCAGCTCATAAAATACATTAGATATTTATTTAAGTAATTTATTTGTGGCGTTCATAGAAAATGTGCTATAAGATGATTATATACCATCATTAGTATATGAAATAATATATAGCATAAAAGGAAGTATCATCCGTATCACATGGACATAAATGAATAGTTTTAAAAAAATGGTAACTTTTATAAATATCTGGTTTGTAGTACAGTATTGCCATTATTTTTGGTTATCACAAATGCAGCCGTGGGGGAGGGGGGGGCACACACACACACAATGTCTCTCCCTCACACCGGTCCCAAGCCCGGATAAATGCAGAGGGTTGCGTCAGGAAGGGCATCCGGCGTAAAAAAATTGCCAAATAAAATATGCGAATCACAAGAAAGAATGACATACCGGCTTGGTCGAGGCCCGGGTTAACAACAACCGCCATAAGTACTGTCAACCAACAGGGTGCTGATGGAAATTAGACTACTGTTGGTCGAAGACATCGAAGAAGGAGAGGCGGAAGGCGTGTCCGTTGCAAGAGAGAGAAGAGGAAAGGCATGACTCTAGGACTGAAAGTAGGGACTTTGAATGTTGGAACTATGACAGGAAAAGGTAGAGAGCTGGCTGACATGATGCAGAGGAGGAAGGTGGACATACTGTGTGTTCAGGAGACCAGGTGGAAAGGTAACAAGGCTAGAAGCATAGGAGCAGGGTTTAAGCTGTTTTTTCATGGTGTGGATGGGAACAGAAATGGAGTCGGAGTCATCTTGAAGGAGGAGTTTGTCAGGAATGTTCTAGAAGTGAAAAGAGTATCAGACAGAGTGATGAGTCTCAAGTTAGAAATTGAAGGTGTGATGTTCAATGTTGTTAGTGCTTATGCCCCACAGACAGGATGTGAGCGAGAAGAGAAGGAGAGATTCTGGAGTGAGCTAGATGAAGTGATGCAGAGTACTCCCAGAGGTGAAAGAGTGGTCATTGAGGCAGACTTCAATGGACATGTTGGTGCAGGAAACAGAGGGGACGAGGAAGTGATGGGCAGGTTTGGTATCCAGGACAGGAACGCAGAAGGACAGATGTTGGTAGATTTTGCAAAAAGGATGGAAATGGCTGTGGTGAATACTTTCTTCCAGAAGAGAGAGGAGAATAGGGTGACTTATAAAAGTGGAGGTAGGAGCACACAGGTAGACTACATCTTGTGCAGGCGATGTAATTTAAAGGAAGTCGGTGACCGCAAAGTAGTAGCGGGTGAGAGTGTTGCCAAACAGCATATGTGCAGTGTTGTCAAACAGGTGGTGTGCAGGATGATGCTGAGGAAGGTGAAAAAGGCAAAGGTAGAGCAGAAGACAAAGTGGTGGAAGCTGAAAAAGGAAGAATGTCAGGTTGTTTTCAAGGAGGAGTTGAAACAGGCTTTGGGTGGTCAGGAAGTGCTTCCAGATGACTGGACAACTACAGCAAAGGTGATCAGGGAGACAGGCAGGAGAATACTGGTGTGTCATCTGGAAGGAAAGTAGATAAGGAGACTTAGTGGTGGAATGAGGAAGTGCAGGAGTGTGTACAAAGGAAGAGATTAGCGAAGAAGAAGTGGGACATTGAGAGGACCGAAGACAGTAAACAGGAGTACAGGGAGACACAGCGTAAGGCGAAAGTAGCAGTGGCTAAGGCCAAACAGAGGGCGTATGATGACTTGTATGATAGGTTGGACAGTAAAGAGGGAGAAAATGATTTATACAGGTTGGCACAGCAGAGAAATAGAGATGGGAAGGACGTGCAGCATGTTAGATTGATAAAGGACAGAGAGGGAAATGTATTGACTGATGACAGAAGTGTGCTGGGAAGATGGAAAGAGTACTTTGAAGAGCTGATGAATGAGGAAAATGAGAGAGAAAAAAGAGTAGAAGAGGTGACTATTGAGGACCAGGAAGTAGCAAAGGTTAGTAAGGGAGAAGTGAGGAAGGCATTAAAGAGGATGAAGAATGGAAAGGCAGTTGGTCCTGATGACATACCGGTGGAGGTATGGAAGTATCTAGGAAAAGTAGCAGTAGATTTTCTGACAAGAACATTCAACAAGGTCTGAGAGAGTGAGAGGATGCCAAAGAAATGGAGAAGTGTGCTGGTGCCCATTTTTAAGAACAAGGGAGACGTGCAGAGTTGCAGCAACTACAGAGGGATAAAGTTGATGAGCCATACGATGAAGTTATGGGAAAGAATAGTGGAAGCTAGACTAAGGGCAGAAGTCAGCATTTGTGAACAACAGTTTGGTTTCATACCAAGAAAGAGCACCACAGATGCAGTGTTCACCTTGAGGATGTTAATGGAGAAGTACAGAGAATGTCAGACGGAGCTGCATTGTGCCTTTGTGGATCTGGAGAAAGCATATGACAGGGTGCCGAGAGAAGAACTGTGGTATTGCATGAGGAAGTCTGGAGTGGCAGAGAAGTATGTTAAAGTGGTGCAGGTCATGTATGTGAGGTGTGCTGTCGGTGTGACAGAAGAGTTCAGGGTGGAGGTGGGACTGCATCAAGGGTCAGCTCTCAGCCCCTTCTTGTTTGCTATGGTGATGGACAGGCTGACAGACGAAATTAGACAAGATTCCCCATGGACTATGATGTTTGCAGATGACATTGTGATCTGTAGGGAGAGCAGAGAACAAGTGCAGGAAAATCTAGAGAGGTGGAGGTATGCCCTGGAAAGGAGGGGGAATGAAGATTAGCCTCAGTAAGACAGAATACATGTGCATGAATGACAAGGACCCAAGAGGAACGGTGAGGTTACAGGGAGCAGAGATAAGAAAGGTGGAGGATTTTAAGTACTTAGGTTCAACAATCCAGAGCAATGGAGAGTGTGGAAAAGAGGTGAAGAAGCGTGTGCAGGCAGGTTGGAATGGTTGGAGGAAAGTGTCCGTTGTGATGTGTGATAGGAAGGTATCGGCAAGAATGAAAGGAAAAGTGTACAAGACGGTGTTGAGGCCAACGATGTTGTATGGTTTAGAAACAGTGGTTTTGGGGAAAAGACAGGAGGCAGAGCTGGAGGTAGCAGAGATGAAAATGTTGAGGTTCTCTTTGGGAGTAACGAAGATGGATAGGATTAGGAATGAGCACATCAGAGGGACAGCACATGTAAGATGTTTTGGAGACAAAGTCAGAGAGGCTAGCTTGAGATGGTTTGGACATGTACAGAGGAGGGATAGTGAGTATATTGGTAATAGGATGCTGAGGCTGGAACTACCAGGCAGAAGGCCTAGAGGAAGACCAAAGAGACGATTCATGGATGTGGTGAA
>CM045737.1:10293725-10313725 GCA_024760905.1 Plotosus lineatus
GAATAGACCACCAAGAACTGGATGAAAAGATGAAGTTTGCTTTTCTTAACATGTAGCATTTATCAAATGTCTGAAATGATTCATTTAGAAATACCATGTTTCTGTAAGATTTTATACTTCTCAGACTTTTCACGAGGACATTTCACCGTCGAACTGGTCCCTTACATACATACTGTATTAATGCCTGAAATGATTTCTCTGACATGGTTACTCATTTTAATTTCTGTTTCTGACAAAGCCTGCAATACCACCACACGTGGAGAGAGGAATAAGCCTGAATATGCTGATAGGTGAGTGTCTTTGTTCCACTTATTTAACCCAGATTACACGTAATGGACGTTACTGCTCTTGACGTCCATCCTCCCACGTCCACCTCCAAGATCTGCTTTTTCAAGCAAATAGTTGGAAATAGAGTGGGCAGTAAAACAAAGTGCTGCCACAATCTGGACAGATGAGGTGAAGAAAGACTTTCTGCCTTTGCTAATTAAGAAAACGGATTCTACTACAGACGGGCGCTTTTCTTTTTACAGAATTCCATCTGTTGTGGCCTTATTTTACCTGAAAATGTTCATGTGGACTCATTTCTGTGATGTAATTATTCCAGAATATTACATTACATTTATGGCATTTGTCAGATGCCAGGGAGTCTTACATTTTAATCGGATTTATACGATCATGGACTCGAGGGGTAAATGCCTTGTGAAGGGCTCAACAGTGGCGGCTTTGTGGCACAAAGGCTCGAACCCCAAACCTCCTGATCCGGAGCCCACAGCCTTAACCACTGACACATCACTGTCTCACTACTTATGCATGTATAGAACACATGCTTGAGTGTGTGTGTGTGTGTGTGTGTGTGTGTGTGTGTGTGTGTGTGTGTGTGTGTGTGAATGTTCAGTGAGAAAATACCCAGCTTGTATGTGTTGCACGACTTTGACATAATATGAAAGCAATATCAGGCACATTCTTTGTAACTTACTTGTCAATAACCAAAACAAAAAACCCCCCGAAAGACTTGATTGACGCCCACATTGTGTTTGTTTGCTTTTTTAGTAAGCGACGGTAAAACCGACCCTTACCTGAACTTCACTCTGGCTTGGAACAACAGTCTGAGCCTTGAACATGGCAGTGTGATCAGGGCAAAATTCCCAGGCCCCTACGTGTTGTATTTCTGTGCCCTTGTGAAAGGTAATGGAAATCTCAGCCTGTTTATGCATCATGGGAGCACAATTATACCCTTTCAACTAGTGGCACCTTCAGGCAACAGGTGTAAAAGACAGCAGAAAGTGATCAGCCTCGACGAGAAGGAGAACATCACCTTCAAATTCCAAAACTACGACGATCCAGAAATATTCCTAAAGGTTCTCCATGTGGGCCTACACTACTTACTGGGAGCTGAAGACATTGATACTCCAGAATATGACCCAGACGACTAAGGGGATGTTTATTCAATGACAAGGTAGTCCATACCCGACTGAAGATAAAATATAATGGATATGTTATGGATTATTTCGTATTAACACTCAACATTTATATGATGTCATGGAGGCAGCAGGTCGAACGTCAAAAGACTGTCTGTTGATTTTATTTACACTGGACTGATAGAATCTCTTGAAGCCAAAGAAGACACCAACAAAAACACAACACATTGATAAATGGAAATATAAAAATATTTCTATTCAGGAAACAGAAAATCTTATCTATCTGTCATCTGTCTGCATGCACGTGTGTGATTTATTGATTTGCTGTTTGATCGCAGGATTGTAGACATTATCATACCTGAATTATGTAAAAATGTAAACCATAAACATCTCATCATAGGATGCTTTTCTTATATTTCCTGTAGTATAATAAAAGTCATCATCATGCACAGATGATGAGGTGAATTTGGCTCAGTAGTCCAGGGGAATGATTGGTTTATATCCCAATTTATGTTTAATACTGTACAAAATTCTACGGTGCACTTTAAAAAAAACAAAAAACAAAAAAATCTCTTCAAATTTATCGAGTACATTTCCAAGCTTATACATCGCATTCATTTTAATAAGCTAAGGTTTCACTCAGCATCTGAAAAAAAAAAAAAAAAAAAAAAAAAGTCCTCTTGAAATGCACTGCTTTTAATTTTTACGGACACAAACATCTGACTACGATTCGGAAATCTCAAAATGGTCTTATACTAACTCTATATAGGAGGAATAAAAAAAAAAAAAAAAAAATTACAACAAAGTTTATACTAAGAAATAGTGCACTGTTATGCCGGAGTTTCCTGAATATAGCGGGAGTATATAGCGGGAGTATATAGCGGGAGTATATAGCGGGAGTATATAGCGGGAGTATATAGAAGTCTGGACGAGCCACAGCTCTAATTCACTGACACAATTTAAACAATGCCGTGACGTGTCTGATTCGCTGGTTATATTATGTATATGAATGTATTTCCATGGATTATGTTTATCTCAAAATAATTATTCCTAGCCTGAATTTGTCATTCGAAAGTCCTGTGAGGATCGATATGTAAGCTGGGAGTACTTGAAAATGGCTACTTACTCTCTGTTGTATAATGAAACAGAGCCATACCATAATGTATTCTATAATAGAAAATATGTGGTTTGATACCACAGTGTATCAAAGTTTACACATATATAAATGGGTGACTGTATCGTATATATTATTTAATTGTATTTACTTGGATACTAATTGTTCAGGCAGTTTTAAAGCTATGTGGTAATAATCACTATAATAATTACAAAAGGGTTATGATAATGTTATCAATATTATGAGTATTGTATGTTCTCAATGGTTATTTTATGATTTATGTATGTATTTACTGTATATGTATATGTAAGGGCTGCACAGTGGTGTAGTGGTGGGCACGAATGCCACACAATAAGAAGGTCCGAGGCTCAGCGAGGGCATTTTGCATGTTCTCCCTGTGCTTGCATGGGTTTCCTCCCACAGTCCAAGGACATGCACATTAAACTATTTGGCTTTTGCAAATCGCCCCTTGGTGTGTGTGAGTGTGTGTGTGTGTGTGTGTGTGTGTATGTGTGTGTGTGTGTGTGTGTGTGTGTGTGTGTGTGTGTGTGTGTGTGTGTGTGTGTGTGTGTGTGTGTGCATCCACCTTATCCTGTGATGGTCTCGTAATCTGTTCAGGACATACCCACCTTTGCTCATAATCTGCTGAAATAGGCTCCAGCTTCCCTGCAACCATAATAGAATTAAACGGCTCGTAAAATGAGTGTGTGCGTGAGTGGGTATATATGTATAAAACAAGTAAAAGTATTGAAAGGAAACATTTAAATAATTACACACTTTAAAATCATCACTAATTGTCCCATATCACATTTGATCCAAATTTTGTATAACATTTGTTTTTATCTGGCAGAACTTTATTTACATCGCACGGTTTGCACCTCATGTTATGTGAGCCTAATCTATTATGCGTGTTTTGTACTGTAAATAAATGAATAAATTAATAAATAAAATGCTTTAAGATTTGTTGGACTAAAAGCACTAATTCTTGTAAATATACTGTATTAATAATAATTAATTGATTCATATTATGTAATATATACATATATTACATCTACATCCACATTCTTCTCCCTGTGCTGTTACCTTGTCGTGGTGGAGAGGCTTGCATGTCTCAGAGATTCTGGAGGCTTGGTCGGGGAAGGATATATCCTTCAACAGGTTCAACCATACTGAATTGGTTCCAGATGAGAGACCAGCGAAAACACAGCACCCGGTCCTCCAGGTTGGGGGTTTGGACGTAGGGCTAACAACCCTACTCCTTGAAAAGAAACTCTGTTACGGAAGCTATGATGATAAACAATCCTATGGACTCTGATGTGGACTTGAACCAACATGTTGGTTTTATGAACACCCCTGATGAAAGCCTACTACAGGAAGTTAGGAGTGAGAGCTCAAGTCTGCTCAAGCCCAAAACAAAGATACAAATTGGTATATGGAACACACGTACAATGTTTAAAACATCCCAAACAGCTCAGGTTATAAATGAGATGAGGCGATACAAGCCCGACATCCCAGGTATCAGTGAATGCCGTTGGACTAGTACTGGTCGCAGAAAAACGAGAGATGGTTCAACTATCCTATACTCAGGTCACAGAGACCATCATATCCGTGGAGTAGCCCTCATCATATCCCAGAAGTATGGTAACACCTTGTTGGAATGGGAGCCCCTTGGGGACAGAATGATTAGAGCCAGGTTTAACTCCAGGCACTGTAAGCTAACCATCATACAATGCGATGCACCAACTAATGATGCTGATGAAGGAGATAAAGATGAGTGGTATGAGAAACTGCAAGAAGTAATGTCAAAGGTTCCAAAACACAATCTTTTACTAGTGATGGGTGATTTAAATGCAAAAGTAGGAGAGGATAACATCAATTGTGAGAGAGCAATGGGCAAACATGGGTGTGGTACAAGAAACAACAACGGTGAGCACCTGATTGACTTCTGTCTTGACAACAATCTCATTGTTGGAGGAACACTTTCCCCCCCATAAGAACATCCGCAAATGGACATGGAAGTCGCCAGATGGTACTTCAGTCAACCAAATAGATCATGTTCTCATCTGTGGGAAATGGCGCCGGTCACTACTGGATGTCCGTGTATATTGTGGAGCTGATGCAAACTCCGACCAAAAACCTTGTCAATGCCACACTCAAGCTCAAACTAAGAAAGAAAAAGAGAGATGGTAACATCAGGAAAAAGTTGGACATCGCTAAGTTTTAAATGCCTTAACAAAAACAAAGGCTTTGTCATGGAGCTTCGGAACAGATTCACTGCATTAACAGAGACAGATAGTGAAAACCTGAACATCCAAACCAAATGGGAAAACATCAAAAATGCATATGTTGAAACTGCTACTAAGATCCTAGGCCACTGTGAACGAAAGAACAAAGAATGGATAACACCTGATACATGGCAAAAAATAGAAGAGAGGAAACAACTAAAAGCTAAAGTGCTCAACACCAGGTCTGAAAGAATACAACAGTAGTTTCAAGAAGCATATAGACTGAAAGACAAAAAAAGTCAAGAGAAGTGCTAGACGAGATAAATGAGGCTTTGTAGAAGAGCAAGCAACAAGAGCAGAACACACGATCAATTACCCTCGTAAAGGATAGAGATGGTAACATCCTCACCACAGATAAAGAACAGATAGAGAGATGGGTGGAACACTCAACAAAAAAATAAAAAAAAGTGTCGTCAACAGAACGGATCCAACTGAAAATATAACACCATCACTAACAGCAGATGAACTCAACATCAACACCAACCCCCCATCTGACAGTGAAGTCTACAAAGCTATCAAGAAACTAAAAAGTGGAAAAGCTGCTTGGTTTGACTCCATTCATGCAGAAATGATAAAGGCTGATATTAACACCTCAACAAGAGTACTAACACGGCTGTTCAACACCATCTGGAAGGAGGAAGACATCCCTGAAGACTTGTCAAAAGGTCTCATCGTCAAACTTCCAAAGAAAGGCGACCTACAGAACTGCGATAACTGGCGAGGCATCACACTGCTCGCGGTACCATCTAAAGTTTTCTGTCATATCCTTCTAAGCAGAATTGAAAACAGCATTGACAACAAAATCCACGAAGAACAAGCGGGGTTTCAACGAGGGAGAAGCTGCATTGACCAGATCTTCACACTGAAGAACATCCTTGAACAATGTGTGCAATGGAACACACCATTGTACATCAACTTTATAGACTTCCAAAAATCTTTTGACAGCCTGCACCGTGACACCTTATGGAAGATCTTGCAGTCATATGGAATCCCCAAAAAATCATAAACCTGATTCAGATGTTCTACAACAAGTATGAATGTTCTGTGATCATAGATGGTAGACTCTCCGAGTGGTTCCCAGTAATATCAGGTGTGAGATAAGGTTGAATCATTTCTCCAATCCTCTTCCTTGTTGCACTGGACTGGATCATGAGAAAAACAACATCGGGCAAACCAAGAGGTATACAGTGGACCCTCTTTTCCCAGCTAGAGGATTTGGATTTTGCAGATGACATCGCTGCACTCTCAGCAAATGTAAACCACCTCCAAGAGAAGACCAACCAACTGTACAACTTTGGAAAGCAAATTGGCCTATACATCAATGCCTCCAAAACTAAAATTATGAACATTGGAGCAGAGAGAGATGTAACAGTCAAAGTTGATGAACAACCTTTTGAAAATGTTGACAAATTCACATACCTAGGAAGCCTTGTCAGCAAAGAAAACTCCAGCAGTAAAGATATTCAGTCCAGACTCTCCAAAGCTCGATGTGCCTTTGCCAGACTTTGCCCCATCTGGAAGTCTAAATAATACACTCAGAGGACAAAGGTACAGCTTTTCAACAGCAACGTCAAATCTGTCTTATTATATGGCTCGGAATGTTGGCATGTGGTGCAGAGTTGCATGAAGAAAATCAAGACCTTCTTCAACAAATGCCTGAGGTACATCTACAGCATATTCTGGCCAATAACCATCTCAAACTATGAACTGCACAAGAAAGCCAAATGTGCAAGCATTGAACATCAGATAAAACTCCGACGCTTAAGATGGCTTGGACACGTGCTCAGAATGGATAACAACAGGATTCCCAAAGTGGCTCTCAGATGGACTCCACCTGGAAAGAGAAGCAGAGGACGACCAAAAACAACATGGAGAAGAACTATAACATCAGAGCTGAAAGAGATGAACCTGACATGGGGGGAAAGCACAAAAGGCAGCACAGGATGGGTCCAGATGGAAGACAATCATCATGGGCCTTATGTTCCACTGGGAACGAAGAGGATTAAGTAAGTAAGTAATGTTCTCAATGGTTATTGTATGATTTATGTATGCATTTACTGATATGTATATGTAAGGGCTGCACAGTGCTGTAGTGGTTGTAATCTGTTCAAGACCGGGGATTTAGCTCAGTTGGTAGAGCGTCCACTTTATCCTCCGGAAGGTCGGAGTTTGAATCTGGCCGCGTCATACCATAAGACGTTAAAATTTGGCAGTTGTTGCTTCCTGCTTGGCGCTCAGCATCAAAGGATAGAACAACACAATAACTGGCGCTGCACAGTGGCGACAGGTGCCCAGAGCACAAACCAAATTTCAATGTATGTAAAAGTACTTTGACAATAAAGAATTAGTTTTAGTTTAGTTTAGGACATACTTTCGCTCATAATCTGCTGAAATAGGCTCCAGCTTCCCTGCGACCATAATAGAATTAAACGGCTCATAAAATGAGTGTGTGCGTGAGTGGGTATATATGTATAAAACAAGTAAAAGTATTGAAAGGAAACATTTAAATAATTACACACTTTAAAATCATCACTAATTGTCCCATATCCCATTTGATCCAAATTTTGTATAACATTTGTTTTATCTGGCAGAACTTTATTTACATCGCACGGTTTGCACCTCATGTTATGTGAGCCTAATCTATTATGTGTGTTTTGTACTGTAAATAAATGAATAAATAAATGCTTTAAGATTTGTTGGACTAAAAGCACTAATTATTGTAAATACATGCGGCGGCAAAGGGTGTTGGATCACTGATCCTAGGGTTGGAGGTTCGAGTCCCACTCCCCACAAGGTTGTCACTGTCCCCCTCCGCCCAGTGCACTCACTGAGTTATCAAAGGCCGGTCATGTCTCTCACTATCTATGGTGAGAGGATCATGTAAAAGAAACATTGCTGACTTTTGAGCCGCAAAGCCGTCAGCGTGTTTCCGCCCCTTGTGAGAAGGTTGTGTCAGGAAGGGCATCCCACGTAAAAACCTCTGCCAAGTCAAACATGCCAATCAGATGATTCACTGTGGCGACCCCTGAGATATATTATATATATATATATTTATATCGTATATATAAAATGTATGTTAATACTAATTAATTAATAACTATTGTAAAAACATTGCAAATATTTGGGATGCTGAGAGGCAAGATTGACAGATAATTTTTGATGGCCTCCTTTTTGTTGATTATTTTTGCATCTGAGTTTTTTCCTACTGTAATTTCCTTTTTCAATCTTACAGAGTCACGTCCATACATAAATATATTTACCCCTTCTTAAAAACTGCAAGTAAAAGCCTATAACTTGAATGTGTAAAGAATGAAACCTCCGAATTGTACTATACTGCTATAATAACCCCTTGCTTGAATCACCACCTTATTGTGATGGAGGGCTTTGCGTGTCCTAATGATCCGAGGAGCTATGTTGTCAGGGGCATTAAGCACCTGGTAAGGTCATCCAAGGCAAATAGGTCCTAGGGGAACGTTCAGACAATGCAAAACCCTACGGAAAAACATAGAAGGACATGGTCTCGTTTGCCAGTACGTGCTTCAACGGCGTCCACTCCTGAAGCCAGGGCTGGGGGAGGGGCTCGAAGCTGAGTGCCTGGTGGTCGGGCTTCTGCTTATGGATTTCGGTCGGGTTCAGATCAAAAAAGAGACATGGGTCTGCCCTCACATGGACCCACCACCTGTGGGAGGGGCTATAGGGGTCAGGTGCAGTGTAAGTTAGGTGGCAGTTGAAGGCATGGGTTCTGTCAGAATGATCCTTGATTGCTGACTCTGACTCTTGGGACATGGAATGTCACCGCTTTGGTGAGGAAGGAGTCTGAGCTGTTGCATCAGATAAAGATGTCCCAACTGGATATAGACGGACTCAGCTCAACACATGGTTTATGCTCTGGAACCACCCGTCTCGACAAGGGCTGGACCATATTCCATTCTGGAGTTGCTCATGGGGAGAGGTGGCAAGCAGGTGTGGACATCCTTATCTCAGGGCCCACACGTTGGGTTTCTTCCCAGTTGACGAAAGGGTATCTTCCCTCTGTGTTCGGCTGGGGGTGGGTGGGTCCTGACTGTTGTTTGTGAACCCACCCCTCAAACCCCCACACCCAAAGACAACTTTTAAAAAGTATAACACACTAGATTTCTTCAGTTTCCATTGAGATTAGCAGAACAAATGCAAATTCTGTAACACTGCTGAAAGGTCATTTGGTCAAATACATTATAGTGTGGAAAGTAGATAGATACCATTGACTGTATACAGCATATGAGTAAATCAATAAAGTCTTTTCTTAATTAACGGTCAGTACTTTGAGTGAGTTTCTACAGTTGATATATACAGTACTGGATTGAGAGCGTAAGGTAAAAGGTCAAAGACGTCCATCCTTCTTTAAACTGTAAGTGCAGCAGTAATATTTGGTTCAGAGCTAAAATGATAAACAAAATAATTTGATAAGGGGCAGTGTTCTAGGGTGCTGGCTTACTGATCTGTAGGATGGGGGTTCAAACCCCACTACCAAGTTGTCACTGCCGACCCCCCCCCCCCCCCCCCCCAGTGCAGCTAACTATGTTATTAAAGGCCAGCCAAGTCTCTCATTTTCTGTGGTGAGAAGCATGTAAAAAGAACCATGTTGTTGTTCATAAAGAGTTGGATATTCGGATTCCTTCAGTGTCTGTCTGCCCTGTGATGGCCTATCGATCTGTCCAGGGTGTATTCTGCCCTCACCCAGAGTCATCTGAGATGGGCCCAGCCTCCCTACAACTTAATTAGCATTGCGTGGTTCAGAAAATTAACTGTACTACTTGACGTTAGTGTGTATAGTATTGATAGTATTGATGAACGTATTCTCCTGTTTAGATTAGAAAATATTTTTGAAGTCAAGGGAACAAACCATGCTAGGTTTAAATCTTACTGAAATGACAGTTTTCAGTTCATAGTTATAAGTGGTAATTTCTCTGTATGCTCTACTGTTAAGTTTTGTGTCTCACAAGGTTCTGTTTTAGGCCCATTGCTTTTTTCTCTAACCATGCTCTCTTTAGGTAACATTATTCATGAACATGGTATTAGCTTCCACTGTTATGTAGATGACACACAGTGGTGTATTTCATGAAAGCCAGTTTTGAGACATTATGATGTTGAGAGATAATAACAGCCTTTAGTCAAATAAAGTAGCAGATCTATGGGTTCTCGGGCATAGAGAGTTCTAGTACATTGTAATGTTTGGATGCTGTCATCCCCTTACTCTTACACGCTCACCCAGGACCATCAACAGTGGAGTGAGTGCCCTATGTCACAGTGTGCCCTCATCTTTGCCTTCCTTATGATTCTCTTTTTCAGTTATGTAGTCAGAGTCAGTCATGTAACTATTACACACCTTCTCTCTATCTCTCTCTTTCTCTCTATCTCATTCTCTTTTATGTATCCTTTTGCTGAGGTACACATGCTACTTCTGAGATCCTGCTCCTTCTGTTTTCTGAATCTTGTGATCTATCCTGATATGCTACAAGTGCTTACATTTTTCACCTCAGAAGCCCATCGCTCCCGCTCTATCCATATAGACATAAATATACACTCAGAAAATGTGAAGATGACTTTACGCTGCTGGTGATATATAAACTCTTACAAAAATTATTTAGGACTATAAGTACCATAACAGTTATAAGATAACCAACTACATTGAAGTTTCTGTGACATGGTTTGCATTTTTATTTGGTTTCACCCAAATGAGGGTGGGTTTCCCCTTTGATTCTGATTCCTCTTCTAGTTGGCTGAGGGAGTTTTTACTCTGCCAGTGCCCAGAGACAAGATGAGACTTTCTCTACTTTGCACATTAGAATGTCGCCACCCTGTGTGTGGAGTTATTACTCATTTTTATATTTTCTACATGAAAAAAGGTTCTTGAAACAGCACAATTAATAAAATCAGACATAAACTATGCATGCTAAGTTTTTTTTTTACTAAGTTTGGGATTCATTTCTTTTAAAATAATACTCAAGTAAGCTTGAAATAATGAGAAAAGGCTGAGAGACTCCATGAGTAGATTATGGTGAGCGAAAGGAATTCATGATACATCTGTCATTAGTCAAGCATTATCAAAGTTTATGAGATGTGTCCTTATTAATGTTATCATTATTAACTAATAATATTTACAGGTGATTGTTAGGGACATGTATATAAACGTGAGTGTGTAAAAGGTCTATGACTCAGCTGGACTTGGACAAGATGGACCTGGTTGCACATGCTCCCTGGTGGCGGGTCAGGTGATTCAGAAACTTCGAGAATGGAACTATCCAGAACTTTGGGGAGGTTATATTAAGGACCTGGTGTCGACTGGCTCCAGCCTCTTCCTGTCTCATGCAGCCTCTTCCAGGCTCTCCTAGTCTGCTTGGTGCGCAGATCCTCTAAGGAAACTCATCGCGGCGGCTCATCTCATCCAAGGCGCATCATGGAAAATTCACCCAAGTTTCGTTGTTCGGGACTTCATCACCAAAGTCCATCTTCCATGCTCACTCACAGCCAAAGGATTTCAATCATTTGTTTTCTTCGACACGTGGGATTCTAAGCCTTTGCCCGCCAGCCCGTGCGCCGCTTCTAAATTTACCATACTGCAGGTGCTTGGTGACTATATATATATATATATATATATATATATATATATATATATATATATATATATATATATATATATATATATATATATATATATATATATATATAGGACCCTTTGTTTAATGTGTATTTTGTTTAGATTTAAGCTGTAAGTATTCTTTTGCCTTACTTTGTTTATATTATTAAATTGTATATAGGTTATGTCGTGGTCTGTAGTGCTTTACTGGTTTCATGGGGCAATTTACTTCTAAATTCCACACATAACAAAATTGTGGGCTCGTCTGATAGAATCCATTTGGCGTACGTAACAGTGACCTTACAGTCAATGAATGAGGTCAACTAGTATTTTGAGCTTGCATTTGATCTGCACTTTGTTGAAGCTTCAGGGCACTTGAGGTCAGGGTTCAAACCCAGGACCATCTTGCTTGAGGTGGACGTGCTAACCGCAATGCCGCTTGAATACAGTAATAAAAGCACTATGTTATTACAATCCAGAGGAAAGTAGATATTACACTCTCTGATCGGCGATGGCTAACAGCCTGCTGGGAATGAATCACACACTGAATTAAATGACAATTAAACAAACACGTACTGAATTAAACCTGCCACTCAACATTTCTTTAAAACTTTCCACTACTTTTGGCTAACTAAAAAGTATGACAAAGCAAAACATCTTCTTGACTGCAAAACATTGTGGTCGTAGGTCAGTGAGATAACGGAATACTACAGCTCTTTAGAATGCCCTGGAGGGGTAGTCTGAACACACCCGGTATCAATGTGCATTTGCAGGGGTGAGTAAAGTAAGAGTGAGTGATTCACGTTCATGTACCTTCATGTTCCTTTAATCACGCAATGGGAAGCGGTCACAATATTATTATGGATGGAGTAAAATATGGTCAGATGTGTTAGGGCATGTGTGAGTCTTCTTCCTCTTCTTAAATCAGCCAAGTTTGCTTAAATCGGCCAAGTTTGCAAGTCAAGCATGACTGGTTGCTGACAGGCCAATTTTGTGCAGGGAAGTTCCTGAGCAGCCACCACGCTATATTAAAAATGACACCTTTAATAATTTTTTCTTCTTCTTCTTTTCTTTTCGGCTGTTCCCTTCAGGAGTTGCCACAGCGAATCATCTGCCTCCATCTCACCCTATCCTCTGCATCTTCCACTCTTACACCAACTACATTCATGTCCTCCTTCACCACGTTCATGAATCGTCTCTTTGGTCTTCCTCTAGGCCTTCTGCCTGGTAGTTCCAACCTCAGCATCCTACTACCAATATACTCACTATCCCTCCTCTGTACATGTCCAAACCATCCCGATCTAGCCTCTCTGAATTTGTCTCCAAAACGTCTTACATGTGCTGTCCCTCTGATGTGCTCATTCCTGATCCTATCCATCCTCGTTACTCCCAAAGAGAACCTCAACATTTTCATCTCTGCTACCTCCAGCTCTGCCTCTTGTCTTTTCCTCATCGCCACTGTTTCTAACCCATACAGCATCGTTGGCCTCATCACCGTCTTGTACACTTTTCCTTTCATTCTTGCCGATACTCTCCTATCACACATCACACCGGACACTTTTCTCAAACCATTCCAGCCTGCCTGCACGCGCTTCTTCACCTCTTTTCCACACTCTCCACTGCTCAGCCGTGAGGGAGGGGCACAAACCAGTGTCTCTCCCTCACACCGGTCCCAAGCCCGGATAAATGCAGAGGGTTGCGTCAGGAAGGGCATCCGGCTTAAAACAAATGCCAAATAAAATATGCAAGACACCTTTAATAATTTAAATACATCAAATCAAAGAATCATACTCAAATTATATTTAAAATATAGACAGATTTCTAGTAATAAAACGATTAAAAGTGTCAAAAAAGGACAAAGAAAAAAGAAAAACAACACATTTTTTAACCAGACTCAGAAAATCTACTCAAACATGTCAAATTTTAGTTCCGTGCAAGCTGACCGAAGTGAAGGTCATACTCACAACCGCACACTGACACCTAGGGGCAACTTGGGACAGCCAGGAAGCCTAATATGCATATCTGTGGAAACTGGAGTACCCAGAGAAAACCTATGTGAGCATGGAGAGAACATTCTTCACACACACACACACACACACACACACACACACACACACACACACACATATATATATATATATATATATATATATATATATATATATATATATATATATATATATATATATATATATATATATACACACACATACACACACACACACACACACACTGCCCTGCATAGTGTTGGCCCTGTGATGACCTGGCGAGCTGTCCAGGGTGTACCCTGCCCTTGCCCACAGTTGGCTGAGATGGGTACCAGCCTCCCTGTGACCCTAATTAGGATTAAGCGGTTCAGAAAATGAATGAATGACAACTGTCCCCCATAATTACTGCCACCCCTGGTTAAGATGTGTTCGTTTAGCTTCTAATAAATTCAGTTTTTTTTTTTTTCTAAATAATGTCGGACTACAGTGAAAAAAAGGATGAAAGTCCAACTTTAATTCAAGTGCATTTATTCAGGGGGGAAATTCCCCATTAAGAAATAATTTTTTAACAGCAAATCATGTGTGCCACAATTATTAGCCCCCGATGTTAATACTTTCTACAACTGCCTTTTACCGACAAAACAGTATCTCATCTTCTCCTATAATATTTCACAAGATGGACAAATACAGAAAGAGGATCTTGGACCATTCCTCTCTGTACAACCTCTCAAGGCATCCCGTGACCTGGTCCTCTCCTCTGCACTCGCCTCTTCAGTTCACTCCACAGGGTTTCAATGGGTTTGTGATCTGGGAACTGAGATGGTCATGAGAGGAACTTGATTCTGTGTGTGATGAGCCATTTCTGTGTAGATTGGCCACATGTTTAGGGTCATTATCTTGCTGAAAAACCCAATTATGACCATTTTCAGCTTTCAGGCAGAGGCCACCAGATTTTGTTTTAAAATGTCCTGGTATTTCAAAGCATTTATGATGCAATACACCCTAACAAGGCTCACAGGGCCTCTGGAAGAGAAACAGACCCACAGCATCCCAGATCCTCTCCCAAACTCCACAGTGGGCATGAGGTGCTTTTCTGCATACTCACCTTTTGTGTTCTGCCAGACCCACTTAAAGTGTTTGCTCCCAAAAAGCTCTTTCTTGGTCTCATCGGACACAGTCCATGTCCCGGTACCACTAAGCAAACACCAGACGTTTTCGTTTATGGCTGTGAGTGAGAAAAGATTTTTCTGTGCCTGCCTTCCAAACAGCTTGTCAGCACGTAGATGATGCCTGATGGTTGTTTTGAAGACTTTGTGACCCCAAGATGCTCCCATTTGTTGCGATTCTTTAACAGTGAGCTTTGGTGAACTTTTTATTTCTCTTACCAGCCTCACTGCATGTGGTGGCAAAATAACCTTGTGTCCTCCTCCTGGTTTGTTTACCACCATTTGGGTTGTTTTAAGCTTCTGAATGATTTTCTACATTTTTCTCCTCGCACTTAAAGCAGAACGTGTTCACATTCTTACCCACAGCAGTAGCGCTAGTTTTTAAGTATCCTTTCTTTCTTTTGTTTTTTGCCTGAAAGTAAATACTGTCTCAGTACTAAGTAAGGGACTGTTTTTTTATTCATATATATATATATATATATATATATATATATATATATATATATATATATATATATATATATATATATATATATATACAAATGGATGACATGAGCAGGTCCCTACCTCACGCTCGTACGGAGAATTGTAAAAAGTCTTCATTCTGGACAAAAATCGGAGACACTTTCAGGCAAGCACAACTTGATGAGTGTTTTGTTTGTTTGCTTTTTTTAGTTGAACCTCTCTGATAATAGACTAAACAGTCTCGGGCTGACCTGTTTAATAATATATACATGTTTCAAACATCAAAGGCTGTATTATTCCGTCATACTGATAATTTGGTGTCTAAGATGATCTCGTGGTCATATGTCCAGGCATACAGTTTAGTTTAACATAATGTGGTGGTTTCTGCTGTTGAAGAACCGTTTAGGTTTCAGGAAATAATTATGACATTTTTTGGGGTTATGTTCAGGTTCTTCTGTTGCTAAACATAAACATAATTTCTTCTTCTTCTTCTTCTTCTTCTTCTTCTTCTTCTTCTTCTTCTTCTACTTCTTCATTCAATCATTCATTCATTCATTTTCGGTAACTGCTTAATCCTAATTACAGTCACAGGGAAGCTGGCACCCATCCCAGCCAACACCAGGCAAGGGCAGAGTACACCAGGTCATCGCAGGGCAGAAACACGCTGACAGCTTTGCAGCTCCTCTTGTCGAAAGTCAGCAATGGTTCTTTCACATTAACCTCACCATAGACAGTGAGAGACATGGCCGGCCTTTGATAACCCAGTTAGCTGCAGCGGGGTCTTCTTCTACTTCTTCTTATTACAGTGGTACCTTGACTTATGAAATTAATCTGTTCCGAGGGTAAGCTCATAAGTCAAAATGTTGGTTAGATACAACAAAAAATTCCGATAGGCAACACAGTAAAACCTCCGCTGACGAACGCTTAAGCTCACGAACTTTTCGCCTCAAGAACATTAAATTTGCGAGCATACAGTCTCTGCTGACGAACTAGTTTTCGGCGGACGAACCAAACCACGCGGTCGAACGGCGCCACGGTGGCGGCCACGAGAAGCTGATGCACGCTCACGGCGTCACAGTTCGTCACCCCCTTTCTTTGAGTGCGGACGTGGTTTGTGTTTGATAGACATTTTGGACCATATTGAGTGTACTTTTGCTATTATGGGACCGAAAAAGACCCCACCACAGGCGGCGATCATTGAAAAACACGAACGAGGTGTGCGTTTGTGTGACTCAGCGTCCCAGTACCAGTACGCTAAGTCTACCACCATCCTTAAGAACAAGGAAGCTATTCAGGGTGCGTGTGTGGCGAAGGGTGTTTCCAAACAGTAGGCGTTTCCAAACAGTAAGTCCCTCCCTCCCTCCCTCCTCCTCCCACTCCATTCCATCAACTACCATCACAAAGGTAAATAAAACGACTTTATTATACAGTACAGTTTATTTCTTTAATTACAATACAATAGCACATTTATTATACATAAAATAAGGTATATTTTTGTGTAGTTTTAAGGCTTATTTAGTAGAAAATTATGTTTTATGGGGACCAGGGAACGGATTATTCTCATTTTAATGGTTTCTTATGGGAAATAAATGTTCGGAAGATGAACTTTTCGCCTTACACACACTTTCTGGGAACCAATTATGTTCGTGAGCAGAGGTAACACTGTAATAGAAAACCAATTAATCCATTCCAACTCCCTCACAAACTCATATAGCCTGACACAAACATGTATGTTTGACCTAATATATTAAAGAATAATAATACAGGTAAATTAATATTAATAATAGGTAGGTAGTCTGTTGGGTTTTTACACCCAATCCAAGTGGCTCATCAGGCCGGTGCTTATCCCTGGTTTCCGTAGTGTGAAGCGACTAGGAGTTCAACTCCTCCTGGATGGGACGCTAGTCCATCGCAGGTTACCTTCCCAGTATATTTTACTGGTACCCATTTATACTGCTGGGTGAACAGAGGCACACTTGTGGTTGAGACCTTGCCCAGGGGTCTTAGCACAGTGAGGGTCTCAGTGGGATTTGAACTCACAACCTCCCGATCATGAGCACAGCACCCTAACCACTACACCACCGGCCCCACAATATTAATAATAATTAATAATAAATAATAATAAAACAAGAATAAACAATAAGTCAACTACCCCTTCCGATCATTGACTGTGGCAAAGATGTCATGTGTGCGCGAAGATGTCATGTGGGCAGCCATGGGGTGGTGTGTAAGAGGAGGAGGAGGAGGAAAATTTTGTGCATGTGCATGCTACAAATGCCAGCGAGGAAAGACTCGTGGTGAGCACACACAAGGCCAGTGCTTCTCAAATAGTGTGATGACTTCTCAAAAAACAGTGTGATGCCGGGGGGGGGGGGGGGGTGTTTGTTGCATATGACCCTGGGAACATGCTTTTTGCCATACTGTACTAGAATTAAGTGTACTTGCGCATCCACTATAGTAGGTGGCAGTGGCACTCTCACTGTGTTCCCTATGATGGTGTTATGCACCACCTCATGCCTGCCCACGTGACATCTTTGCCCACGTGACATCTTTGCTACAGTCGATGATTGGAAGAGTTAATGTGCATGTACAGTATTATGAAATATTTATTGTTTTTACATGTTTATCTTTAATATATTAGGTCAAATATACATGTTTGTGTCAGGTTATATGAGTTTGGGAGGGGGGTTGGAGCGGATTAATTGGTTTTCTGATGGTAAAGGTGCTGGATCACTGATCCGAAGGTCGAGGGTTCAAGCCCCACTCTCAACAGCTTGTCACTGCCCCCCCAGTGCAGCTAACTGGGTTATCAAGGGCAAGCCATGTCTTTCACTGTCTATGGTGGAAGCTCATATAAAAGAACCAGTGCTGAATTTTGATAAGAGCATCTGCATTGCCGTCAGCATGTTTCTGCCCTGTGATGGCCTGGTGATATGTAAAAAGGGGGACTCCGCCTTTGCTCAGAGTCAGCTGAGATGGGCGCCAGCCTCCCCACAGCCGTAATTAGGATTAAGTGGTTCGGAAAATGAATGAATGAATAAATACTAAATCTACATATGTATGTAATAAATAATTTGAGCAAATTAGATTTTTCTTTGCTATTTGATAACACAAAGTATTGTTCACCCATTTTCGATGTCTGAATATTGAAACGTTTCACAGCTGTAATGCCTAAAGCAGCAGTTTTTGTTTGATGTTTAAAATAATGATGTGATGCACTGCTGTGGTTACACTGCTGTTTAACTTCCAGGTGGTAAAAGGAATACGCTACTTATACTGTACTTTTTTGTGCATCAATTTACAATGCTTGAGCTGCAATGCCCTGCTGAGATGTCCAGGGTGTACTATGCCCTTGCCCAGAAGTCGGCTGAGATGGGTGCCAGCCTCCCCATGACCCTAATGAGTTTGCAATGCTGTTGGAGCCTCTGCACTCTGATTTCTCAGAAGCTTGGAGTAGTGTTACATTTTTTAAAGTACACTTCCATGCATACACTTCAAAAGTTCGTTTTATTTACTAATAAGACATTTTAATAGTTAAAGTGTTACATTTCTACAACTCCAATAAAAAAAAAGTTGTTAAGCTGTGCAAAAAATGTAAAAAGACAACAACCCCCCCCCCCAAAAAAAAAAAAAAAACCCAAAACAAAACACAACGCAGTGATTTTGCAAGTCTCATGAACCTGGATTTAATTCACAAAGAGCATAGATAATATCAAGTGTGGGGCAGTGACAGTAGTGCTGACTTACTGATCCCAAGGTCTGGAGTTCAAGCCCCACTGTCTCCAGGTTGTCACTGCTGTCCCCCCAGTGCAGCTACCATGTCACTTGATGAGGGGCATGTGAAAGAAATCATTTATAAAGAGTCTGGCTTTGGGAGACTCTCACTCAGATTGAGATGGGTGACATGGGTGCCAGCCTCTCTGCGATCATAATTATGATTAAGCGGTTCAGAAAATGATAAAATGAATGAATATTATATCAAATGTTGACAGTGAAACTATTTCATGAAAAATATGAACTCATTTTAAATTTGATGCAGCAATATAATCTCAAAAAAGTTGGGTTGTGGCAACAAAAGTAATCGGAAAGGAAAAGTGGAACTATAAAGAGCTGGAAAAACATTATGCAACTAATTCATTTAACTGGCAACAAGTCAATAACATGATTAGGTATAGAACCAACATCTGGGAAGGCGTTAACTCATCTGCATTAAAACTGCATGATCTGGAAATTGTGGAGCAAAAAAATATGTTCTTCAATATAAAGCTACAAAAGCTTTGAATGTCTCATTATCAACATGTCCTTCCATCAGCTAGGCAATCAGCCATCTAATGAAAAGAATGCATTGAGTTTTCTCTCTTCCACATATGTTTGTTTGTGGAAGGGAGTGGTGCTGCTCGCATGACAGAGAGCGACAGAGAATTTCTCACGATTTATTACTTGAGGATTTTTCTTCTGTTTGTTTTGAAAAGATGACCACCCTGTTGTCTGCAAAAAAGAAAAAAAACTGCATGGAAAAAAACAACAACATTGTATTAATGTTATACTACAGTGAGTGACTGACTACTATAAATCGCAATCTCTCACAGTAAGAGCGTACTGCAGCCTACAAATTATAGTGCCACTAAAACCCTGTCCACTGCATCACAGAAGGCAAAAAAAGAAAGAGCTCACATAGTATGTGTGGCTGAAAGTTGCTTTTCGAGGCATTTGGTAGAAGAGATTAGTATATTTCTTACCGGCGTGGCGTTCTGGTGCGTTCTGACTTACTGTTACCTATGTCTACGTGCCTATATATTGTGAGTAAACCAAAACATTCATCTTTCTTATATCAGTTTATTTTCTGTAACCGGTTAATACTAATTAGTGTCATGGGGAGGATGGTGCCCATCCCAGCCAACTCCAGGCAAGGACAGAGTACACCCTGGACAGCTCGCCAGGCCATCGT
>CM045737.1:10323725-10421225 GCA_024760905.1 Plotosus lineatus
GAAGGAGAGGAGATAAGGAGACTTGGTGGTGGAATGAGGAAGTGCAGGAGCGTGTACAAAAGAAGAGGTTAGCTAAGAAGAAGTGGGACATAGAGAGGACTGAAGAGAGTAAACAGGAGTACATGGAGACACAGCGTAAGGTGAAGGTAGTGGTGTCAAAGGCCAAACAGAGGGCGTATGATGACTTGTATGCTAGGTTGGTCAGTAAAGAGGGAGAAAATGATTTATACAGGTTGGCACAGCAGAGAAATAGAGATGGGAAGGACGTGCAGCATGAATGAATGAGCAAAATGAGAGAGAAAAAAGAGTAGAAGAGGTGACTGCTGAGGACCAGGAGGTAGCAAAGATTAGTAAGGGTGAAGTGCGGAGGACATTGAAGAGGATGAAGAATGGAAAGGCAGTTGGTCCTGCTGACATACCGGTGGAGGTATGGAAGTGTCTAGGAGAGGTAGCAGTAGATTTCCTGACAAGAACATTCAACAGGGTCTTAGAGAGTGAGAGGATGCCAGAGGAATGGAGGAGAAGTGTGCTTGTGATAATTTTTTAGAACAAGGGAGACATGTAGAGTTGTGGCAACTACAGAGGGATAAAGTTGATGAGCCATATGATGAAGTTATGGGAAAAAATAGTGGAAGCGAGACTAAGGGCAGAGGTCAGCATTTGTGAACAACAGTTTGGTTTCATGCCAAGAAAGAGCACCACAGATGCAGTATTTGCCTTGAGGATGTTAATAGAGAAGTTTGAAGAAGGTCAGAAGGAGCTGCATTGTGACTTTGTGGATCTGGAGAAAGCCTATGACATGGTGCTGAGGGAGGAACTGTGGTATTGCATGAGAAAGTCTGGAGTGGCAAAGACGTATGTTAGAGTGGTGCAGGACATGTATATGGGATGTAAGACAGTGGTGAGGTGTGCTGTCGGTGTGACAGAAGAGTTCAAGGTGGAGGTGGGACTGCATCAAGGGTCAGCTCTGAGCCCCTTCTTGTTTGCTATGGTGATGGACAGGCTGACAGACGAGGTTAGAAAAGAAGCTTCATGGACTATGATGTTTGCAGATGACATTGTATCTGCAGTGAGAGCAGAGAACAAGTGGAAGAAAATCTAGAAAGGTGGAGGTATGCCCTGGAAAGGAGGGGAATGAAGGTTAGCCTCAGTAAGACAGAATACATGTGTATGAATGACAAGGACCCAACAGGAATGGTGAGGTTACAGGGACCAGAGATATGGAAGTTGGAGGATTCTAAGTACTTAGGATCAACAATCCAGAGCAATGGAAAGTGTGGAAAAGAGGTGAAGAAGCGTGTGCAGGCTGGTTGGAATGGTTGTAGAAAAGTGTCCGGTGTGATGTGTGATAGGAAGGTATAGGCAAGAATGAAAGGAAAAGTGTACGAGCTGGTGTTAAGGCCATCGATGTTGTATGGTTTAGAAGCAGTGGCCCTGGTGAAAAGACAGGATGTAGAGCTGGAGGTAGCAGAGATGAAAATGTTGAGGTTCTCTTTGGGAGTAACGAGGATGGATAGGATCAGGAATGAGTACATCAGAGGGACAGCACATGTAAGATGTTTTGGAGACAAAGTCAGAGAGGCTGGATTGAGATGGTTTGGACATGTACAGAGGAGGGATAGTGAGTATATTGGTAGTAAGATGCTGAGGTTGGAACTACCAGGCAGAAGGCCAAGAGGAAGACAAAAGAGACGATTCATGGATGTGGTGAAGGAGGACACTTACCTTACCTATAAACTGTTAGACAGTAAAAAAAGAGCGAGGTGGGTTTAAAACTTGAGTATCTGTGTTAAAAATAGGTTAAAATGTCTGTACACCTGCATGTTTCCCAACAACCCGAGTGGATAACATACTGGCTGTATGTAGTAAATCCTTTATACTATGTCAAGACCCATGATAATGTTTACTTCTGACTCATCATGGTTGTTCTCGACCTCATAATGATTGATATAAAAACTAGCAAAAACTGTGTTATCTTTTTTTTTTTGTAAGGCAGATTTGGTTTCTGTTTCGTTTCTTATAAGCCAACACACCTCTCCTGAGATAAAAATCACTGGTAGTCAGCAGCTCGGGCTGAGAATGGCTGTATCAAGTCCACAATTCTGTGATCGACCACAATGGTCTCAGACTGTCAGTAATGTAATGGCGGATAGTTGGCAACATTGTCTGATTAGTAGATTATTTTGTGTAATTGTCCAATATTTGAAAGAGGTTTCCATGATACCAAAATCATTGATAACAATGTATGTCTGCATCTTACATTACACTTACAGTGAGTTAATTCTTATTAGGAATCCTGGGTGAAAGGTGGGAGACTGAATGTGTTTAAGATAAGATAAAGATAAAGGGATAATTATTTTCAACTTCTGCATGAACAATGAAAATCAGTTTAGCAGCTCTTTGTTTTGCAGAAATTATAAAAAGAAAGTGCATAAAACATAGGTGCACACACACACGCACACACACGCACACACACACACACACACACACACACACACACACACACACACACACACAAACACAGGAGGGTGCATGATGCGTCAAAGGTGCATGATTATATGTACAAGATAAAGAATTAGAGCTTTTAATTATAAGGTTGTGTTATATAATGTTCGAGACCTGCTCTAAATAAGAGTATTGCACTGTCCAGGAAGGTCTGAATGGTGTTTATTCAGTCAGTGTGTGATGGTGTTCGTGTTACACATTGAACAGTTTGTAGTTTGTCTGCCCCCCCCCCCGTTAACCTTTCACACCTGACAATTCCCAGATAATATCTTGAGAAAGACTTTGCCAGTTCTTATCAAACTTTACATGCTTTCTTCTTTGCGGTATGCCCTGAAGCATAAGGAAGGTTCTGTGTTTGAATCCCGGGCTCGAGTATTTCTTTGTGGACTTTGCATGTTGCCCCTGTGCTTGCATCAGTTTCCTCCCACAGTCAAAAGACTTGATAAAACATAAAAAGGTCATGTGTGTGTGTGTGTGTGTGTGTGTGTGTGTGATGTCCCTGTGATAATCTGCCTAGCTGTTCAGGGTGTACCTTGCCTTTTCCGTGTGTCAGCAGTGTCCCCACAACCCTAACAGGATTAAACAATTCAGCAAATTAATACTTGAGATTGTATATTATTATTCAAATAAAAAATACTTCGACCTTTGATATATATGTATATATATATATATATATCAAATATATACATTGAGTTTAGCGTGCTCTCTGTAGTACGAGATGTACCTACATGGTATGCTGACATAATACACTAGTTCCGCATGATGCTGCGGCCATTGTTTCACAAACAACAGACTGAACGTGCCCCTCTTTCTTCCCAGTTCACCGAGTGTTACCCTTGTGTTAAGATGTCGTCTCTGTTATCTTTGTGTTTACACTTTTTTGCGGATTTTTGTAACCTTAAGTAAATATGGTTGATCAGAAGCGTAAGCCTACTAGTGATAGTGGTAATCAGAAAAAGTGGCAAGCCATCTCTTTAGAAATGAAGATGGCTATTATCAAGAAAATCGATGCTGGTGAAAAACATGCGACTGCTGCACGTTTCTTCCAAATGGCTCCATCGACCATCGGAAACATTTACAAGCAGAAAGATCGCATCATCGAGAGTGTTAAAGGTTATATTTCATACCGCATTTGATATTTGATGAGTGAATTTGATTAAAATTTATTGATTTGAAATTATTTTTTCTTGAATTTAATTTATTTGAAATTAATGTTGATATTATTTGATATATTTGATATTATTTTACAATAATGTTTATCATATACATTCCCGGGTCGGGAATGAGATCCTGCCTGAAAGTGGAGGAGTGTAAGTATCTCGGGGTCTTGTTCACTAGTGAGGGAAGGATGGAGCGGGAGATCGACAGACGGATCGCTGCAGCCTCTGCTGAAAAACAGAGCTTGTACCGGTCCGCTGTGGTTAAGAAGGAGCTGAGCTCAATTTACCAGTCGATCTATGTTCCAATCCTCACCTATGGTCACGAGCTTTGGGTAGTGACCGAAAGAACAAGATCACGGATACAAGCGGCTGAAATGAGCTTCCTTTGCCAGGTGGCGGGGGTTCTCCCTCAGAGATAAGGTGAGAAGCTCTACCATCTGGGGAAAGCTTGGACTAGATCCGCTGCTCCTCCGCATTGAGAGGGGCCAGTTAAGGTGGCTCAGGCATCTGGTCAGAATGCCTCCCGGACGTCTCCCTGGTGTGGTGCTTCGGGCATATCCAACTGGGAAGAGACCCCAGGGTCGACCTAAAACACGCTGAAGGGACTATGTCTCTCGGCTCGTCTGGGACCACCTCGGTGTCCCCCCAGAAGAGTTGGAGGAAGTGGCTGGGGAGTGGGATGTCTGGACCTCTTTGCTTAGGTTGCTGCCTCCGCGACCCGACCCTGGACTTAGCGGAAGAAGATGAGGATGAGGATGAGGATGAGGATGTTTATAATAATTGATTTAGGCGTGTTTTATGAGATATGGTAATGGTATTTATGGATGTATAGTACAGTATGACCATCATACGTCACTGGAACATACAGTAACAACTTACTTTTTTTTTTTCACCTTACGTTCGGCCGTCTACAAACGTAAGTCAGGGAACATATATATGACTTACGTTTTAGTCCGGTTTTTTATATATATATATATATATATATATATATATATATATATATATATATATATATATATATATATATACACACACACACACACACACACACACACACACACACACACACACACACACACACACAGACAGGGATTCCTCGCTACTTCGCGCTTCAATGTATGCAGCTTCAGTGCATTGTGTTATTTTTTTTTTAAATATTCATTGAAATAAAAAATAAGGAAATCAAGGAAGAAAAGGGGAAAAAAGGTTCAGGAAAATGGCACAAAAACAAGCCCAATTATGCAAAAAAAAAAAAAAAAACCTCTCAACAAACACAAAACAGAAAACAACCCAAAATCTCCCATCAAAACTGCATTTTTGTGAGGTGCGCATCAGCGTGCGCACGTATATATGTGTGTGTATTTATATTTTATTTACATCTTATGGTTTTTTTCATGTTTTTTTCATGTTTAATTGTTATTATAAGCATTTATAGCATTGATTATGTATTTATTGATATTATATACACATATACATGTCTGTATACGTCAGTCGGGGGGGTGGGGGGGTTGATCGTACTTCGCGGTTTTTAGTTACCGCAGCGGGATCTTGGTCGCAATTAACAGCGGAAAGTGAGGGATCCCTGTGTGTATATATATATATATATATATATATATATATATATATATATATATATATATGTGTATATATATATATATATATATATATATATATATATATATATATATATATATATAAAATGTTTGGTGTGATATACTTTGTTTTTTTCAGCAACAGTAAAATAACGAAAATGACTAAAGTAGTAATTATTTTGCGTTCATATCAAAATGTGCTTCTTTTGCACTGATGCAAAGTCTGTCAATCAGAATGGATACAGAACCCAACCAACCAGAACCACTTGTTCCAGGTTAGGAATTTTTAAAATGGAGACTGGAATTCCATTCGTTTATATTGCGTAATAGCTTTCTAATGTAACAATTCCTGATACATACACTTTCATAAGCAACACAGAGGGGTGTCGGGGGTGGGGGGAGTTTCAGTTCTCGGAAAAAGTCAGACTTATGTCAACGAGAGCTGTAAAATATGTCCTTGACTGTTAAGTATCCTCAACATAGTATCATTTCCTGTACATGTTTAAGAATGTTAATTTCTGTTTTATTTGTGATAAAAACTGTTTATATTACTGTATATTCACAGATCATGCATAATTATCACTTGTTCCATATTATGCTATCTTCCAAAAAGCTGTAGCACCTCCAACTTTTCTTTTACAAATGTGACGCGGCGGATAGGCCTCACAGTGGTTGTGACGCTCGCCACTTTGACATGCGCGCGGGCTGTAACTTCCGTCTGGTATGAAGTATATGTTAACTGTGATGCAGGCAAGGGTATACGTATAAGAAAAGAGGGCTCAGCCCTTATGTGATGCACCACTTACCTCAACCATTGTTTGTCATTTAGAGCACTGATATATCTGTAATACCTTTCACGTATTCACCCGGTTTCTACATTTCCACATTTTATTCTGTTAAAACCTGAAACTGGAACCGACTTTCCTGGAATCATGCTGTATTTCCTGCACAGATACGATACATAAAATACCCTGGAAAATAGAGGTGGTTGATTTAGTGTGTTGTTTTGTGTTGATTTAGTGTGAGACCTTTTTGAATTCCTCATATGTGGGAATCTCAACTGCATCATTTCTGATGGTAGGAGATCGTATCTGTTGTGGCCAACGCGGTTGTGTATGCTGGGGCATCAGGCTGAGGGTTGTAGACACAAACAGACCGAACAAACTGATCCGTAAGGCCAGTAACATTGCGGGGATGGAACGGAACTCTCTGACAGTGGAAATAAGGACAATATTGAACAACTTCTCACACCCACTTTACAACCTCCTACAGTCACAGGAGGCGTTGAGTGAGAAACTGATACCACCTCAGTGTTCTAATGAACGGTGAGAAACTGATACCAGGGAGGCTGGTGCCCATCCCAGCAGTGTGCTGGCGAGTGCAGAGTACACCCTGGATGGCTCGCCAGGCCACCGAAGGGCGGAAATACGCTGACGGCTTTGCAGCTCCTCTTGTCGAAAGTCAGCAATGGTTCCTTTACATGAACCGCACACACACACACACACATCATAGACAGTGAGAGACATGGCCAGCCTTTGATAACCCAGTTAGCTGCACTGGGATCATCCATTACTATTAAATTCAATTTATCATCCATCAACTAGGCGGAGCCAACTTTTATTCATTCATTTTCTGTCACTTTATCCTAATTCAGATTGCGCGAAGGCTGCCGGCAATCTGACCCTGGCAGTACTGGGGATTTAGCTCAGTTGGTAGAGTGTCTGCTTTACCCTCCAGAAGGTCAGAGTTCAAATCTGGCCGTGTCATACCATGACATGTTAAAATTTGGGAATTGTTGCTTCCTGCTTGGTGCTCAGCTTCAAAAGGATAGAATAATGCAACAACTGGTGCTGTACAATGGTGACAGGTACCCGGACTGCTGGGGTCTCATGTGCATTGAGCATATGTGTGTATGAAATTGTGCTATATAAGCATCCACAATATTATATATATAAAGTCTCAGCAGACTTTTGCGCGAGGGTGGGTTTACACCCTGGACAGCTTGCCAGGCCATTGCAGAGCCAACACTCACGGGTGATTTGCAACACCCAATTAACCTGTTATGCATGTTTTTGGACTGTGGGAGGGAACCCACGCAAGCATGGGGAGAACATGTCAACACCACAAAGGAAACAGCCAAGCTGAGAATTGAACCCAGGCCTTCTTGCTGTGAGGCAGACATGCTAACCACTACACCACCATGCCTCCTGTAGCCAATGCATTGCTAGTAAACAGATAGACATTCATAACTCAGCAAAGACTGCAAGCCACCTTGTCAATGTCAGACATTGTCAGAAAATGAAAGCTAATGCAATAAAGGAAAGGTGGATATAAACAAATAAAATTACCATGCACATTTCATGCCCTTTTTTTTTTTTATAAAAAAAAATCAATTTGACACCTTTGCTTTTGACCTAATGGTTCAATTCTCAGGACGGCCAGGAAAATATCTGAAGTGCCCGAGAGTGAGGCATTCAAACCCCAGCTGCACCCCGAGCACAGATTCGATGCTATGCCAAGCGCTTGTGCTCACTACTGGCACATAAGGATGAGTTAAATGCAGAGGTAAAATCGACTGTGTGTGTGTGTTTGCAATCACAGAGGTTTCATCTTTACTAAAACAAACAACACTATGAAGAACACAGAGGTAATTATGAGATTATGCACTAAAGATGTGAATGCAGTCACGGGATAAACAACAACTTATAGAATACATTGGAAATCATTAGTGTAGTCTGTGGCCCATTTCTCAGTGCTAGAGAACCACATTTAAGGCATCATAATCCATGGGGAATCTTGTCTAACCTCGTCTGTCAGCCTGTCCATCACCATAGCAAACAAGAAGGGGCTCAGAGCTGACCCTTGATGCAGTCCCACCTCCTCCTTGACCTCTTCTGTCACACCGACAGCACACCTCACAACTGTCTTACATCTCTCATATATGTCCTGCACCACTCTAACATACTTCTCTGTCACTCCAGACTTCCTCATGCAATACCACAGTTCTTCTCTCGGCAGAAGGAAACTTATTCAGCTCAGCGCTTCAGTGTTTAGCTGCCGTCAATGAATAATGCTAATATTGGTTAAGGGTGAAGCGGTGGTGTCCTGGTGGTGTTGGATTACTGATCCCATGATTGGGGTTTCAAACCCCGCTGTCCCTCCAGTGTAGCTAACTGGGTTATCAAAGGACGGCCATGTCTCTCAATGAACCATTACTGACTTTCATCAAGAGCAGGCTGCATAGATGTGAGTGTGTTTCTGCCCTGTGATGCCCTGGGGAGATTTACTGGGGTACTCTGCCCTCGCCCAGATTCAGCTGAGATTGGTGCCAGCCTTCCCCTGACCCCAATTAGGATTAAGGGGTTCAGCAAATTAATGGATGAATGGTTAAGGATGATCCGATCAGGTGGACTGTGTATAGAAACCTCTGCTGCGTCCAACAATGGCTGAGGAGAACAGCACAGAAGTTGCTGTTCACAAAAGAATTCCAGCAGTGAAAATAATGATATTGTATGCTGTATTGCTGAAGGTTTTCCGAGTTACTATGGCTTAGTGATTAGCACATCTGCCTCACAGTAAGAAGGTCATGTGTTTGAGTCCCAGAGTGCAAAGACATGTATATTAGACTTACTGACTGTTCTAAATTACCACTAGGAGTGAAGGTGTGTGTGTGTGTTGTCCCTGTGGTGGTCTGGTGAACTTTTAAGGGTGTGCCCCACCTTTGCCCAGTGTCCTCCCATGAGTCTAATAGGATTAAATGGTTCAGCAAATGAGTGAATGAGTGAGAGAGACCTGCTGATCATGATCATCTTCGAGAACTGATTGCTGTTCCATGCTGTATCACAGGGTCCTTAAGTTTTTCAGCTTATTAAATATAAATGGAAACACAGACACAGCGTTCCCTGTCAATGTGTGAACAAAGGAAACAAGGTATGTGCCGACAGTCTGTTGACATTTAGTTTTCTATTTTGAGGTTTTAGAGAATTATTGTGGTGAGCTGCACATCACAGGATGTCAATTTTCCATTTCATATGATGTCATACATTTATGCACTCGATACGTCGCTGGGGTTTCGTTACTACTGCTTGTGGCATTGCTGAAATGTTGCTCTTGTGTTTTTATACCCACCTTCAGCTGTTCAGTATTTTTTGTGTTGGGTGTTTCTAATCCTCCTCTTGACAAACCCCACTGACTGTCTATGTCGAGGGTATGCAACCTTATTTGTAAAGGGCTGATGTGGGTACAGGTTCTCATTCCAGCCAACCAGGAGTCACACCTGAGCGGTTCAGGACAGTGAAGCTCAGCAGACAGAAACAGGTGGATGGTGCTCAGGCATCATGGCCAGTAAACCATTTTGTAATATAGTACTGTACTTTTGGCACAATAGGACATAATCATCTTTATTAAATTGGTCAGCAGCCAGAAGCGTGAAGTGCATTAAAATCTCCTGGGAAATGGCTACAGCCACTTTGGCTACCAAATCATTACAGACCACGGAAACATCATGCTGTACTTCAAACACCTTGAGATTTATGCCTGTCTAGTCTTTGCCCAGATGCTCAGACATTGACTTCCGCATGAAATCCATCGATTTTATTTATTATTGCATTATTAAATCATTATCATTAATCTCAAAAGAGGACTTTGGACTATGGTATGTGCAGAATTCAAAAGATCAGTGACTACCAAATCCCTCCGCCCCTACGCTCGGCATAAATTAAAGCAAATTTAAATGTAATATTATACATCAGGGCTATTCAATCTAGTCAAAGGGTGGATGTTGGATAATATTCTAACTAAACAGGACCCACACCTGAGGTTTTAATGAAGGTGAAGATCACATGACTTAAACAGGTGGATGGTTAAGTTTCTGCTCAACTTTCACCTACACTGTCCTCGAGTGAATATAAATGACTGACTGATATCTGACATATTTGACGGTTCAAAATTAATAAGACATATTTGACATATGATACACTGCTAGAGAAAAAAAATAAAAATTTACAAACCCCTACTTTTTTACCCCTGAAAGGGAACAGCCAAAAGGAGAAGACGAAGAAGAAGAAGAAGAAGAAGAAGAATATGTTTTTGTAACCTACAAATTTCTGAAAACAAGTTATAATTGTTTATATTTGTTTAACATCTCATCCCAGCCGAGCGCCTGGTGGTCGGGCTTATGCCCATGGAGCCTGGCCGGGCCTAGCCCGAAAAGGAGACATGGGTCCATCCTCCCATGGACCCACCACCCGTGGGAGGAGTTTTAGGGGTCGGGTGCAGTGTGAGTTGGGTGGCAGCCAAAGGCATGGGTTCTGTCGGACCGATCCTCGGCTACTTACTCTGACCCTCGGGACATGGAATGTCACCTCTCTGGCGGGAAAGGAGCCTGATTTGGTGCGTGAGGTGGAGAGGCGGTGAGCCGGTGTGGGTCTTCTTGTTGCCCCCCGTCTCGGTGCCCAAATGTTGGGGTTCTCCCCGCTTGACGAAAGGGTAGCTTCCCTCCGTCTTCGGGTGGGGGGATGGGTCCTGACTGTTATTTGTGCTTATGCACCAAATGACAGTTCAGAGTACCCACCCTTTTTGGAGTCTTTGGGGGGGGGGTTGGAGAACGCTCCCTCGGGAGACTCGCTCGTTGTCTTGGGAGACTTCAACGCCCATGTGGGCAACGATAGTGTGACCTGGAAGGGTGTGATCGGTAGGTACGGCCTCTCCAGTCTGAATCCGAATGGTGTTTCGTTGTTGGACTTCTGTGCTCGTCATAGTTTGTCTATCACGAACACCATGTTCGAACATAAGGGGGTGTCCATAAGTGCACTTGGCACCAGGACACCATAGGTCGCAATTCAATGATTGACTTTGTAGTCGTGTCATCGGACTTGCGACCATATGTTCTGGACACTCGGGTGAAGAGAGGAGCTGAGCTGTCTACCGATCACTACCTGGTGGTGAGTTGGTTTCGGTGGTGTGGGAGGTTGCCTTCCAGACCTGGCAGGCCCAAGCGTGTAATCAGGGTCTGCTGGGAACGTTTGGCTGAGTCCCCTGTCCGAGAGGCCTTTAACTCCCACCTCCGGCAGAGCTACAACCACGTTCCGGAGGAGGCGGGGGACATGGAATCCAAATGGGCCATGTTTCGTGCCTCCATTGCTGAGGCGGCAGCCCATAGCTGTGGCCGTAAGGTCATCTGTGCTTGTCGTGGCGGTAATCCCCGAACCAGGTGGTGGACACCTGCGGTGAAGGGGCCATCCAGCTGAAGAAGGAGGCCTATCGGGTTTTATTAGCCTGTGGGACTCCTGAGGCAGCAAACGGGTACTGGCAGGCCAAATGTGCTGCAGCCGAGGCTGTCGCAGATGCAAAATCTCGGGCGTGGGAGGAGTTCGGTGAGGGCCTGGAGAGTGATTATCGGTTGGGCTCAAAAAGGTTCTGGGCCACCATCTGACGCCTCAGGAGGGGGAAGCAGTTCTTCACAAACACTGTTTACAGTGAAGGTGGGGAGATGCTTACCTTGACTGGGGTTGTTGTTGAGAGGTGGAGGGAATACTTTGAGGACCTCCTCAATCCCACTAACACGTCCTCCGTGGAAGAGGAAGACCCTGGTGGTTCAGGTTAGGGTCCGCCCATCACTGGAGTGGAGGTCACTGAGGTTGTCAAAAAGCTCCTCGGTGGTCGAGCTCCGGGGTTGGACGAGATCCGCCCGGAATATCTCAGGGCTCTGGATGTTGTAGGACTTTCTTGGTTAACACATCTCTGCAACATCGCGTGGTCATCAGGGGCTGTACCTCTGGATTGGCAAACTGGGGTGGTGGTCCCAATTTTTAAGAAGGGGGACAGGAGAGTGTGTTCCAATTATCGGGGAATTACACTCCTCAGCCTACCTGGGAAAGTCTATGCAGGGGTACTAGAGAGGAGGATCCGACCGATAGTTGAACCTCGGATTCAGGAGGAACAATGTGGTTTTCGTCCTGGCCGCAGCACTCTTGACCAACTCTATACGCTCCACAGGATTCTGGAGGGGGCATGGGAGTTTGCCCAATCTGTCCACATGTGCTTTGTAGATTTGGAGAAGGCTTTCTACCGTGTCCCTCGAACGATCTTGTGGGGCGTGCTCCGAGAGTACGGCATTCCGGATCCGTTGCTACGAGCTATTCGGTCGCTGTATCACCGGAGCCAGAGTTTGGTCCATATTGGTAACAGCAGGTCGGATTCGTTTCCAGTGGGAGTTGGAGTCCGCCAAGGCTGTCCTTTGTCACCGATTCTTTTCATAATTTTTATGGACAGAATTTCTAGGCCCAGTCGAGGCGATGAGGGGTTCTGGTTTGGTGGCCATCGGATATCGTCTCTGCTTTTTGCGGATGATGTTGTCCTTTTGGCTTCATCAAGTCGGGCTCTCCAGCTCTCATTGGAGCGATTCGCAGCTGAGTGCGAAGCAGCCGGGATGAAGATCAGTACCTCCAAGTCCGAGGCCATGGTTCTCAGTTGGACAATGGTGGAATGCACCCTCCGGGTCGGGAATGAGGTCCTGCCCCAAGTGTTTACGAGTGAGGGAAGGATGGAGCGAGAGATCGACAGACGGATCGCTGCAGCCTCTGCTGTTAAGCGGTGCCTGTACCGGTCCATTGTGGTGAAGAAGGAGCTGAGCCGCAAGGCAAAGCTCTCAATTTACCAGTCGATCTACGTTCCAACCCTCACCTATGGTCACGAGCTTTGGGTAATGACCGAAAGAACAAGATCACGGATACAAACGGCTGAAATGAGCTTCCTTCGCCGGATGGCGGGGTTCTCCCTTAGAGATAAGGTGAGAAGCTCCACCATCCGGGGAGAGCTCGGAGTAGATCCGCTGCTCCTCCGCATTGAGAGGGGCCAGTTGAGGTGGCTTGGGCATCTGGTCAGAATGCCCACCGGGCACCTCCCTGGTGTGGTGTTTCGGGCATGTCCAACCGGGAAGAGACCCCGGGGTCGACCTAGAACACGCTGGAGGGACTATGTCTCTCGGCTTGTCTGGGACCGCTTCGGTGTCCCCCCGGGAGAGTTGGAGGAAGTGGCTCGGGAGAGGGACGTCTGGACCTCTTTGCTGAGGTTACTGCCCCCGCGACCCGACCCTGGACTAAGCGGAAGAAGAAGATGATGATGATCTTATCCCAGCAGTGGGGGTCTAGTGGTATAAGGTGCCAGATCGCTGATCCAAAGGTTGGGGGTTCAAGTCCTACTCTCCACAAGGTCGTCACTGTCCCCCCCAGTGCAGCTAACTGGGTTATCAAAGGCTGGCCACGTCTCTCACTGTCTGTGGTGTGAGGCATGTAAAAGAACCATTGCTGACTTTCGACAAGAGTAGCTGCAAAGCCGTCAGCGTGTATCCACCCTGCGATGGCCTGGCGAGCTGTCCAGGGTGTACTCTGCCCTCGTCCTGAGTTGGCTGGGATGGTCACCAGCCTCCCCGCGACCCTAATTAGGATGAAGCGGTTACAGAAAATGAACTGAACTGATCTTATCCCAGCTGCAAAAGTTTGATGAGCTATGACTGTGATCATTTCAATAATAAATCTTTTCAAGGCTTTTGCAATTCCTGATAAAGTAAATATATTTCCCTATGGTCATAAAATGTTTATTTTAATCTTATTACATTTCGTGTGTAGGCACGATTGATTTTCACCAACTTCACTGAAATGAGCAAAAAGCCGGTGTAGTCCAGATCTGATAGCCGATATTTGATGCTGAATGATGAAAGATTGCTGAAACAGGTTGAGCTATGATTCAGAAGTAGCAAACGTGTAAAGGACTATCTGATCTTCTGCTGGTCTCATTCTGGGGCATTTTTTAGGTTGCTTACTCATTACATTTCTCCAGTGGTTATTTAACGATAGGAACACAATGAAACTAACAGCTGGGTAAACAGCTGCGGTAGTTGAATCGAACGGAAGCCCCTCTATGTGTAGGGGCAAGAAGTGTTGGAACCGTAGCATTTTCCCTCAAACATGTGGGTGTAATCAGTAACCCGATTGATTCTATTGACTTGATGATAGAGGGGACAGTTACCACTTGCACTATTGCTTCTCCATGCAGGGACCACTCTCTTTCTCTTGTTAATAGGGACTCTCCCACCTGAGTCAGTTCCGGCCTGGGTTCTTTGTTTGTGCCTGCAACTAAAACCTGATCATGTCTAAAATGCTCCCTGTGACATTTAATTTGGCACCAGTATTATATCCACAGTTTAGTTGATACCATCTTGCATAAATTTAAACAAATGCACAGGGTGCTGGCCAAAAAAGACTGATGCTTTAACAAGCACCAAAATAAATAAATCAATAAAAAAATAATCATAATAAATAAAATAAAATACCAGTCTTTTATCTGATAAATATTGTATTTATTAGACAATTCAACCTGGAGACAATTATTTTAATATTTATAAAATGCAGTGAGTAGCGTCTCCTTCAAACATCCACATCAGAAGACATGGTTGTGAAAAAAATGTTACTGTTGTTCAAGAGCGGGACTGAGCTCAGGCTCAGTAATGGTGCTTCTGTGTGGAGTTTGCATGTTCTGCCCGTGTTTCCTCAAGGCACATCTGGTTCTTCTCAGAGTCCAAAGATACATTGGCTGTTCCAAATTGCCCATAGTTGTTACTATGTAAATGGTTGGCTCTGTGATGGACTGATGTGTTTTTAGGTTATACTCCACCTTTGCCCACAGTGAGCTGACATAGTGCCCACCCTATGACCTTAATAGGAGTAAGTGGTTCGGTGGATGAAGGAATGATTGTTGTTGGGATTCTTTTATGCCACTTCTCTTCACTTAATTGCTTGGTGAATTTAAATTGTTAAAAAGTGGACAGTATGACAGTAGTATGGATAGTTTAATGGATATATTCGATGGACAGTATGATACGTTAGGGCAGTGGTGGCCGGGTGGTAATGGTACTGGATTACTGATCCCAAGGTTGGGGGTTCAAGCCCCACTCTCAACAGGTTGTCACTGTCCTCCCAGTGCAGCTAACTTGGTTATCAAAGGCCAGCCATGTCTCTCACTATCTATGGTGTGATGCGTGTAAAAGAACCGTTGCTGACTTTCGTCAAGAGTAGCTGCATAGCCGTCAGCGTGCTTCGGCCCTGTCATGGCCTGGCGAGCTGTCCATGGCATACTCTGCCCTCACCTAGAGTTTGCTGAGATTGGCACCAGCCTCCCCATGACCCTAATTAGGATCCACATAGGTATGCATATTAATACAAAAATATCCTACACCAGAGAAGTATGGTGTTATAATCAAGGTTACTTTGAGAAGTTAAATGATTTAATAAGTATGACCGATTGGCCAGAGCTATTTGATAATTGCTCGAATATAAATGCTTTCGGCTTTTTCCCTTTTACCCAGGAGTCGCCACAGCGAATCAACTGATTCGCACGTTTGATTTGGCAGAGGTTTTTACGTCGGATGCCCTTCCTGTCACAACCCTTTTAGCAAGGGACAGAAGCACGCTGACGACTTTGCAGCCGACTCTTTACGAAAGTCAGCAATGGTTCTTTTACATGCCTCTCACCATAGACAGTGAGAGACATGGCCCGCCTTTGATAACCCAGTTAGCCGCAATGGGGGGGGGGGACAGTGACAACCCTGTGGAGAGTGGGACTCAAACCCCCAACCTTTGGATCAGCGATCCGGCGCCCTATACCACTAGACCACCACAAATGCTATGTGTGATGTGTTTTACGATAAAAGGAATCAACTAACCAAAGAATGTATCCCCAAACGAGTTGTCATGATCAGACCCAGTGATAATCCGTGGTTTGATTCTAAATTAAGAAGGGAATGCAGGAAAAGACACGGGGTGTGCAAAAAAAAAAAGCAAAACATACAAAAAGGGAAAGCGACTTATCTATATATAAAAAACAACGTAATAAAGTAAATAACATGAAATACTATGTGAAAGAACATTTCTATTCAAATATAGACACATTTTTGTCTGAACTTTATTCAGCAAACAAACCATCATATTGGAAACTTTTATGTTCTGTGATAAAACAGGCAGACTCATGATCGTGCATTTCCCCTCTTAAAAAGCATGATTCGAATGATCATCCAACACTCTTTACAGATTTAGATAAGGCTGACAAATTAAATGAATATTTTGAATCAATATCTACTATAACTGAAGATAATGATCCCTTGCCATATTTCAAACAGCAGACAAGTAATTCCCTAGAAAATATATTTGTTACCAAAGAAGAAATATCTGATGTTATTAAATGTCTCAGTGATAATAAGGCATCTGGGCCAGACAGAATTAGTCATAAACTTCTCAAGAACATAGGCGATTCTATCAGTGATGTTTTATGTATAATATTCAACTATTCACTTAAGACATGCACGTATCCAGCAGAGTGGAAACGAGCGCATGTTATGCTATTTTTTTAAGAAAGGTGATCACTCAAATGCATCGAATTATCGATGTATAGCACTAATAAGCTGTGTTGGTAAAATATTTGAGAGAGTAGCGTATAAGCACTTATATAATTATTTCAAAAGTAACGACTTACTGTACAAATATCAAGCAGGCTTTCAAAAAGGTCACTCAACTGTCCATCAACTAATTGAACTATTTAACCAGATTTGTATTTTGTGACGTATCCAAAGCATTTGATCGAGTCTGGCATAAAGGTTTATTGTACAAATTACAAAAATAAGGTATCAATGGAAATATCTTGAAATGGTTGTCCAGTTACATAAGCAATCGTAGTCAATCAGTCTTTATCAATGGAGCTTTATCCAAGCCCAGAAATCTCACAGCTGGTGTACCTCAGAGGTCAGTCCTAGGTCCATTTCTATTCATTGTTCATATGAACAGTGTAGCAGATGAACTCGATTGCATAACCAGACTCTTTGCCAATGATACATCGCTTGGCTACTCATTATCAGAAAGGAAACTAATCGAAACAACTTTAAATTCTAATTTATATAAGCTTAGTTTGTGGGCAAAAACATGGCTCATTAAATATAATCCAGACAAAACGGAAGCTGTAATATTTTCATTTTAAAAAGATGTCGAAGATATACATTGATCTTTTGATGGATGTGAAATTAAAAATGTAGAAACGCATAAATATTTGAATGCTACTTTTTCCGCAAACGGTAAATGGTCTTGTCATGTTGAAAAATTAGCTTATACATTTGTAAAGATGTTATGTACTATGAGGAAATTAAAGTTTCTGCTGAATAGAAACACTTTGAACAAAAATACATCGGGTGTTCATCAGGCCACACTTTGAATACACCTGTGAATTATGGGATGGATGTAACTTAGAGCAATCAAATGCATTACAACAATTACAGTTTGAAGCAGCCCATATTGTTACTGGCCTTCCTAAATATACTCAACATTAATATTTGTATCTTGAAACAGGGTGGGAAACCTTAGCTGAAAGGAGAAAAATGAGAAAACTCGGTTATGTATTATAAAATGAAACATGATTTGGTTCCGGGGTATCTAAGGGATATACTACCCCCAACTGTTACCCTGGAAAGGAGGGGAATGAAGATTAGCCTCAGTAAGACAGAATACATGTGCATGAATGACAAGGACCCAAGAGAAACGGTGAGGTTACAGGGAGCAGAGATAAGAAAGGTGGAGGATTTTACGTACTTAGGCTCAACAATCCAGAGCAATGGAGAGTGTGGAAAAGAGGTGAAGAAGCGTGTGCAGGCAGGTAGGAATGGATGGAGAAAAGTGTCCGGTGTGATGTGTGATAGGAGGGTATCGGCAAGAATGAAAGGAAAAGTGTACAAGACGGTGTTGAGGCCAACGATGCTGTATGGGTTAGAAACAGTGGCCCTGGGGAAAAGACAGGAGGCAGAGTTGGAGGTAGCAGAGATGAAAATGTTGAGGTTCTCTTTGGGAGTAACGAGGATGGATAGGATCAGGAATGAGCACATCAGAGGGACAGCACATGTAAGACGTTTTGGAGACAAAGTCAGAGAGGCTAGATTGAGATGGTTTGGACATGTACAGAGGAGGGATAGTGAGTATATTGGTAATAGGATTCTGAGGCTGGAACTACCAGGCAGAAGGCCTAGAGGAAGACCAAAGAGACGATTCATGGATGTGGTGAAGGAGGACATGAAGGTCGTTGGTGTAAGAGAAGAAGATGCAAAGGATAGGGTGAGATGGAGGCAGATGATTCACTGTGGCGACCCCTGGGAAAAGCCGAAAGGAAAAGAAGAAGATACTACCTCCAACTGTTGGCTCAACTGTAACATACAATTTAAGACACTCTCAAGACGTAACGCTTCCATCTTCACGTCTAAAATGTTCGACATCTTTTATTCCATCGACCACAAGGCTATGGAAAACTATTCCACCCGAATATCAAAATTTGACACTAATTACTAAATTTAAATCAGTACTCTGCCGGACAATTACGGGCGTCCCATCATATTTCTCTTATGGACCAAGAATGTTAAATATCTATCATACACATTTGAGATGCAGGTGGAGTCAACTAAATTATCATCTTTTTAGAATAGGTCTTAAATCCAACCCAGGCTGTAAATGTGGAAATGCTCGTGAAATCTCTTATTATTACTTTATTCAGTGTCCATTATTTAAAGAACAAAGATGCACATTAATTAGACATGTTCGAGAAATTGTTACAAATAAAATATCTATAGATTTAGAATTATTATTAAATGGAAACAATAAATGTTTATCTGTCATTGAAAACCAGTTTGTATTCAAAGCTGTTCAATCTTATATAAGACAATCAAAGAGATTTGCCTAAACTGCCCATCTTTATTTACTTTTTTAAAATTTTATTTATTTATTTATTTTTCCTGTCATTGTCATGTATATTCTCCTACTGTTCTTATTATTCTTTGTGTTGTAATTTGTAATGTATCATCATTTGTAAATATCATGGAGAGGGTTCTCTAAGTTGGATAACATGTTCCCAATCCATTTCATCAGTGAATAAAATATGTTTAAAACAAAACACTAATTAGATTTAAGCAGTTCAGAAAGTAGGGCAGAGGTGGTCTAGTGGTCTAGTGGTATAGGGCGCCGGATCGCTGATCCAAAGGTTGGGGGTTCGAGTCCCACTCTCCACAAGGTTGTCACTGCCCCCCCCCCCCCCCCCAGTGCAGCTAACTGGGTTATCAAAGGCTGGCCATGTCTCTCACTGTCTATGGTGTGAGGCAGGTAAAAGAACCGTTGCTGACTTTCAACAAGAGTAGGCTGCAAAGCCGTCGGCATGTTTCCGCCCTGCGATGGACTGGTGAGCTGTCCAGGGTGTACTCTGCCCTCGCCTGGAGTTGGCTGAGATGGGCACCAGCCTCCCCGCAACCCTACTTAGGATGAAGCAGTTACAGAAAATGAACTGATGAACAGTTCAGAAAGTGAACGAGTGAATGAGGATTCTATTGGCATGACTGCCACCTAGTGGACATCAGAAAGCAAGTAAAGTATGGTTCCCCCATTGCTCTATTCATGTAATCTAATTGACTGCTTCAAATCACTCCTAAGTATGAGTGTGAATAGTTGTGAGTGTGTGATAGATCTGCAATGGCTTGGTGAGCTATCCAGAGTGTACCCCAGAGTCGGCTCAGATGGGCTCTAGCCTCCCTGTGACCCTTTGTGCAATTAATCAGCTTAGAAAATGAATGATTGAGCTTCATTCAAATTTCAGAGTTTCAAGGAAACTAGTGTTGAAAATAAAATAAATACTTATAAAAACAAACAAACAACAGGCCAGCATATTTCAGTTGATTTTAAAACCTACACTGTCCCATTCTTTCTCAGATATAAGATTAACAATTTGGTAATGTTAAAAAGTTGTACTCAGCAAAAACCTAAAACTGAAAAAATAGAGGCTCAAACAGCACCATTCAGACTTGCACAGAATAAAATTAATAGTCTATCTAATCCAGGTAGAGAAACAAAATAACCTGGAGCCTGAAGTCGTGAAAAGAATTTTACTGAAACAGATTAAAATTAACCTTTCCTGCTTTCACTCCTGACCATAATTTGGAAAAAAGGGGAGACTTGTGTATTCATTTCCTGAAAGGCTGAAGTTGATTTAAACCTTAAAAGAGTGGCAGTACTTTTAAAACACCAGCCTCAGACATCCATCAGTCAAGATATCTATCAAAAGTAGCACTTTTAGGAAGTGCCTGAATCTATATTATAGTATTAACCCAATAAAATAGTTGTGTCAGCCTTACAACGTGGCGTTTGGGTTATATATTGTTGTCGGAAACAGATTAGCAATAAGCAGAATTGGTGTGTGTGTTTGTGTGTGTGTGTAGGATTGAGCCTTAACTGTTGATTGAGAGGAGTTAGATAGAACCAACAGGTAACCTGAAATGAGTCTCACCTGTATCTAATCACCTGCAATCTATTCGTGTGTTTCTTATGTGCTTGCGGAGCGCCCAACGTTCATCAAACTCACCAAGTTTTGTATCCCTGCAAATGTGCCAAACTGTAAAATTGTCCTCCAAATAGTTTTCTAGGTATAAGGCCTGAACGAGGGCAGAGTACAAGTGACGTATAGTTGTCTGAGAGGTGCTGCTTCACACTCGGCTGTGGATCACTCCAAGGAGACATGGCGGGTCCCGTTTGATAAAGACAAGAGGACAACAGGACAATATCATCTGCAAAGAGCAGAGACAAGATCCTATGGCCACCAAACCAGAAACCCTCAATGCCTCGGCTGTGCCTAGAAAATCTATCTAAGGACAGCCGTGGCAGTGTCCAACCTTATTTATTTACTTTTATTTATTGAAATTAGATGTCACTCATTCATTTTCTGGATCGCTTAAGTCCAATTAGGGTCGTGGGGAGGCTGGCATCAGTTCTCAGCTGACTCGAGGTGAGGTACACCCTGGACAGCTCGTCAGGCCATCGCTCACAAAACCCTTCACACCTAGGGGCAATTTGAAACAGCCAATTATCCTACTGTGCATGTTTATGAATTGTAGGAGGAAACCGGTGTACCCAGAGGAAACCCACACAAGCACAGGGAGAACATGCAAACTACACATAGAAAGGCCAGGCTGGAGATCAAACCCAGGACCTTCTTGCTGTGCAGATGTGCTAACCACTATGCCACCTAGAAAATGTTATTAAGATAGGTAGGTAGGTAGGTAGGTAGGTAAGTCTGTTGGGATTTTTACACCTGAGCCGAGTGGCTCATCAGGCTGGTGCTTATCCCTGGTTTCCGTAGCGTGAAGCAACCAGGAGTTTAACTCCTCATGGATGGGACGCTAGTCCATCACAGGTTACCTTCCCAGTATATTTTTACTGGTAACCATTTATACTGCTGGGTGAACAGAGGCACACTTGTGGTTGAGACCTTGCCCAGGGGTCTTAGCACAGTGGGGGTCTCAGTGGGATTTGAACTCACATCCTCCCGATCATGCGAGCATGAGCCCAGCACGCTAACCACTACACCACCGGTCCCTACTTATTAAGATAGCTAGCCATTAACAGAAGGCACTATATTATATATAATCGAATGCTGTGAACTCTGATAGCAGTTAGCTGACAATGGGATCATTTAATTCATGTAGCACCCTGATGCCACTTTTGAGGTGAGTAGAGCTTGCTCATTTACAATATGTTGAATAAATGAATAAGTGGTGATTTCCACAGTGGCACAAAGGAAGTGCCGCATAACCCCATTTATAGAAATCTGATTTGTAGGGTCCAGCACTGGTGTGGATCCAGTTAAGCAGCCTCCATTGTCCTCGAGGAAGCTCCATTCCTGGAAGCTGAGTGGTGGGGGTCAACAACCAAGAATTTATTGGTAATATTGCTCAGGCCATGCCATTATTTGCACCACAGATCTGTTCATGTTATTGTGGTCTCAGGCATTGGACCAAATAGGTTGTTTAAATCTTGATCTTGGATGTGAAACAAAGCCCTCAAGAACCGGCAGTGCTGGATTGTACACTTTGTTAAAGTGAAGTCAGAGTTTACTTGTTCATGTAACTTAAAAAAAAACAAACAAAAAAAAACACTTTTCTTGCAGGGTGGCATGGTGTAGTGCAGTGATTAGCACATCCTCCTTACAGCAAGAAGAACATAGGTTTGAGTCCTGGGCTCTGTTATACCATTTCACTGGAGCACGGCAGAACCGTAGTCATCCTCCAACGTTCCTCAGTTGTTCCTCAGTCATTCCATATTCTTTCATGTCCTTCTGTAAGATTCTGAAGGTATTCCTCCTGTTCTGTCAGGCCAAAATCTTCCGTGTACACAGAAAAAAATTCCGACAGTGTTCCCTCACGTTCCGCAGTCCTTCCACAAACGTTCCGTCCTTTCTGCAAATGATCGTTCCTTTTGTTTCGCAAGTCTTCCGTAAAAGTTCCTCCTTCTTCCGGGTGGTCAAAAGTGGCCATGGAATCCCCACAGAATACTCGTGGAAGGTTTGCGGAATACACGCGGACCATTTGCAGAATGGTTGCGGATAACATGGAAGACTTGCGGAACACTCAAGGAAGTTACTTCCACTATAAATTATTCCAGTTCATTCACTGTATTTTTCCTGCTTTCCTGTTCATGTAATAAAGTTTTAAAGTTATAATCACCGTGGTTTGGACTTGTGTGTATGGTTTTTAGTCTGGAATGATTGAGGTGCAAATAAAAGGAGCATATTGACATTATTGCCATTAACCATATTAACATATGATAAATTTTTTAATTTATTGTAAATTATAAACATATTGTACATTACAAACATATGTTACATTTTAAATTTATTGTACATTATAAACATATTATGCATTATAAACATATAGTATGAATGAGCTTCCTTGGTCATTCTGTGTATTTATAGGTGGAATCAGGAGCAAATCCTTTGATCTTTGCCAATTTTTCCTCATTGAAACGTGGTTACGCCGGCTATTCCGCAGTCATTCCTCAGTCATTCCTCAGTCATTTCATATTGAACTTCATTCCGCCTGTTCCGCGATAATTCCGTGGGTCTTCCTTCTAAAAAGGAGTAGTGCCACAGTCGTTCTGCAAACGTTCCGTCCTTTCCGTGAACATTCTGTAAATTATCTGCAGGTTTTCCTTTGCTGTCCGCACTGGTTCCGAAGGTGATTCGAGTGCTTTTACGCATGTATTCCGACATTGTACTGCGGTCTTTCCGTGTCCTTTCCGCATATTCCGTGATTGTTCCGAAGGTGCAATTTTCCGTAGGCTTTTGACCCATTTTCCTTGTAAAAATGCAGAAGCTCCTTGGAGTGCGTTCCGCGCCTTTCTGCCATGATACTTGCATTCCGCGCTCCAGTGAAATGGGGGTATTAGGGTGATTCTGTGTGTAGTTTGCATGTTTTCACGCTTGCTTGGCTAGGTCTCCTTTGGGTACTCTGGTTTTCTTGCACAGTCCAAAGACATGCACATTTAACTAACTGGCTGTTCAAAATTGCCCCTTAGGTGTGGATATTAGTATGAATTGTTGTGTGTGTTGCCCTATGATGGGCTGGTCCAGAGTGTCACACATCTTGATGTAGTTTCGCCTGAAATAGGCTCAGATCCCCTGTGGCCCTAGCAGTAGGATTAAGTGGTTCAGTAAATGAGTGAGAGAGTTGCTATAGAATGCTGTTGTAACATATAACTGGAAGTCTTCATTCATTCATTTTCTGCACCACTTGCTGACTCTGGGCGAGGGCAGAATGCACCCTGGACAGTTTGCCAGGCCATTGCAGAGCATGACTGTAGGTCTACTAGTATTTGCTAAATTTATAAATGAATGAATACGGCTGATTTGGCAAGGTGATACAGTAACAAGAACCTATATTAAATTTCTGGGTGTTTCACCGCGAGGGTGTTTCCGTGTGAAGTCTGTCTGTTCTCCCATGCTTATGTGAATTTCTTCTGGGTACTCCAGTTTCCTCCCACAGTCCAAAGACAGGCACATTAGGCTAACTGCTCCGAGGGGTGAGTGTGTGACAATGGACTGCCAATCTGCTCAAGGTGCACCCCTCCTTCACCCAGTGTGTGCTGACATAGGCTTTAACCTCCCCATAACTCTAGTAGGATCAAAAGGTTCAGTAAATTAAAGAATGAATGAACAAATGAATGTCATTGGTTAAGAGTTGCAGTTATCATACTTTTCAAATAGGGCTTCATAAAATCAGCTTTCTGATAGAATGCCGCCACGTTACAACACTTGGTATCTCCCCACATGTGATCGCCACCAAAAACAAAATGTGTTAAGTGCATGGCCTATAAAATGTATTCATGGCCTCCAGTCTTCCCTGAAACATTCTCACTTGTTCTGCTGCGATGGAGCCTGGTGATCACAGAATCAATGTTAGATACACTATGGATAAATGATTATGGACAGAACTGGTCATCACATGTGCTTGTTAAACACAGTAAACTTTCATTTCCTGCTTCCATTGCAATTCGCTCCACTCTTCTGGGGAGGATTTCCATCAGTTTTTAATGTATAACTTTATCGATTTTGTTCTCATTCAGCATGAAGCTCATAAGTGAGGTAAGGCAATGATGTTGGGCAAAGGCTTGAGGTGACTGTGTTCCAAACTGTCATGAAAGCATGAAACTTTACAACCCCCAAAATTTGCGCCCCTAATGGCTGCCATCTTGAATTTTAAATATATCTACTGAGATATGGTATTTCAGCAATATCTGAAATGCCGTACTGTGCGAAACACAGTGTGTGTGTGTATGTATGTGTGTGTATTTAGCATTATGAATCAAGTACATACTACATGTATGAATAACAGCGGCTTTCTTGAATTTCAAGATGGCGGCCATGAATTCGACAATCTTTAAAAGCTGTTACAAAGGACACAGGAAACAGTGACCTTGTTTCTTAAGCTGCCTTTACAGAGAGGTGTGTTGTGCTGTGAACTTTCAGCCGGACCCAGAAATGTAGGCAACTGTGTATAGAGTAACAGGAACAATTTATTGCTCAAGGCCAACACTGAAGATAGTAGACAAACACAAACGCTGGTGGTGATGGAGTGAAAATAACAAACAATAAATACCGGTGACTGCGGCATGGAAAACTGTCTGAGCACAGCTGTAACCAGGGACCAGAGAGAATTATTTATTTATTATGGATGCTTGTATAGCACAAACTCATATGCTCAATGCGCTCATCGCCAATTATTGCGTTGTTCTATCCTTTTGATGCTGAGCACCAAGCAACAACTCCCACATTTTAACATCTTATGGTATGACACGGCCAGATTCGAACTCCCGGAGGATAAAGCGGACACGCTACCAACTGAGCTAAATCCCCAGGAACCCAGGGTATTGACTGCATGATGCGGGACAATCTTCTGGCACTGAGGTGACCATGCAGCTTGTCTTTATAGGGAGTAGACTGGGGAGTGGAATCAAGTGTGCACTGCTGCAATCAGCCCCAGTAGGTCAGCCACGCTCCTCAGCCGCATCCTGTAATGCTGGGGAGTTAGAAACAGAGTGGCCAAATTCAAAGTCCCCAAGACCACAGACCACAACATGGTGTAAGAAGAAGTGTCAAGCCTATCCGATGCTTAGCCTTTGGAACTTGGTACTTAACCTCGAGTTAAGTAATACAGTGGTACCTCATCCAATGAGTGTCTTTTATCACAATTTTTTCATGATATGAGCTTCAAACCCACCAAGAACCTGCTCCATCCAACGAGCAAAAATTCACTTTATGAGTGCTCCTCGAAATGGCTTTTCCACGCCAATTAGCATCATATTCTTGTAGCCTTGTGACAGTGCTTCGCAAGTATTTTCTGTGACGCCCCCTGTAGGAAGAAAAAAAATATTTCAGCCCCCTGCACTTTCTGCACTTATTGTTCGTGTCACCCAGCACTGGTTGATAAAGTATTATGGTGCACATGTCAGTAACATAGCCCAGCCAAGCTAACGTTGCTACTGCCAGGCTGGAACCGTCAGTCAGAAAGGAAGTATATCTCCGAGCATGACTAGAGCAGTAACATGTGTGTTCATTTTAAAAACAAGCATGGACTGGTGTTGCCAGAACCAACCACTAATGCTATACATAATGGTTTTAAATAACTTGTAACAATATTTCACCATCGATGCAATTTAACTTTACTTGCTTTTATTTAAGCACCTTGAACATCTGATTTCAAGTTCTACACAAAATCCTTGGCTCAACTAGCCCCGTGATCCTTTGTAGTGTATGGTGTACACTACACTAGATGGTTTCCTGTGCATTTACATGACCTGAGCCTCTTCAGCAAAGAAGCCCAGATGTTCATAAAGCATTCATGTGTGGCACCTTTACTTCAAATACAACAGGGTATTCTTTTTCTGCCATGGGATTTGACCAAGCTTATGGACATCTGAATGTGCCAGCTGTTGCCCTCAGCCTCACAGAAAACCTTGGTGCACTACTTAGATGGCTGTTCCCCAGCTGTCAGCTGAATTCAATGAAAAGTTTGGTCTCGGTGATGAGAGCAGTACTGATGACAAGCATCATAAACAAATCAGGAATTACCAATCATTTGAAGATGTTTGTGGTCTTGTTTGTACCTTAGAGGAATTGGGAAATCCATTCCTTCATGGTAATCAAGGACTTGCTTCCACTCAAGAATCATGCCACTGACTTTTATTGACACTTTTCAACAGAGTCACACATAAAGAATGAAGGGGTACAGTACTTTTGTTCAAGACAGGATCCCGTTCAAAAGGATAAGTATTAAATCTCTGAACTTAAAAATAACTGGTGTTTGTTTGGTAGATTGTGCATAGCTCATGGTCAAGAGAAAGAAATTTAAAGGAGTTTTTCAAGCATGCGAATCAGAAATGTGCATAATCACTGTCAACACCAGGGAATACAGGACGGGAAGGGTGGGTGGGGGTGGATGGGGGTGGGTGTTCAGTTTTCCTCAGATGTCTGGAATCCAGTCATTAAAACATTTGATTTTAATGCCCCATCTCCCAAAGTGAGAATATCTGATGGTGCAGCAGTGGTACACTTTCTGTCAGTTGAAGAGTCCAAGACCTTTTGGGGTCGATATCAGGAATATGTAGCTTCAGAACTGGAAAGGTCTCTTGGAGTCAATATTGTTTGGGACATAAATCAGAAAAACCATTAAAAAGTTACACTGAGGGAAAATGGAGGTTTGTAGACATGGGTATTCAAATGTGAACGTTCCAGGCACCTGGTAAACGCTTCCTTTGTAGTGATGAAAACAAGGATGAACTCTTCCAGTTCCTCAGTAATGAGAGTGTATCAAAGGACACTGGCAACAGAATCATCATATGCACTGTTCATGAGTCAGATATCACCTCTGATATGAACCAGAACCTGGCTGGCCTAGACTAGAGCCTTGTTCACTTGAGGAAGGTGACCCTAGGATTTTTCTCCATATGAAAGATGCCACAAATGCTGATTAAAGACGTGTTGATCAGAACTGTTAATACAGACATTGTTGCTTTGGCTGTGGCTGATTTTCCAAATTTTAAAAATCTTTAAGTAATGCAAGTAATGTAATGTAAGTCTATGTAACTTTTGGCACATGACAAGAATTCCAAATACAGGTGTATTGACGTAGCGAATACAATTTGCCCTGAAAGGGGGGAAAAAGACTTTTTGATGCTTTTCCACACTGTGACACTACATCATACTTTACAAACAATGGCAAGAGGTCTGCGAGGAATACCTGACTTGCCTGGCCAGAGATCACAGAGTATTTAAAAAAAAAAAAAATTTGTCATCACCGGTGTCCCATCCCAGAAAATTTCGTGGATAAACTTGAATGCTTTTGCTGAGTCACTCCTTTGATGATGTGAATGTGAACACTACAAAAATGAAAGTATTTTCCAGAATATCAAAGAGCACTGATGATTTTCCCACCTACAAAAGCTTCACTCGTGAAGCCAAAGAAGAGATTTATGGATGTGGTGAAGGAAGACATGAAGGTCGTTGGAGTCAGAAAAGAAGATGCGGAGGACAGGGTGAGGTGGAAGTGGATGGTTTGCTGTGGCGACCCCTGAAGGGAGCAGCCGAAAGTAAAAGAAGAAGAAGAAGAAGAAGAAAAGCTTCACTCGTGAAGTGCACAAGGGGATCTGTATTTCAGGCACGACATATCTGGAGAAAATGCCCTGAACAGTTTCCAAAAGTTCCAAGTCCATTTAACTGGGTCTAGGAGACATATCAGGAAAATGTCAGGCTTAAATGGACAGTTCCTCCAGTTGCAAATGATTCAAGACAAATTTCACAATAAAGCCTATTTCTACTGCCATGTACACATGTGATGGCACTTGTTATGAAATAACTCTGTCATCATAGGACATGTAAGGAGAGCTCCCGAGTGTGATCGCAAGTTCGAATCCAGGTTAATGCCACAGCCGTCCATTAGCTAATCAGCAGACCTCTCATGGAAGGGAAGGATGGCTTACACTCAGTTCCCTGTCACTCACAGCGATCACCAGGCAATTAGAGTGTCTGTGAACTCATTCGAACAAGGGGGACTCTCATACAAGACCACCACCAAATACACATGCACCACAGTTTGAAAGGAGGCCGGTGGCTAGCATTGCATGTCACAGAGTGGACGTATGCATGCTTTTGCCCCTCCTTGTTGGTAGTGGTTGTGTGATAGAGAAAGCAGTACTTGATGGGTAGAAATTTGATATGACCAAAATTGTAGAGAAAATGGGGAGAAAAAAATAAATAAAAAATTAAAAAGGGAAATTGAAAAAAGGGAAAAGGAAAAGGGAAAAAGTAAACAGCGAGAAATACAAACTTAAAGTGTGGTTGTAATTGTTGTGCCACTAGGGGGCAGTAATTAGGGCTCATTTTATTGATCATTAAAATCGTTTGGCTGATGCCATGCTTGTTTGTTTTTCCCTAAAATGAACGAGGTATGGTTTGAAATGGTAGATGAATTGAGTAATCACTTCCATTAACCGTAATACGGAATAATAATCTCGTGCTGGCCAGTCTCACTTTCACATGATCAACTTATTGTAATCACATGAGTCCTTAAGGATAATTATTTACCCCTGATACAACGGAATGTTGGAATTAGTTCTTGAATGATGTTTCTTGGGGCAGTGGTGGTCTAGTGGTATAAGGCGCCGGATCACTGATCCAAAGGTTGGGGGTTCGAGTCCCACTCTGCGCAAGGTTGTCACTCCCCCCCCAGTGGAGCTAACTGGGTTATCAAAGGCCGGCCATGTCTCTCACTGTCTATGGTGTGAGGCATGTAAAAGAACCATTGCTGACTTTCGACAAGAGTAGGCTGCAAAGCCGTCAGCGTGTTTCCGCCCTGCGATGGCCTGGCGAGCTGTCCAGGGTGTACTCTGCCCTCGCCCGAAGTTGGCTGGGATGGGTGCCAGCCTCCCCACAACCCAAGTTAGGATTAAGCGGGTACAGAAAATGAACTGAATTGATGATGTTTCTATCATGGCTAACAACAGATATATTTAATATAAATATTTTGGCACTGTCTAAAAGTGGGGCAGTGGTGATCTAGTGGTATAAGGCGCCGGATCGCTGATCCAAAGGTTGGGGGTTCGAGTCCCACTCTCCACAAGGTTCTCACTGTCCCCCCCCCAGTGGAGCTAACTGGGTTATCAAAGGCTGGCCATGTCTCTCACTGTCTATGGTGTGAGGCATGTAAAAGAACCATTGCTGACTTTCGACAAGAGTAGCTGCAAAGCCGTCAGCGTGTTTCCGCCCTGCGATGGCCTGGCGAGCTGTCCAGGGTGTACTCTGCCCTCGCCCTGAGTTGGCTGGGATGGGCACCAGCCTCCCCGCGACCCTAATTAGGATGAAGCAGTTACAGAAAATGATGATGAACTGATGTCTAAAAGTGGAGCTCTTTTATTTTCAGTAAAAACAAATTGTTTTAGATGGCAGATTGTCACTAGTTCTAACTGTAATTAAGCTGTTTGTTCGATAGCTCAAAACAAGAAGATAAACAAAACAATTAGTTACAAAATAACCAGTTAAAAAAACAAGGGGATAAACTATATTTTCAGTTTGCTGAACTGTGGAATCCTACACAGGTAGTAGAGCCTATCTCAGCCAAACTTGTGTGATAGTGGGGTACAACCTGAACAGTTTACCAGACCACCGCTAAGCCAACACACAACCATTCACACACTTACATGTAGTGGCAATTTTTCACAGCCAATTAGCCTAATGTGCATGTCCTTGGACTTTGGGAGGAAACTAGAGTGCTAAAAGTATACCTACAGAGAAAGCATGCAAATTCCACACAGAAATGCCTGAGCCTGGGACTTGAACTCAGAACCTTCTTACAATGAGATGAACGTGCTAACCGACCACATGGCTAGAAATACAGTACGTAGTTAAACAGAAGCATATTTTTGGCCACTGTGCAAAATGAGAATTTCCACTAGAGGGAAACCTATACCCGGTAAGAACTGTAATGCCATGAAGGCATTTTACTGAATGATCCTCCCTTTAAGGGAAGGATAAATGGTGGTCTAGTGGTATAGGGGCACTGGATCGCTGATCCAAAGGTTGGGGGTTCAAGTCCCACTTTCCACAAGGTTGTCACTGTCCCCCCAGTGCAGCTAACTGGGTTATCAAAGGTGGGCCATGTCTCTCACTGTCTATGGTGAGAGTTTCATGTAAAAGAACCATTGCTGACTTTCGTAAAGAGTAGCTGCAAAGTCGTCAGCGTGTTTCTGTCCCTTGCTAAAAAGGGTTGTGACAGGAAGGGCATCCGACGTAAAAACCTCTGCCAAATCAAACGTGCGACTCAGATGATTCACTGTGGCGACTCCTGAGTAAAAGGGGAAAAGCCGAAAGGAGGACAGACATCCTCCCTTTAAGGGAAGGATAAGTGCAAGCTAATACAGTACATACATGTTTATTTTGACTAGTCACTTTTATACTATAATAAAACGGATCTATCCTGTGTGAAAAAGTGCAGGGATGATTCATGTGCCACGTTGGTTTCAGTGATTTTGCAAAAAAAAAAAAAAAAAAAATTAAAAAATCACATGCTCTGCTTTTCAGTCACCACACTTCAATGCAAGTGAACACCTGCCGTCGCAATGTCTTAGACAGCACTTTTCATCACCATCATCACATCACAAATATCAAACTATTGTTCAGAATCAGCCCCCATTACACTCCCGGAGAAGTGTAGAATCTGTGGAAAGGTGCATTGAAGGACTTTGGCGATGCATTCTGGACTAACATGTTACAATATAAAACTTATTTTCCTTTTGGCTTTTTCAGGGGATGCCACAGTAAATAGTTTGATTCAGCATAGGTTTTTACCTCGGATGCCCTTCCTGACACAACCCTTTAGCAAGGGGCAGAAACACGTTGACGGCTAGGCAGCCTACTCTTGACGAAAGTCAACAATCATTCTTTTACATGAACCTCTCACCATAGACAGTGAGAGACATGACTGGCCTTTGATAACCCAGTTAGCTGCACTGGGGGACAGTGATAACCTTGTGAGAGAGAGACTCAACCCCCAACCTTAGGATCAGTGATCCAGCGCCCTTTACCACGAGGCCACCACTGCCCTTCCAATAGAGAATGTTGTGAACATGTTACAATATATTGTATTGTAGTGGACATACTGCATTATAAGGTACTTTATGTGAAGTTAATAGCAGATATTAGTTGACAGTTGTAATTGAATCTATTACTCTGATCAGTGCTAATTGTGTTGTGGCTAACAAATTTCAAATATCAGGAAAAAATATGTATGTCAGCAATGATGTTGAAAGAAATTGGTGCCTTGTGCTGATGGATTTGAGGTAGGCACATGTCTTTCCCCAGCCAGTGCGAATACATTTGAACCATACCTATTATGGTCTGTGTTGTGAGAAAGTCTGATTTTGGCAGCTTTTAACTCTCTCTCTCTCTCTCTCTCTCTCTCTCTTTATGCACTGCAGGCGCTGGTGAGGGGCATGGCTGTCACACGTGGGCGGAGTGCGACGCACACATCTAATTCCACTCAACTATCACCAGGCTATAAAGACAAGAAGTGCGCACCTCCCGGTGCTAGAAGATTGTCCCTCTTCACGATCCTGTTTCCCCATGATCTCTCTGATTCCTGGTTCTCAGCTTTGTGCTTGATTAGTTCCCACGCTGAAGTTCCCTTAGTTTTTTGGTTTTCGTGTCTTCCTTTCATCTTTATTGTGACTACGATTTTCCTGTACTCTAGTGCCTTTCCTTATGAACAATAAAGCTCATCCGTTCATCGTACTCTGTCGCCTGCATTTTTGGGTCCGACTGAATGTTCCTGGCGTTACAATACCCAGGCCTTGTAGTATAGCTGGTGGCTTCCAGGCTTGGCAGAGGGGATCTTAATGAATATGTAACGGCGGGTGTCTAGGTTTGTCCACTCTTCTTTCAGCACTTTAATAATAATGTTGATTAGATGTCGGGGAGGCAGAGACCACAGACTGCATGGCTTTGCGGGTAGACTTTAGCATGCCTGAGATCAGTCTGCATGCTGTGCTACCAGACTGCAGTAGCAAATTCTGCTGTGGAGTTGACTTAAACCAGGGCTGAAGTGAGTACAGTGGTGAAGTTGACACCCCACTCAGCTCCTCCTCTGCTGTCTTCTTGGGGTTTGGGCTAAAGGTTAGACTACAGTCCAGAGAAACACCAAGAGATACAGACAAGGGGTGGAACCAAAGACTCTTGCCATCCAGTTTTACCTCCAGCTCCTTCTTTGCCAGTGGGGCTGTAGTGTAGTGGTTAGGGTGCTGGGCTCATGATTGGGAGCTTGTGGGTTTGAATCCCAGTTAGACCCCCACAGTGCTAAGACCACTGGGCAAGGTCTTAACTACAAGTGTGCCTCTATTCACCCAGCAGTATAAATGGGTACCACTAAAAAAATATACTGGGAAGGTAACCTGTGATGGACTCGTGTCCCATCCAGGAGGAGTTGAACTCCTGGTCGCTTCACGCTATGGAAACCGGGGATAAGGACCGGCCTGATGAGCCACTAGGCTTGGGTGTAACAAGCCCAACAGACTTTACCTTTTACCTTCTTTGCCAGTCAGAGAGTCAGATGGTATTCCGACCATACCATTTTGGACTTGCTCAGTTTAAAGTGCCTTGGGGTAAGATATCTACAAGTGTAGCAAGGCCAGCTTCCAGAGTTGATTCATATCTCTTCATGGGTTCGGCTCGTGTACAGATACTTGCTTGATGTAGTTGGGGATAATTTGCTACGTAAATGTTGAAAAGTATGTGGGTCAGTACAGACCCCTGAGGTAGGCCATTGTCGAGCTAGTGCTTCCTGTTACACTTGCTGCTTGAGGTCACCACAAAGAAGGATCGGTTTTGAAGCATAATCATAATGAAGTTCATAAGCTTCACATCGAAGATGAGTTGAATGAACTTTATGTACAAGCCATGATGTTGAGACAGTATCGTATGCAGCTATTAGGTCAATGTACACAACTCCAAACATCTCCTTTCACTGGAATCCACCCTCAGTGTCATGGTGAAGGCAAACTATTTGGTCTGTGGTGGATCTTCCTCTCCAGAAACTGGCCTGCTCATGTGACAGGTAAGCTTTGACAATGTCACTGATATGGGTTAGGATTATTTTATCGACCAGCTTGTATGTTGTGCCGAGGAGAGAGATTGTCTGTTCACTCCAAAGGTGTTCTGCTGACTTCCTGTGTTTCATAATGGCAAGTACTTTGGACTGATGCCAAATTGATGGAATGAATAACATCTCCAGGCAGTTGGTTAGAGAATCAGCACAGCCAGAAAAGCGCGTGGATTACAAAGTGAGGGAGAATCTCTGTATGTACTATGGTGAACACCAGGGTCTAATCTGCTCCTAAGACACAGCATAGCATACATTAGTTGTTTTAGGGTGAGGGGTCTGAAAGCTCACACGAGGTAAGGAGGCAGGAAAGAGAATCCCTGATTTCTGAAGACTATGGGTCTTGCTTTCTTTGCTCGTAAAATTCACAATAACCAAGCAGGGCTTTACTTTATTGCTGGTGCCGAACAGGAAGTTCATCTCAGCCCATACTTGATGACTTGAGTGGTGATGTCGATAGAGGTCACTGTTTCTTCCCATATGGAATGTCTTTTCTCACCAAGAACAAGGACTTTTTTTGCAGGTTACATTTCAGGACTGGTCATATTGTAATCATTCAGGGCTGCTTCACATTCTTCATCCCAATGGGAATATACTGCTTTTGGTGACCTCTGGGAATAGGGTCTGACAATATGGTCATAAAGGCTTTGCAACTGGCAGAGGATTTCCCAGACGGGTCTGAGAGGTCCTTTGTTAATGAGTCAGAGATAAGCAAATTATGAGCAGTTAGCTTTGTGGACGTTGAGGCTATTGATTCTTAAGTTGTGCATGTCTGTGCCCTTGATATTGATCACTTTTCTGTGGTAGCAATCAATGAGAAAAGTACATTTTTGCCCAGGGAGGTCCACACATATTTCAATAAGACAATGCAATATATATATATATTGCATTGGTTTCTATATATATATATTGCGATGGTTTCTATTGAAACTCCATTTATCACGACAGATCTGTTTCGAAGGGGTGGTGAAACCATCCTCTCTCTTCAGGTGATTATAGAAGTCTTATATATATATATATATATATATATATATATATATATATATATATATATATATATATATATATATATACTAGTCCTTCTCAAAAAATTAGCATATCGTGATAAAGTTCATTATTTTCTGTAATGTACTGATAAAAATTAAACTTTCATATATTTTAGATTCATTGCACACCAACTGAAATATTTCAGGTCTTTTATTGTTTTAATACTGATGATTTTGGCATACAGCTCATGAAAACCCAAAATTCCTATCTCAAAAAATTAGCATATCATGAAAAGGTAGTCTAAATGAGCTATTAACCTAATCATCTGAATCAACCAATTAACTCTAAACACCTGCAAAAGGCTTTTAAAAACTCGCAGCCTGGTTCATTACTCAAAACCGCAATCAAGACTGCCGACCTGACTGCTGTCCAGAAGGCCATCATTGACACCCTCAAGCAAGAGGGTAAGACACAGAAAGAAATCTCTGAGCGAATGGCGGAAAACGCTGCACGACCAGAAGAGGTGACCGGACCTTGAGGAAGATTGTGGAGAAGGGCCGATTCCAGACCTTGGGGGACCTGTGGAAGCAGTGGACTGAGTCTGTAGTAGAAACATCCAGAGCCACCGTGCACAGGCGTGTGCAGGAAATGGGCTACAGGTGCCGCATTCCCCAGGTCAAGCCACTTTTGAACCAGAAAACTCGGTAGTCCAAAGTACTTTTTTCGGATGAAAGCACATTTTGCATGTCATTCGGAAATCAAGGTGCCAGAGTCTGGAGGAAGACTGGGGAGAAGGAAATGCCAAAATGCCTGAAGTCCAGTGTCAAGTAGCCACAGTCAGTGATGGTCTGGGGTGCCATGTCAGCTGCTGGTGTTGGTCCACTGTGTTTTATCAAGGGAAGGGTCAATGCAGCTAACTATCAGGAGATTTTGGAGCACTTCATGCTTCCATCTGCTGAAAAGCTTTATGGAGATGAAGATTTTCATTTTTCAGCACGACCTGGCACCTGCTCACAGTGCCAAAACCACTGCTAAATGGTTTACTGACCATGGTATTACTGGGCTCAATTGGCCTGCCAACTCTCCTGACCTGAACCCCATAGAGAATCTGTGGGATATTGTGAAGAGAAAGTTGAGAGACACCAGCCCCAACACTGTGGATGAGCTTAAGGCCGCTATCGAAGCATCCTGGGCCTCCGTAACACCTCAGCAGTGCCACAGGCTGATTGGCTCCATGCCACGCCACATTGAAGCAGTCATTTCTGCAAAAGGATTCCCGACCATGTATTGAGTGCATAACTGAACATAATTATTTGAAGGTTGACGTTTTTTGTATTAAAAACACTTTTTTTTTTTTATTATTGGTCGAATGAAATATGCTAATTTTTTGAGATAGGGATTTTTGGGTTTTCTTTACTTTTTTGCCAAAATTATCAATATTAAAACAATAAAAGGCTTGAACTACTTCAGTTGTGTGTAATGAATCTAAAATATATGAAAGTTTAATTTTTATCAATACATTACAGAAAATAATGAACTTTATATGCTAATGTTTATATAATATATATATAGATAATGTTTATATTAGCATATTAAACTTTAATATGCTAATTTCTTGAGAAGGACTAGTATATATGTTTGCTGATAATTAGCCGCAGTAGATGTGCTCCTAGAATCATCATGTAGAGGTTCTCAGCATGATCCTCAATACAAACCCACATTCTGAACAAATAACAAAGGCTATGCAGTGGTTTTGTAATTTGAGATATGATGTATTTATATTTGACATCATTAATTATTATTCAAACTTTTCCACAAGAGTACAGTAAAACCGTTAACATATGCAATAGAAAAACCTACCAAGCAAATGAACTGTTTCTTAATCACTAATAATACATGGTAAACATTGAACTTCTGATATACTTGCAGGAAACCACCAGAAACACACTTGTTTCTGGAGTTAAAAACTTGAACAGCTTGAATTGTTGCAAAACATTATTTTATAAATGTCAAAATTTAGTGGGTGCCTAAAATGTTAGCTGGACAGTGATGGTGCGAATGTGTAATGTTTATTAAGAATACATGACATACATGACTTTTATGGATCATGTTGCACCGCCATCTGGTGTGGGACAAAGACTGTGTATATTTGCACTACGGTTTCGTTTTTAGTGAATCATGCAGATAGTGAGAAGGAAACCACATTACATGCACAAGGTCTTTGCAAATTAATGTTATATTTATTAAAAATGCTTCCTGTATCATTTTAACAAGGTTCTTAGGAGTATATAAACAATATTACCACAGTTTTTGTGCAACTTGGTGAAAATGTAAATTGTTTGCTGGGTTACTAGCTTTGCTGTATGTATTTGTACCTTTAAAATATGATCAGATTACATGTTGGTGAATTTTTTATTTTGTTTCATTTTATCCCCCTGAAGTTCAGCAGAGTTTCTGCTTTTTTTTTTTTTTTTTTTTTTTTTTGAGGAACATATATAAATGTACAGGCTCAAGAATAAAAAAGTTGCTTGTTATAAGTATATTACCACAAAGATGACTGAATTGTGCTTGCTTCTTGCGAAAGCCACTTTTCATCTCCATCTGTACATAGTGTAAATAGGAATAAATAAAAATACAGTACAATCTGTGGCTCAAAATATACATGTGTTCACACTTAAAGTCAAATGAAAGCAGGTCTTCCAAATTCTACTGTTACACATGAACATATTATTTTAAATCCAATTAAAATTTTATCCAATTCTTTTAAATATCAGAAAAAAAAATTCACTCCATTTTTTTTTTTAAAGAAAAGCTTTTATTAATAGTTTTTAAAATGACTGAAAAGTTGTTTTTTTTCATAATTAAATCTAATTGGACATATCAGTTTTTGCTAAGTAAATAAATAAATAAATAAAACCATAACTCTTCATATTTTCAATATCAGGTGTTTTTTACTGGTATATTCAGAGTTCCAACTTGCTAAAATCTGGTTTACAGATGTATTAGCCTGTTTGAAAATGTTGGCATTTGTAGTCAGTTTCTCTCTGATGAGTGCACAAAATTGCATGAATTTGTCAGTTCACATAAAGCAAGATTCTTCTTTTCCTTTCGGCTGTTCCCGTTTTCCCAGGGGTCGCCACAGCGAATCATCTGCCTCCATTTTCATGGAAGTCATATGAATTATTTGCATGTTTGATTTGGCATAAGTTTTTATGTCGGATGCCCATCCTGACACAACCCTTAGCAAGGGGCAGAAACACGCTGATGGCTATGCAACCTACTCTTGTCGAAAGGCAGCAAAGGTTCTTTTACATGCCGCTCACCATAGACAGTGAGAGACATGCAGCCATGATAGTCAGCTGCACTGGGGGGGGGGGGGGGGGGGGGGACAGGGACAACCTTGTGGAGAGTGGCACATAAAGCAAGATAACGGCAAAAAGAACAGTGTACAGGTATTAAATTAAAAAGTCAGATAGATATAAAGTAGAGTCCTTTTAAGAGAAGAAGATGCAGAGAATAGGGTGAGATGGAGCCAGATGATTCGCTGTGGCGACCCCTGAAGGGAACAGCCGAAAGGAAAAGAACAAGACATAAAGTACAGTACTTTTGAATAAAATTAAATCAGGCATATGCACACATAATACAAACTTACATTAACAGCCATTAGACAAAATGTGCACAACTAGGAATTCATGGTATGTTCTGGTGTTAATTTATATGCAAATTCCTTCAGTATTTACCGTTGTGTGCATGTGAATCATCAGCAGTATACTGCCACCTCCCTGTATGCACATGTATTACTTGTTTTTTTTTTTTTTTTACAAAGAAGAGTATAACAACAAGAGTGTGTTTTGATGTGCAAAGAAGTATATCTTTTTCGCAAGATTTTATTGAGTCTGGGTTTAATTTCCCCTTTCACATTAGTTAATGATCAAATTAGCACAAAAAAAAGTGCTATAATTATTCTTAATTCACATTTTTGACAATATTAAATCAGGAAAAGGGATGAGCATGAGGAAGAAGGAACCTTTTGTAAAATACCCATGTGGATTAAAATTATAAGTAAGCAAAAGTTTATACACCACTGGGTTCCACAGGAAACGCTGGATGTGTGGAATAACCAACTGGAGTACATTGACCCGGCAAGCTAACCATAATATTTGAACAGTTAATTTAGAAACACATTTTTTTTCTTAATTAACCACATTTTTAGCCGAATAACTAAACAATAATGCAATTAAAAATAAAACTGACTCTACTCAGAAACCCAAGTAATAAATTATCTTATTCTGAATTTACAGTACTGTATATTGCTACTGGAAAAAGTCTTTAACTGTAAGTAAAACTACTTCATGTATATGCAGTATTTTGCAATACTACTAACAGGACATTTCTAGTCTATTTTTGCCCTTACTGTGAGTAGGGTGTGAATTAATTTATGGAAGAGAGTAGGAGTAATGTTGTTGCTCCTAAGGTTCCATTTGCTTTTGGCACGGCAACCATATGTAGGCGATGTGAGGATGACAGAACCACAGCCACCTGCATGTGGCCAAGCATTTTTAATGTCTTAGTTCTGGAAGAGATGTGGGCGTGTTGTGGTGTGGCTCTGGTTTTACAGATATGAGCCATAGATTAAAAAATGTATATGATTTTTTGGTCTTTTTAGGTGTGACCCAGCACTGATTGTAGACAAAGAGAAGTCGGATAGAACCAGCAGGTAACGAGACGATGAGCTTCACCTGTGTCTAATTTTCGGCAACTGTTAAGTGTTTGTGTGTTTGCAGAAGATTGGTAGTGAAGGAGAGTCAGAGAGAGCGAGAGAGAAAGAAAAAAAGAACTGTGAGCTTTAGGACTATGTTTTTGTCACATATATATGTGTGTGTGTGTGTGTGTGTGTGTGTGTGTGGCGCACGGTGGCCCTGCGATACTGTAGGAAGCTGTTCTGGGTGTACCTCACCTTCGCCCAGTGAAGGGATGGGCTCTAGCCCTTCCACAACCCTAATTAAGCAGTTTGTCAAATAAGGGAGTGCGTGAATTTGTGAGTGTCTGTCTGTCACCATGTCTCCAGTAGCCTGAACCTGGGAATTCTTGATAAAGATTTGTAACTTATGGAATTGCACTAGCTATGAAGACACAGACAAGGTTCTGTCCCTCAGTAACAATCATATTAGGGCCACATGGGGCCCACATATCAACCAACAGAAAATGGAAAAATATGTCTGGCCAGAACAAGACTACTGCCAGGTGGACAATGTGATCCAGAATCATGTGCATCTGTTTATGTTGCATAGAAAGTTTATCACATACACTACAATCTATGAATTCTGCTGAAATTTAACACCAGTGCTTACCCAATACGGATTATTTAGTTCTGAACTGTACTAGGGTGCCTAAAGACATTTGTAAGTTCAGAGTGACTTGGCAATACAGGGATCCCTCACGTTCCGCGATTAATTTGAACCGAGATCCCCCAGCGACCATCAAATTTCACGAAGTAGTACCCCCCCCCCCCCCGACTGACGTATACGTACATGTATATGTGTATATAATATCAATAAATACATATTCAATGCTATAAATGCTTATAATAACAATTAAACATTAAAAAATAATGCATAAGATGTAAATAAAATATAAATACACACATACAGACATACGCGCATGCACACAGATGCGCACCTCACAAAAATGTAACTAATTTTAATGGGAGGTTTCGGGTTGGTTTTTTTTTTTGTGACTTTTTTGTGAAATTATGGGGGGCAGTGGTGGTCTAGTGGTATAGTGCACTGGATCACTGATCCAAAGGTTGAGGGTTTGAGTCCCACTCTCCCCAAGGTTGTAAACCCCTTCCCCCCCCCCCCCCCCCCCCCCAGTGCACCTAACTGAGTTATCAAAGGTGGGCCAAAGGTGGGTCATGTGAGACATGTAAAAGAACCATTGCTGACCTTCGTAAAGAGGAGCTGCATAGCCGTCAGAGTGTTTCTGTCAGTTGCTAAAGGGTTGTGTCAGGAAGGGCATGCGGCATAAAAACCTATACCAAATCAAACGTGCGAATCATTCGCTGTGGCGACCCCTAAAAAAGGGAAAAAGCCGAAAGGAACTCTCTCAATTCTGTTCGTCATAATAATAATGGACATAATTTCATATGGTACCAGTACCCACTCATGCACCACTGAAGAAATGGCCCCAAAAAGAAAATCCTATTCTGCGTACTAAAAGCTGCAAGTAGTGAAATCATGCATCAGAAAATGATAATCAAGCAGCAGAAAGAAAGTTTGGAGTGAACAAGAAACGTGTGAGGGACTGTAGAAAAGCAGAGATTACTTTTACTGCTATGAATAAAACAAAAAAAAGCTAATCGCTGGCCACAGCTAGAGGAATGAGCTCGCACATGGAGGCTTGAGCAATGTGCCTCAGGGAGAGGCTTGTCAACAGTGCAGTTGCGTCTCCACGTCCAGGTAGTTGTCAAGGAGATGAATATAAATTACTTACTCATGTAACACAACATGAGATGAATATAAATTACTTACTCATGTAACACAACCGCCTCTCTATCAGAGTGAGGACCACAACATCACATAAACTGCCAGCAGATTTCCAGGCCAATGTAGACAGTTTCCATGAGTTTGCGACTTATAGTTTGGTGTGACTTACACATGATTTTTTCTTCTTTATTATGCATGTTTTGGCCAACGCGACTTGTACTCCAGAGCAACTTATAGTCCAGAAAAAATACGGTATATACATATATATATATATATATATATAAAAACAAAAGGACAGGACAAAGACTTTCTATTGAAACTCCATTTATCACTACAGATCTGTTTCGAGGGGTGGTGAAACCATCCTCTCTCTTCAGGTGATTATAGAAGAATATTTAGAAGAATATTTTATATATATATATATATATATATATATATATATATATATATATATATATATATATATATATAATATTACTATATTAGAAGAATATAGAAATTCTTCTAAAATCACCTGAAGAGAGAGGATGGTTTCACCACCCCTCGAAACAGATCTGTAGTGATAAATGGAGTTTCAATAGAAAGTCTTTGTCCTGTCCTTTTGTTATTTGCTCTACCAAAAAGTGTTGCGTACTCTCCTACAGAAGGATCTACTCAGAAAATTATATATATATATATATATATATATATATATATATATATACATACATACATATACTGATATTGAACCCTATTCCTTTTTTCCAGGGGCCATATTTTCTAGATCTGTTTAAAAAAAAAAATGTAATTAAAAAAAAAAAAAAAAGGAACAGATATCATATTGATATGCATATTGAGTATGGTGATGGTTTTGGGCTTGTCGGGTTCTGATCAGTGTAGTGTTCTGATTGGATTTTTTTTCTGTTGTTTGATGGCAACATTTTATTTTAAAGCTACACCTTGCTAGAATTAAAAATTAATTTTTCTGTTTTTTTTTTTTTTGCAAACTCAGCAAAGAGGAATAATCAGAACTATAGACTGTCCATCCATTTTTTCCATCCTGTTGTGCAAGTCATTTCACAGATAATGCTGATGACTCACCGTTCGGGGTTAACATGGAAAATGTTTGTAGTGGTCTTAACAGAACTCGAATTATGGGGAAACTGGTGAAGATCAATGTGTTATAATGACTTTTCAAACGTATGTTTCCTTTCTGTGACGTTCCTCTAAACCGCTTTGGTCTTTGAGGCACCAAAGTGATGCATATGCAGTGCAACTGGAGCAAAACCCTCCAAGGACACTAACAGATGACTTCGACTTTTTTCTCTCTTTTATAAACATGATGTTGGTTGGATTAGAGAGAAATAATATTGAGGCTGTATTGCATAGATTTGTGCATTTGTCTAAATAAAAGACTTGAAATTGAGTAGAGTATTGTAATTAAATTTATCATTATGAATTTTTACATTTCATCATAATTTAATAATAGTTTTTTCTCCAGAAATGATTATTTTGAGAAAATAGTAGATTTTATGATTTATCAACCTACAAGCCCCTAAGGTGCAAAATTAAGTGCAGAATGTCATTAGTTTTTTTAAAAAACATTATACTTTCTGTCCATTGTAACAAAAAGCACATACTACTACTACTACTCCTACTACTACTACTACTAATAATAATAATAATAAAGAAAATCGGTTTTCAGTATATGGTACAGCGGTTTACAAAAGTATTTTTACGGCTCAAATTTTTCAACCACAAAAGTAAATGTATTTTATTGGAATTTTATGACCAACACAGAGTGGCGCATAGATTCTTAATTTTAAGTCTGGACTTTAACTGGATCATTTTAATACATGAATATGCTCCTTTTTTTTTGGCTAAGCTATTAAATTTTACACCAGGCTGTATGTTTCAGGTTGTTGTGTCTCTTTGTTGCCTTGCAGCGGATTGGTGGTTGAGAGTGTACCCCGCCGTTTCTCTGAGTCATCTGGCATGTTATGATATGATGTCCTCTGCACTGTCAGCTCCGTCAGAACATCAACATCAAAGACTTGGTATTTTCAAATGATGTAGAAATATTGATGTAAATTAATTTACTCTGCAGGTTCTATAACTGGCACACACCAACAGTTTTGAGTAATTACTGGTGTGTTCACATGCTTCTGGCATCACTGGCACTTGCATGTATCCGTTCTCTCTTAGCGAGGGCAGAATCCCTCCTGGACAGCTCACCAGCCATCACAGGGCAGAAAAAAATCACGACGGCTATGCAGCTACTCTTGACGAAAGTCAACAATGGTTCTTTTACATGAGTCTCTAACCATAGACAGTGAGAGACATGGCCGGCCTTTGATAACCAAGTTAGCTGCATTGGGGGGGGGTGACAACCTGTGGAGAGTGGGGCTTGAATCCCCAACCTTAGAATCAGTGATCCAGCATCTTTTACCATCAAGCCACCACTGCCATCCGGTTTTGAATAAGTATTTTAGGTACATAATTTTGTCTAGAGGGCAGTGGTGGCCTGGTAATACAGTGCTGGATTACCAATCCCAAGGTTGGGGGTTTAAGCCTCACTGTCAATGGTTGTTACTGCTGTCCCCCCAGTGTAGCTTACTGGGTTATCAAAGGCTGGCCATGTCTCTCACTGTCTATGATGAGAGTTTGTAAAAGAACTATTGCTGGCTTCCATAACGTACAGCTGTTTCTGCCCTGCAATGGCCTGGCAAGCTGTCCTGGGTGTACTCTGCGTCAGTCAGCCTCCCCACAACCCTCATTAGGATTAAGTAGTTCAGGAAGTGAATGAATTTTGTGCCATGGTAACATGCTTGACATTATAGCATAGTTTTTTGTGTCTCCAACCTTGGATCCGAAAGTGCTTAACGTTTGCCTGTATGCTTTTGTCTGTTGACTTTGTGATTCAGGATATGCATCTTCCCATTCAGCCATCTTCAATTACATCATCGTCATCTTCTTTCACTTCTTCCGGGGTCAGGTCGCGCGGGCAGCAACCTAAGAAAAGAGGTCCAGACGTCCCTCTCCCCAGCCACTTCCTCCAGCTCTTCCGAGGGGACACCGAGGCGTTCCCAGACAAGCTGTGATACATAGTCCCTCCAGCATGTTCAAGGTCGACCCTGGGGTCTCCTCCCGGTTGGACATGTTCAGAACACCACACCAGGGAGCCGTTCGGGAGCATTCTGACAAGATGCCCGAGTCACCTCAACTGTCCCCTCTCAATGTGGACAAGCAGCCATTCTACCCCGAGCCCTCCCCAGATAGTAGAGCTTCTCATCTTATCTCTAAGGGAGAGCCCCACCACCTGGTGAAGGAAGCTCATTTCAGCCGCTTGTATCCATGATCGTGTTCTTTTGGTCACTACCCAAAGCTCGTGACCATAGGTGAGAGTTGGAATGTAGACTGACTAGTAAATTGAGAGCTTTGCCGTGCGGCTCAGCTCCTTCTTCAACATGACGGATCAGTACAGGCTCTGTTTAACAACAGAGGCTTCAGCGATCCGTCTGTCAATCTCTCGCTCCATCCTTCCCTCACTCGTGAACAAGACCCCAAGATACTTAAACTCCTCCACTTGGGGGAGGACCTCATTTCCAACCCAGAGAGTGCATTCCACCCTTGTCCGATTGACAACCATGGCCTAGGACTTGGAGGTGCTGATTTTCATCACGGCCGCTTCACACTCGACTGAGAATCGCTCCAATGAAAGCTGGAGGTCACGGCTTGATGAAGCCATAAGGACAACATCATCCGCAAAAAGCAGAGATGGGATCCGTTGGCCACCAAACCAGAACCCCTCAATGTCTCGGCTGTGCCTAGAAATTCTTTCCATAAAAATTATGAACAGAATCGGTGACAGAGGACAGCCTTGGTGGACTCCAATCCTGACTAGAAATGAATTCGCCCTGTTGTTACCAATAAAGACCAAACTCTGGATCTAGTAATACAGTGATCAAATGGCCCGTAGCAATGTGTCTGGAACGCCCAACTCCTTGAGCACGCCCCACAAGATAGCCCAAGGGACACGGTCCAAAGCTTTTTCCAAATCCAGAAAACGCATGTGGACAGATTGTGCAAACTTCCACGCCCCCTCCAAGATCCTGTGGAGCATATAGAGTTGGTCAAGGGTGCTACGGCCTGGATGAAAACCACATTGTTCCTCCTGAATCCGAGGTTCAACTATCGGCCGTATCCTCCTCTCCAGTACCCCTGCATAGACTTTCCTGGGTAGGCTGAGGAGTATGATTCCCCAATAATTGGAACACACCCTCCGGTCTCCCTTCTTAAAAAAGGGGACTACCACCCTGGTTTGCCAATCCAGTGGTACAGCCCCAGATGACCACACGATGTTGCAGAGACGCGTCAACCAGGACAGTCCTATGGCATTCAGAGCCCTGAGATATTCAGAGCAGATCTCATTCAACCCCGAAGCCCGACCACTGAGGAGCTTTTAGACTATCTCAGTGACCTCCACTCCAGTGATGGGCAGACCCCCGCCCAAACCCCCAGGGTCTTCCTCCTCCATAGAGGGCGTGTTGGTGGGATTGAGGAGGTCCTCACAGTATTCCCTCCACCTCTCGACAACATCCCCAGTAGAGCTGAGCAGCTCCCCACTTCCACTGTAAATAGTGTTTGTGGAGAACTGCTTCGCCCTCCTGAGGCGTTGGATGGTGGTCCAGAACCTTTTTTAAGGCTAACCGATAATCACTCTCCAGGCCCTCACCGAACTCTTCCCACACTCGAGATTTTGCATCTGTGACAGCTTTGGTTGCGGCACATTTTACCTGCTGGTACCTGTCTTCTGCCTCAGGAGTCGCACAGGCAAATAACACCCGATAGGCTTCCTTTTCCAGTTGGACGGCCCCATCACTACATGTGTCCACCACCAGGTTCTGGGCTTACTGCTACGACAAGCACCAACGACCTTCCGGCCAAAGCTGTGGGCTGCTGCCTAAGCAATGGAGGCACGAAACATGGCCAATTCGAATTCCATGCCACCCGCTTCTTCCAGCATGTGGTTGTTGCTCTGCCAGAGGTGGGAGTTAATGGCCTCTCGGACAGGAGACTCCGCCAAACATTCTCAGCATACCCTAATTACTCGCTTGGGCTTGCCAGGTCTGGAAGGCAGCCTCTCCCACCATCGAAGCCAGCTCACCACCAGGTGGTGATCGGTTGACAGCTCAGCTCCCCTCTTCACCCGAGTGTCCAGAACATGCAGCCGCAAGTCCGCAAGTGACACAAATACAAAGTCGATCATCGAACTGCAACATAGAGTGTCCTCGTGCCAAGTGCACTTATAGACACCCTTATGTTTGAACAAGGTGTTCGTGATAGACAAACTGTTACGAGCACAGAACAATAACAAAACACCATTTGGGTTCAGTCTGGAGAGGCCATATTTAACGATCACACCCTTCCAGGTCACACTATCATTGCCCACATGGGCGTCCAAGACAATGAATGAGTCTCCTGATGGAGCGTTCTCCAACACACCCCCTAAAGACTCCAAAAAGGGTGGGTACTCTGAACTGGCATTTAGTGCATAAGCACAAATAACAGTCAAGACCTGTCCCCCCACCAGAAGGTGGAGGGAAGCTACCCTTTTGTTGACCGAGGAGTCCCTTTTGGTCACCGAGACAGGGTGGAACAAGGATGCCCATACCGGCTTGCCTCCTCTCCCCATGAGCAACTCCAGAATGGAATAAGGTCCAGCCTCTCTCGAGATGGGTGGTTCCAGAGCCCAAGCTATGCGTTGAAGTAAGCCCGACTATATCTAGTCAGTATCTCTCCACCTCATGCACCAGCTCAGGCTCTTTCCACACCAGAGAGGTAACATTCCATGTCCCAAGAGTCAGAGTCAGTAACTGAGGATCAGTCCGACAGAACCCATGCCTTCGGCTGCCACCCAAGCCACATTGCACCCGACCCCTATAGCCGAACCCATAAGTGGTGGGTCCACGGGAAGGTGAACCCATGTCTCCTACGAGCCTCTTCCCCGGGCCTGGCTCTGGGGGGGACCCTGGTGACCTGTGTCCGGGCAAGGGGAACCTTGTTTTTTCTTTTTATTTCGCATAGAGGTCTTCTTAACCGCACTTTGTTGCTTTGAACAACTGCAGAGACAATTAAATTACCATTCTTCTTTCAACAAAAACATTTAGATTCAAAAAAAGAGGTTGAATAAAAAGTCACTTTCAATGAAAATTCTCAATGTCTATTTGAGGCCACAAGGCAGTGGTGGCCTGATGGTAAAAGGTGCTGGGGGTTCAAGCCCCACTCTCCATGGGTTGTCACTGTCCCCCCAGTGCAGCTAATTGGGTTATCAAAGGCTGGCCATGTCTCTCTCGCTATCGATGGTGCGAGGCTGGAAAAGAACCATTGTTGACTAGCTGCATAGCCATCAGTGTCTTCCTGCCCTGTGATTGCCTGATGAGCTGTCCAGGGTACACTCTGCCCTCGACTGATGTCGGCTGGGATGGGCGCCAACCTCCCTGTGACCCTAATTAGGATTAAGCGGTTCAGAAAATGAATGAATGTGTTCAAGTCCATCTTGTATTTTAATAAAGAAAAAGAATATCTATCCCATGAAGCAAGGGATGGGATGCAGTCAGATGTGTTAACGGATTGGGTAGCATACCTCACTATTACTCCCTTCGTGGGATCTTCTTTTTCTTTATCCGTTATATTAAATGTTGTTTCGTCAGAATTTTGACAGAATACATGTGTGTGAACGACAAAGACCCAAGAGGAACGGTGAGGTTACAGGGAGCAGAGATAAAGAAGGTGGAGGATTTTAAGTACTTAGGCTCAAGAATCCAGAGCAATGGAGAGTGTGGAAAAGAGGTGAAGAAGCGTGTGCAGGCAGGTTGTAATGACTGGAGAAAAATGTCTGGTGTGATGTGTGATAGGAAGGTATCGGCAAGAATGAAAGGAAAAGTGTACAAGATGGTGATGAGGCCAGCAATGTTGTATGGTTTAGAAACAGTGACCCTGGGGAAAAGACAGGAGGTAGAGCTGGAGGTAGCAGAGATGAAAATGTTGAGGTTCTCTTTGGGAGTAACGAGGATGGATATGATCAGGAATGAGCACATCAGAGGGACAGCACATGTAAGAGGTTTTGGAGACAAAGTTCGAGAGACTAGATTGAGATGGTTTGGACATGTACAGAGAAGAGATAGTGAGTATATTGGTAGTAGGATGCTGAGGTTGGAATTACCAGGCAGAAGGCCGAGAGGAAGACCAAAGAGAAGATTTATGGATGTGGTGAAGGAGGACAAGAAGGTAGTTGGAGTAAGAGTAGAAGATGCAGAGGAAAGGGTGAGAATCCATGGGATAAAATGACTAGTTTTGTGCTTTTTGTGGTCATTTATGTCAAAATAAGTTGTTAAGTGCATCACTTAAATGTGTTACATAAACTCAAAATATGCTGGAAGGATGACCAATAGCAGTACACTTTAAAGGTTGAAATTTATGTCCTCAACATCTCTTAAGAATTCAAGTCTTTTAGAGATGTCCTCTGAAAATGAAGGCAAAGTGAGAAAGTTGATTGAGGGGACATGAGTGTGAAACAGGCCATCATAAACACAATGGAGATGTTTTATATATACAGGGATCCCTTGCTACTTCGCACTTCAATTCATGCAGCTTCAGTGCATTGCGTTTTTTTTTTTTCAAATATCCATCGAATTAAAAAATAATGAAATTAAGAAAGAACAGGGGAAAAGTTAAGAAAAATGCCACAAAAACAAGGTCAATATGTAAAAAAAAAAAAAAAAAAAAAAAAAAAAATCAACCCAAAACCTCCCATCAAAACTACTTACATTTTTATATATCATCTATGTGTGTGTGTGTGTGTGTGTGTGTGTGTGTGTGTGTGTGTGCGCGCGCACGCGGGTCTGTATGTGTGTATTTATGTTATTTACACCATATGCATTATTTTTGAATGTTTAATTGTTATTATAAACATTTTTAGCATTGAATATGTATTTATTGATATTATATTCACATATATGTACATATACATCAGTCGGGGGGGGGTGATCCTTCTTCGCCGAATTCGGTGGTCACGGGGGGATCTCGGTCCCAATTAACTGTGGAAAGTGAGGGGTGCCTGTACCATCTCCATAATTCTTTCACTCCTGACCTGGTGGCATTTGGTCTTGTTCGCAGCTCTATTTTTAATTTTGGAGTTGATTTCACATCATTGTGACTGAACATTATTTATATTAAAACAAAACAAAACAAAACAAAAAAAAAAAAAACAATTAAACACTGTCTGATGTAATGAAACAAAAATAGGCTTATTATTGAAAATAAAAATACCTCTAAACTGTCTCGATTCATATCTGATTTTCATTCATTTAAATGCATGTTTCGTGTTGACCTTTATTCATTTATTTTAATTTTGACTTGTATCTGAATGGTGTTTCAAAAGATACATTAAGGTATAAAACATAAAATTTCTTATCTATTAGCATAAGGGGGAAAAACGAGAATTTTCAGAATTACAGACCCCTTCCATCTCACAGGTTTGTTTTGGAATCGTATCATTTCGTTGATTTCTTGTGGGTGTCAGGTTTCAAAAATCAACCGCTGAAGCTGTCAAACTGTCAAGTTGTATGCAACACTGCAAGAAAGGATCCTTTCCTGAGAGCATCTTACAAAACAAACTGCAGCGACTCAACAACTCAACAATCATAAGAGCTATAGGTGCCATTGCCTCCGTATCCCCCAGAAAGGTGGATTCATGTTTATCACATCTTTATAAAACTCAAACATCAACACTTGACTATTTCAGATTCGACACAGATTTTTTTTTCCATAACAAAATATTAATTATAAGAGTGCAGATCATTTTGAAATTCAAAAATGAAATGATTTGCAGGAGGAAAAAAAATCTCGAAAACATTTTGTGCTTAAAAATAGACGGTAAGAACATCTTAAAACTATTCCATATCTCTGATCAATGCTCTCAGATCCAAACTTGTCGACTGCTCTCATCAGACGTGTTAAAGTGCCGAGGACCAATCAAAACAAGTTTTCTGCTCTTCTTGTGCAACACACGTCACAGAAATGAGGAATTAATTGATCTCTAATGTTCCAAAAACATGCAGCCTACTCAGTGACCAGTATGATTATTTTAGAGATGAATCTCCTTAGCACATGTTCTGTTCCCCCACCCACCCCCCACCCCACCCCACCCCACCCCACCCCCCACACACACCCAGTATACAGACACCATTCCAATGCTAATCTGCCAGTTTTGTAATTATGCTGCTACTGGAACTTATCACTGACTGTCAAGAACGAAAAGGAAGGAGAATAGCAAATAAACGAACTACAGGCAGTATACTTTCCAACAGTGTTATACTGATAACATGACAAGTTAGTTCAGGTCGAAACAGAAATATGAAGCTGTATCTACTGATAGCTTTGGCAACTTGATAAGTATTAAGATCAGACTTGTCAACAGCTCTTTTTTTCTTTATCGATCTAATCTAGACAGAGAACTCTAATATATCAACAGCCCGCAGTAAAATTGAGTCACGGCATTTATTCACGCTGTGATTAATTCCGAGCCTGTTTATCTTTATGAGTGGTCTGTGGTATGATTTTGATCATATCATATTTCTAAGAAGCTTATCAGAACAACAACAAAAAAATATATATTTCTATCCTATATCTCATATTGAACATGTATGTTTGTTTTTCAAAATGCATGAAGACATAACTATAAAGGAGGACTGACCTTTCAGCTCATACGTGGCCCATAGTGGTCATTGATGTGTGTGTGTGTGTGTGTGTGTATGTATGTGTGTGTGTGTGTGTGTGTGTGTGTGTGGGAGAGAGAGAGAGACAGAGAGAGAGAGAGAGAGTATGTGGGTGTGGGTGTGTGTGAGTGTGGGCTGATTTCCACTAATGGAACATGAGAGGCATCTTGAGCTCCACCCATAGGAAAAAGAAAAATGTAGATTATGTTTGCTATGATCAGCCAGGGAAAATGAAAGAAATATTGAAATTGATTTGAATAGTTTATATTAAAATACACTCCTCTCTTAAAATCTTAGCTTTTACAAATATCAAACAAAAACAAATTGAATATTTTGGAAACAGTTTTCTTGATATTGCAGCATCTTTGACTCAGACTCGTTCACTGACTCATTCACCCATTTACAAAAATGCCTTAATCCTACTCCTCGGGATGCGGGAAAGATGGAACATATCTCAGCTAATCCTGATGAGGGCGAGGTCCGCTCACATACACACCTAGTGGCAATTGGGTACGGCCTGTTAGCCTGATCTGTATGTATTTGGACTATAGGAGGAGCCTGGAGTACCCAGAAAAATCTCACACAAGCATGGGGAGAGGATGCAAACTCCACACAGAAATACTGGAGCTCAAAACTCAAACTCAGGACCTTCTTATTGTGAGGCATCCATGCTAACTATTATAGCATCATGCTGCCCATTACAGTAATGATAAGCATCATTTTTTAATTAATGTAACGCATTAGCTGACCGTGTGTGTGTGTGTGTGTGTGTGTGGGGGGGTATTTAATGCAACAGTAAAGCATTACCGTTCTACATTCATTCATTTTCTATAACCACTTAACCCTTATTATGATCAAAGGGAGGCTGGCGCCCATCCCAGCTGATTCCGGGCGAGGGCAGAGGACGGTCTAGACGGCTCGCCAGGCCATCGCAGGGAAGAAACATGCTGACGGCTATGCAGCTCCTCTTATTGAAAGTCAGCGATGGTTGTTTTACATGAACCTCACACCATAGACAATGAGAGACATGGCCGGCCTTTGATAACCCAGTTATCTGCACTGGGGGGGGGGGGGGGGGGCGCAGTGACAACCTTGTGGAGAGTGGGGCTTGAACCCCCAACCTTAGGATCAGAGATCTATCAGAGTACTGACTACTGACTGTCAAAGCATCCATAAAACTGCAAGCTGATATCCTGTCCAAAGGTCCGCTGCAACTCATTCCACATATTTTTATGATGGAACTTCTGAGCTCTGACGCTACCATTCCAAAATATTCAACTTTCTCCTCTGAAATATTCCATTGTAAACCTGGATTTATGCTTTCGGTGCAATAGCGCTTTGGTGACGGATGATTATTTTTGCAAACCTGTAGGGTTTGGGCCAATGTAGAGTAGCTTGCTATATGGAGCAATCTATAATTCCAGAACCCAACTCTGAACTGAAGAGAACCATAGTGCTTCCGCCATCGTGTTTCACTATGGGTCTCCTCAGATCATGTCAGATTTCCCCCAGTGGTTTGGGGTGAGAGAAGCATGGTGCTGTAATGGTAAGAATTGTGGCATTAAAGCAAGAAGGTCCTAGATTCGTACCCTGTGGCTGACTGGGCCCTTTCAGTTTGGAGCATGCATTTTCTCACCATGTTTGCGTGGGTTCCCTCCAGATGCTCCTGTTTGATATCAGACCAGCTTTGGTCAATCGGTTGCATTAATTTCCCAAAGTCTGAATGTGAATGTGAATAGAGACATTGACGTCACGGGGGTTCTCTGCCCCTCGCCTGAGCTCAGATGGTATTGCCTCCAGCTTCCCCTGCGACCCTGATGGATAAATGGTATAATTCTTTGATGGGCTGATGGTTTGGGGTGATGACAATGGATTCCGGTGTTTTCTTTTTTGTTAAAAATTGTTCATTACATAAACAAGGGACACAGTTGTTGCATGCAGGGACTGAGCAGCAGTATAGTCGACATTCATGCTTTAATATTACAGCCGAGGTTATTGAAGGTTAATTAAGATCGCTTCAGTGATGACAAATGTATAATAATCACTTTTTCAATATGAGTCTGAAAGTTATAGTTTATTTTGAGCACAGTCACATGGCCTGCTATAAAACGGTGGCTACATTTAAAACGTTCCTGGACTATTTCTCCTTTTTTTTCTGTACTTTCGGTGGGTGTTAAATCTCAACAAAGGTAGAAATACATTAAAAAATAAATAAATAAATAAATAAATAAAAATCCAGCAATTTTACCACGAGTGCAGCGGTATCTTATAACCACTGTTATATTTTACACCGTACAGGCACTTTCACTTCACATAGAGGGTTGAATGAAGTGTTACTGATCTACAGAAATGATTATGATCCACTTTTGATTGATTATTACACTTCATGAAGCACGACATACTGTGCACATCTGAATTCTCTCTATTGCCCGAGCTGAATGACGATCAGTTCTATTGTGGCACTGAATATTTTTGGCCAGATCTCATCCTTTACTTGAATTCCAGTGACATTTATATTATATATCGTTTTCAGTATTTATATTATATGACTTCAGAAATGGACCAAATATCACTGCCTGACAAATTTACCTCCAGCCGCTGTACTCGAATTATAACACAGGAGCACAGGAAGGAAACATAAAAAAAGACACCGTGTTCTGTGTCAGCAACAGAAATATTTTACATGTCTTAGAGAAAGCAACAGTATATGTGTGTGTGTGTGTGTGTGTGTGTGGTTTTTCTATGAAGCCAGCATGAGGGTCTTTGAAAAAAAAAAAAAAAAAAAAAAGAATGAAACTGCAACATTGCAGACTTGGCAGAAGGCCTAAAAGAGAATAATTAAACTTGAGTGTTTGAGTGTGCAAGGCTGGATGTACTTCACTGAATCTCTTTCTTCGCACAAATTTCAAACCCTTCAAGCATTTGCTAATTGATCGAGCTGGAAAACGTATTGTTATGACTCACATCACAACATGTTAATCATATGGTCAGTACTGAAACAGACCTGGAAACTATGTTAATTGTCATGCTTAACATATTTTCCTCCATCTCGCTCCCGGGTCCAGCCCACTGTTTCCCCGTCACTATCAACAAACACTGTGATATAGTAGTACCTACATCTATACTGCTTTCAGCAGGGCTACTTTAAATTGGGTTTTCTCAATAATGGTTCACTGAATAATGATTTAAACAACTGATTTTTCAACAATAATTTATTCATTATAATTATTTAAAATATAATGTATAAAATGTATATTGGACTTTTTTTTTATGATCAATATGACCACCATTTAAATTGATATAAAATTCAGACCATGTCCACACATACACAATAAAGATTTCCATGATAAATAAATAACACTTCAGTAACTTTACTCCCTAAAGGAGCGTGTTAGTGTTTAGTCAGATAAAATAAACTGGTTGGTATTTCCTGTATAGAGGACAGATAAACATCGTTAGATAGCTGCCTAGTCTTGTTGCTTCGTAAAGGCCAATTTGGTCTTTTTTTAAAAACACCCCCCCCCCCCCCATTTTGTTCAAGCTCAGGCCGGTCGAATATTTGAGAAGCACAGTGCGTGTTCATGGGAGTTTAAAAAGGCCAAAGTAATTACTTTGGCCATCAGAAGTGAGCAGTTCTGGCTGGGACACATTGACGAACACCCAGTCGTTCTGATTGAGCTGATGTATGGAGCCAAGGTTACTTCCGACCGTCCAATATTCTTTGCTTCCAGCTTGGCAGAAGCCTTCTCGATGATCAATCATGAGTTTTATCACTCGTTCGCCTCTCTTTGCGTACATTGTGTGAGTTAGGGAGGCCCTTGGTTTACAGAGACTTGATAGGAACTCCACACGCGAGTAGACAAAGTAGAGGCCCGACTCATTCAGTTGTAAACCACCGTCATGGTACAGGATGCCGTTTGTGAAAGCACGGCCACGCGTTGAATCCCACTTCAGGATTTTGGACGTACTGTCCTGCTTCTGTCCTGAATGAACGAGAAAAATGGCATTATGGGAGTTTATTAGGTTTACTAGATATCTATCTCCAATACATTTTAGGTTCAGATGTGGTGTCATAAGGAATTAAACGAATTAGTCAGAGAGAATCGGTTGGTTTGCAAGCGATGGAAGGTATTATAATTGCAAATGTATTTTGTTGTAAATGTACAATGGTACTTGGATAGTTTTAAAAATAAACAAATGTATGAAGTTTATTTGTAACCATATGGACAGATCTCTTGAATAGAGTAGGATTCAATCTTTACCCAACAGATGTGCAGCTAGTGCATGCATGGGCTCCTTCTGATCTTCTCCTTGGTGTGCTGCAAAAGTCATGAAATGTTCCACATGAGCTTAACATTCTGTGGTGGATTGCAGATGTGATACAGCTGAAGGTAAGAGAGATTTAAGCAAGACTTACCAACTAACCTCTGTGGTGTTCTGCTTTCATGCTGTGGCTGCATTTCCTGTCATGAAAATAAATGAATATAACAAACCAAACTTCCAGGTCATATCATATGTCACTTATAACTAAGGTGTGCACATATGCAAGCATGAACATACAGCTGCACATCGTTTTAATGTATAAATATGGACAAGTTAGAGACTATGTTGATAGATTATAAACTATGCATGATGCTCACTTAGAGTTCTCAAGAAATTAAGCCCTAGGCCTTGATTTGAATAAAGGATATCCTGTACAGCCGGACTGGTGACCACAGTCATAAGTAAATGCCAAAAGGTTCCATTAAATGTCAACTTGAATACAAAAAAAAAAAAAAAAAAAAAAAAAAGGTGAAGCATTATAATATTCTGAATGATTGAAGAGGCCAATATTGAAAATTCTACACATAATAATAATAATAATAATAATAATAATATTCTGCTGAATTATAAATGTTGTTTTTATTACTTTTAAATCTCATGTATTTCATATTTTTAGTGGTTAATGGTGCACTCAGAAATGGCTTGGCTTTTATTGACCATGTTTTAAAAATGATTATGCATGTATATATATTTTACAATAAAAAAAAAAAAAAATACAGTTTGACACAATGAATGTATAGATTTTTGCTTATTGCTTCTTATAAAGAAAAAACAGTAGAAAGATAAACAGACAGATAAACAAGTCTCACCAGTTTCAGATGAATCAGTTCTTTCTGGAGATTCATGATCTGATAGGCTCCAAGTCCCAGTGCAGCAAACACTGTGAGGAAGACCATAACCAGGAGGCATCCAACAGAACTGTTTCCTGTCCAGCTGTTTTTTTTTGTCCGGATTTGGGCCGGAGGTAATGTCCAGCAAGGGACAAGGGGAGGCTCCATACCTGCACCCTGATGCTGACTAGGAAGGCCTCCTGCAGCATCAACTGTGAAGACTGGGGGGTATGTGTACCTGAGGTTACTTTGCATGGTTTCTGTGTGTCAGACACAATATCGGGTTTCCTTTAAAAAAAAAAAAGAAAAAGAAAAATGGTGTGGTAGACACCTTCAGCACTTTCCTCCTTCTTCTTCTTCTTCTAATGCTTCTTCTCTCACAGTCTCTTCTTAGTCTTTGAAGAACAAATGCCCTGCCCATTCGATTTTGCATACTGATGATGACATCATTGGAAGAAAAACCCTCGTGCATTACCTCAAATTAGTCAACTGTCAATCAGTCATGTCAGCAACTAAAGCTTTGACTGATTGACATATTCTTCAGTGAACCTTTACAGATTTAATTTTCCTAAAGTCTGGAATCTATAATAATAATAATAATAATAATAATAATAATAATAATAATAATAATAATAATAATAAAGAAATAGTGATACATACTTGGTTACAAACCACATGTATTATTATTTGTGGGTACTGGCATAGTTACATAAAAATACCACCAATCCACATCACATAAAGTACAGTTTTCAAAGTGAAATTTGGCCTATTTCAGTCATAAATAATTCTCCCAAGACCAAGAATAACATTCCCAAGAATCCTTCATTGAATTAAAAACCTCAGAGCAAGAAGGTCCCAGGTTTGATTCTTAGACTTGGGGTGTTTCCCTGTGGCGTTTGCATGTTTTCCCCGACTGTTCCAAATTTCCCCTGGGTGTGAGAGTGAGTGTGAATGGTTGTGTGTGTGTGCGTCGGCCCTGCAAGGGCTTGACGAGCTATCCAGGGTGTACGCCACCTTCAACCAGAGTTGGCTGAGATGGGCGCCAGCCTCCCGTGACCCTAATTAGGATTAAGGGTCTTAGAAAATCTTCTTTTTCTTTTCCTTTCGGCTGTTCCCTTCAGGGGTCGCCACAGCAAATGATCTGCCTCCATCTCACCCTGTCCTCTGCATCTTCGACTCTTACTCCAACTACCTTCATGTCCGCCTTCACCACATCCATAAAATTTCTCTTTGGTATGAATGAATCAATTAATACTACTCACTCGTTTCTGAACTCTTTAATCCCATGACTACAGTGGAGCCAATTGTGCTATGGTTTCTCTGTCCACCTAGCATTATAAATGAGTACAGTGATACCTCACTTGACGAAATGAATCCGTTCCAGTGCCTTTTTCGTAACCTGCATTTTTCGTAAATTGAACCGCATTTTACATGTAAAACGTGTGATTCGTTCCAAGGCTCCCAGTACTACCCCCTAAACCCTATAAAAATTATAAAAGCATACCTTTCTTACATACATTCTGCTTCAATATCCTACCGATGGTAGACGGGTTTGGCCATATTCCTTTGTCATATCACTTGAGCCCGTTTCTTCTTCTCACTCACACCAGAAATCACACGCGTGTGTTTATTGAAGGTTAAAAGCCTGAGTCAAGAAATAAAGCATGAAACAACAGTAACTCTGTCCTTTACACGAAAAGCATCATGGTGATGCAGCTCCATAATAGCCAATGGGAGGGAGCTGCATCATCCGTCCTAGCCAATGGGAGGCCAGCGGGGCTGGATGTTTGAATGTCATTGATGGGACTGCAGCTCGTGCATTGTTTGAACGTTTGAACGGCGCATTTTAATGTTTGAATGGCATGATTGAATTTTTAAGATGGCACTTTCGTAATGTGAACTTGTTTCGTATCCAGAGGAAAAAATTTTAGGAAAATGCATTTCGTAACCTGCATTTTTCGTTTGGTGAGACTTTCGTAAAGTGAGGTACCACTGTATCAGTATAAAATAGTGGGGCGGTAATCTGCAGTGGACTAGTGTCCCATCCAGGAGGAGTTGAAACTCCTAGTCGCTTCATGCTTCTGAAACCGGAGATAAGCTACAGCCTGATGAGCCAGTAGGCTATGATGTAAAAATCCCAACAGACTTGCCTCCTTTTAAACCTACTAAGGTTGCGGGGAGGCTGTACTTCTCTCAGCCGTCACTGGGTGAAGGCGGGTTTGCCCTGAACAGCTCACCAGAGCATCATAGGGCAACACACACTCAACCATTCACACTCATTGTCAACCTGTTCAGCCAGTTAGCCTAACGTATATGTCTTTGGAATGTGGGAAGAAACTGGAGTACCAGGAGAAAACCCCATGTAAGCATGGGGGCAACAAGCAAATTCCACACAGAAACACCTGAGCCTGGGAATCAAACCCGGGGCAATCTTGCTTTCCTGATGGTTTACTGATGGATCAGTTAAGTTGTTGGACAGTTTTATTTGGAAGAACCTAAACAATATCTTTTGAACACAACATAATAATTCATTGGCATTCATCCATTTTCTGAACTGCTTTATCCTAATTAGGGACGCAGGGAGGCTGGTGGCCATCTCAGCTGACTCTGGGTGAGGGCACAGTACACCCTGGACAGCTCACCAGGCCATGGCAGAGCAGAAACACGCTGACGGATATGCAGCATACTCTTTTGGAAAGTCAGCAATGGTTCTTTTACATGAACCTCTCACCATAGAGCAGTGCTTCTCAATTATTTTCTGTTGCGTCCCCTCTAGGAAGGTGGGGTCGGTGGCGTAGTGGTTAGGGTGCTGGCTCATGATCGGGAGGTTGTAAGTTCAAATCCCATTGAGAACCCCACTGTGCTAAGACCCCTGGGCAAGGTCTCAACCACAAGTGTGCCTCTGTTCTCCCAGCAGTATAAATGGGTAAAAATATACTGGGAAGGTAACCTGCAATGGACTAGCGTCCCATCCAGGGGGAGTTGAACTCCTGGTCGCTTCATGCTATGGAAACCGGGGATAAGCACCGGCCTGATGAGTCACGAGGCACGGGTGTAAGAACCCAAAAGACTTTACCTACCTTACCCCTCTAGGAAGAAAAAAACATTTCACACCGACCCGCGAGCGACTATAAATAGTATTATTTGTCTATAAAATTGTTATTAGTACACCTCTGCATAACACTGTATCTTTATAAACATCAAAAACAAAAAGAAAGAAATATAGTTCAACTTACAATAAAGAAAGACTTCATTAACAGTGTTTTTAAATCTGTAACAGAAAAGATTTAAAGTGTACCAATGTGCCTGAAATTAAAAAAAAAATACATCCTTATTTAAACTCATTCAACTTATTTATGTCTTAATATCGCCGTCTCTCTCCACCTTTCTCTTCGTTCCTGTTAGAAAATTTTCCATGTTGTTTCTTGAGGGGTTGTTTATTGCACTCCATATCGTTTGCTCATGCGAAAAAACCGCTACACCATAGCGCGACAATGAGAGCGCCACTGCCAACTACTGGAGCGGAGGTGCAATTACACTTAATTCTTGTACACAATTCCAGAAAAGCATGTTCCCCAGAGTCATACACGCTCCCCCCGGCGTCACACTGCACCCCCCCCCCCCCAAGGGGGGCGGGCACCACTATTTGAGAAGCACTGCCGTAGAGACATTAGACATGAGATACAAGATGTGAGAGACATGACCGGCCTTTGATAACTGGGGGTACAGTGACAACCCGTTGAGAGTCAGGCTTGAACACCCCAATCTTATGATCGGTAATTCAGCACCTTACCAGGAGGCCACCACTGCCCTGTTCATTCTTAGGCAAGACTCATTAAAGAAAAATACCATAGTACCAAATTACTTTTGGTATTTGCTTCATTTTCATGTCACATCAGCTGACAGTTTTAGAGCTGAGATCAATATCCAGTGCTCATTGTGTTGGATAATGCCACCATAGTTTTCCTCTGCTAATTGAAGATGATCTCTGCTCTCTGGGTGCCCGCAATGTGTGTGTGTGTGTGTGTGTGTGTGTGTGTGTGTGTGTGTGTGTTCACTATGGAAGGGTTACATGCAGAGGGAATAATTTTCCTTATGTAATTAATACAGTATATCAAAAGAAATCATGATCACTGTTGATCATTATCAAGATCATCAAAGTCACTTTTCTTTCTTTCTTTCGGCTTTTTCCCTTTTCCTGGGAGTCGCCACAGCGAATCATCTGATTCGCACATTTGATTTGGCATAGGTTTTTACGTCGGATGTCCTTCCTGTCACAACCCATTTTTTAGCAAGGGACAGAAACACGTTGACGGCTTTGCAGCTCCTCTTTACAAAAGTCAGCAATGGTTCTTTTACATGCCTCTCACCATAGACAGTGACAGACATGGCCCGCCTTTGATAACCCAGTTAGCTGCACTGGGGGGGACAGTGCCAACCCTGTAAGGACTCGAACCCCCAATCTTCAGATCAGCGATCCTGCACCCTATCCACTAGACCACCACTGCCCCAAGATCATCAAAATCACTGTTGCAGCTTAAAAGCCAAAAATTCTTCATTGGCCACTTGGAGGCTTTTCTATTTTAGAATGACCTAGAAAGCATTTTTTAGAAACTCCACACTATGAAAGAGACCACCAGCTTCCTGTCTGACATGTCTCATGTGCTGTAAGAAAGGGGTACGAACACATTCTACATGAAGTCATTAAACATGTAGGCTGCAAGTTGTTAACATGAACCACATGTACAGTTCAAGAAATTTAAATATTAAATAAATACTGTGTTCTCATCCAAAAAAGGTTCATTGTTGATGTAAACAGTGATGTAGCAGAATATAGTTTCACAAAACCTACAAGCAACCACGAAGAAACAGAAGCTTCCACATGAAACAGGCTCTGTATATATATATATATATATATATATATATATATATATATAATGTGTGTGTGTGTGTGTGTGTGTGTGTGTGTGTGTGTGTGTGTGCATGAGTTTGCAGTCTTGCATCCTGCATTCTCAGGGGTCTGCATGAGAACAGAGTGGGTGTTGGGGTGGAGGTTCATGGTGTGGTTTAAACCTGACAAGACAGCGGCATCACTTTAACCTGTGCCCTTTACACTGCATAAGCTTTAAACATAGACACACACACACACACACACACATGCAAGCATATACCCAGTTTACTGGAACAGACAGCTCAGTTTCCTCAGCAGAGTTCAGGTTTGTGAGGTGGTTGAGTTTTCCTCATTTTTAACATAAAATTTTACAGAATTTTAAGAAAGGATTTTATATTTCCATATTTTTATATTTATATTTTTTAATTTTTCCTTGTCTGACTCTGCAGCGCCACCACCTTACACCACCCCACCCCCCACTTCCCCACCACCATCCCACCCCCACTGCCCCACCACCATCCCACCCCCACTACCCATCCCACTGCCACCCTAACCCTCACTACTATTCCCCCATTACCCCACCACCACCCCACAACCCCAATCTGAATGAATCTCCTTCACCACACCTCTTTGTTCCTGCACTATTCAGTCACCTCAGAGCTGTATTCTAAGAAATTGTTTCCTATATGTATAGGAAATAGAATGAATGTCGGAAATCGAAAATTAAGACCACTTTACAGCAGAGTAATGACAAGTCCTTTATATCATTAATAATATATCAATTATATCAGATATTTCCTAAAATTAACCAATGACATGGAAGATATTATTAATAATCCTTTTTGACATAGTTGATATCGATTGAAAGATATTATACACTCAGAAAAAAATAAATAAATAAAAAATAAACCCAAAAAAAAAAAAAAAAAAACGCAATGAGATGTCAAATAATTTCCACAAAAGGAAGTTTTTGGTCACAGCTGATGATGCAGACTGAATAAGTGTGCCAGTCATGCCAGCAAGTTGGGGAAGTACATCTTTCCGTGCCAACCTATTGTGGGAACCCCGGATGTTAGTGCTGATATCTTCTTTCAAGTTCTTCAAATATTTGCATAAAAACACTTGTGATTTTCATTCACAAATGTTCACCTGAAAATTAAAAGTGAAAATTTATGGGCAATGAAAATATATATGTTTATGTGCATCTAAAATTGCATCATATGACAAAGGATGTTAATTGATGATAAATAAAGTTGTATAATTCACAGTTATTTGCTGAAGGCGAGGTCAATGTTGCTGAATAATAACTGAGATGGAATGTTGTGGCGAGGGCGAATAATTGTTTTAATACATATTACATTATTTGTCTCCCCATTTTATATCCGTGCCATTGATATGATAACCTGCTCATTCAGTACATTCAGATCATCAGCGGCTTCATTATATTGCCGCATTAATGTTGCTGATCCTCAACCTGACCAACTGAAGCAACAATGCCATGACAAATACAGGAAGTAGTCAAGGCTAAATGCGGCCCGACAAAATATTAGAGTGCAATATGTTTTTTTTTGGTTTTTTTTTTTGGGGGGGTGTAGTGTATGTAATACAGTTATGTTTTTTGTACAGTATGTGTATACGCTGAATGGATGTAAAAGGATGCTGTTTGAAAGTGTGGATCAGCTTGGCTTGGGGTGCAGAGCTCACCTGACCTGTCTATGTCATGATTAAAATGTTATAAAAAAATTATTGCGACTACTACTTATAATAATAAAAACAATAATTCATTAATTCTGAACTGCTTATTCCTTATTAGGGTCACGGGGAGACTGGCGCCCATCTCAGCTGACTCCAGGCGAGGGCAGAGTATGCAAGGCCATCGCAGGGCAGAAACACACTGATGGGTATACAGCTACGTTTTACGAAAGTCAGCAATGGTTCTTTTACATGAAGCTTCTACCACAGACAGTGAGAGACATGTCTTTGACATGTCAAAGAGCCTTTGATAACCCAGTAAGCTGCACTGTGGGGGGTAGTGACAACCAGGTGATAGGGGGGCTGGAACCCCTGACCTTCAGATCAGTAATCCAGCACGATACCACTGGGCCAATATTGCAGGTGTTTTGTGTAATTATTCCACATTGTTTCTTTTTTTTTTTGAACAATTAAGTCAAAAATGACTTTAATAGAGCCAATATTTAATCTGAGCCACTAATTGGTGGATTTGCTACTGTTTAGGATCATCATCCTATTAAACGAGCCACCTCCAGTTCAGCTTTTAAACTGGATTGATGGCGAAAATTCATTCCTTCATTCCTTCATCATCTTCCGTTTTTTCTGGGGTCGGGTCGCGGGGGCAGAAACCTAAGCAAAGAGAGCCAGACGTCGCTTTCTCCAGCCACTTCCTCCAGCTCTTCCTGGGGGACACCGAGGCGTTCCCAGACAAGCCGAGAGACATAGTCCTTCCAGCGTGTTCTAGGTCAACATATCTTTAAAAATTCCTTGATACACTGTGACGGATGGGAAAATTCAGAGGATTGAAATTGCCCTGTGAAACTACCAATAGCCCCGACTCACCAATGTGTACCAGTGGGTAGATACAGCAAACATATAAGTATTTTTATATTTACATTCACACAAATATGTACATGCTCGTAACACTCTCCCCCTTAAAGAGAAGAAAGTTTTGCAGAAACGTTCTGAGTAATGTTAACGATTTCAAGTCATACCACTCACAGCATCAAAATCTACACAACATTTCAATCTCTACAAAGTGCATCAGCTCCAACTTCAACCCCATAACCCCTCATTACTGATCAACAAATCAACACCTGGAACTGGGAGAACATCGAGAACACCAATTTCACCAGAAATCAGGCCTGACAAGTCAAATTGACAAACTAGAGAGGAGCAAGAGTCACTTATACCCCACAGTAGAACTTCAGCAATAGCTGAAGACTCGACAAAACGTAGAACATCCTTCAAAATCAGAGACCAAAGAGCTTCAGTATACCTTAATATCAAAATGGGCCACGGGGTAGAATTATCTCCCATAAGTGACACAAAGCCTTAAGACAATAAAGGTAAATCCTCCTCCAGAAACACAGCATCTGACATCGTGTTCTCATAAAAAAAAAAAATAAAAAAAAAACTCTCCATAGAACCACCTGAAACAAAAGGCTGAGGTGTGATAGACCCACAAGCATTTGAGCAACTTGTGGACTGATTTTGAATTTGAGACTCAATTTCCATCAAAACCTGAAATTTCCTCATCACAGGTTTTTCCTCAAGTTCAAAATAATTGGAGATTTGCACCAAATCATATGTGCGCAAGGCACCGACTTTCCCAGGGGTATGAGATTTTCCAAAATCCTCAAGTGTAAACACCATTTTGCTGGTTTCACAATTAAATTATCAAAAGGTATCAATTCAATATTAAAGACTCTCTGCCAAATGAATTCGATCCCGGACGAGCACCCACTTGTTACGGATGAGAAAATTCAGAGGATTGAAATTGCCCTGTGAAACTACCAATAGCCCCGACTCACCAATGTGTACCAGTGAGTAGATACAGCAAACATATATTATATAAGTATTTTTATATTTACATTCACACAAATATGTACATGCTCGTAACAACACACACACACATTTATATATTATATACATATACATACACACACACACACACACACACACACACACACACACACATATATATATATATATATATATATATATATATATATATATATACATATATAAATAAAATGTGTATGTATGTATATATGTGTGTATATATATATATATATATATATATATATATATATATATATATATATAAAAAAAAACACATGATGTAATATAAAGGAAGCTTTGACAGATGATGCACTGTTCGGGTTTCAGGCTTGGTAAGTTTCATTTTGCCCCTTATAGAGATGGGAAACACGGTCCCTGAATGTGCATGCAACTAAAGCCACATACGATTTATTAAAGTCTCACGATTTACAAAGACTTCATTTCCCCGAAGTGTTGCAGACTAAACAGTTCCTAGTTCTGAACGAAGGAAGGATGGTTTTGGGGTCGGCGTGGGACGCGTTACAAGTGAATAGAGTGGTGGAGCACTTTATACAAGCCTTACCCGGCTCTTTCTCTCTGAGTCAGCATTTCTCTGCTTACTGATAATTCAGTAAGATGCAAGTGTGGTTGAACAGCTTTTTGTGGTGGGGTCATTATATAATCGCTCCATGTATTGAACTTGAATGTCTCAGTGTGAAACTGCTGAAATGAAGTTAAAAACACCCACTTCGGTGGAGCCTTATCACACTGTCAGGTTAATGGGGTGTTCTAGGAGAGACATTATACCGGTTACACCAGCAACAAAATTATTCCTATGTGCAATAGGTTCCAGGACTGAGAAGGACGGTGTCACTAAAATTGGTGAAAATGCGAATGACAAAGTGCCATTTCAGATTTAAAAAAAAAAAAAAAAAAAAAAAACCCTCCCATTGTTTGAAATGCTCAGTCGTTAAATGTTCATGATCAGTGAACTAGACGTAAAGTCATGAATTCAAAATCCATCTATTTATTACACTGACATCAAAACGTTAACTCTCTTCATCGGAGGATGATGAGTAGCAGCCCAGTCCCAACACGTGTTCCGTCTTACGCTCAGTTTGCTCAGTGCAGAGAGAAGGTTTTATTCCATTTCTTTCTTGCAGTCCGGGATCATGTGTGAAAGCTGAGCTGTGCAGGTTGGGAAGGCTGTTATGCAGAACATGTGCCAGCGCGCTTGCTTTATTCTGCTGCCCCGTGGAAACCCTCCGAGTCCCGGCGACTGCTATAGCCAGCCTGGAGTGATCAAACGAGAGGGGAAGATCCTGCTCAGGAAGATCAGTGGGGAGTGTAGGACCTGGTTGTGATGAGTTCCGTGCATCTTGCTTGTTTGCAATAGCTGGTACAGAGCTTTCTTGATAACTGCTTTGAGCACCAGGATCAGCACTGCAGAGTCTCTTGGCTGGAATAAAGTACGAGTATATTTAAAAAGTGGTAAAGGACTGCTACCTTTTGTTGCACAAGCTGGGCATCATGCACTAAGAAATGTAATTGTATTATTTGCTAGCAGTTGAGTGGAAGTGACATTAAAATATAATTTGTAAAAAATATGCATCAGTACAAATAGAACACATTGGCGGACTAACCATTGCACTGATCACCTTTACAGTCTGGTCTCCGTTTGGTGTACGCTCTGGGGCTCCATGGCTGGTGTTTGCAGCTGGGGTCTAAGATGCGCAGTTTGTTAAGATACGCCTTGTATTCTTTTTCCAGTCGTTCAATTTGCTGATGGAACTCTGCTATCTTTCTGTCTGGGTAGTGAGACAGCTGGGACTGCTACAGGTACAATAGAGAGTGAAGTTAAAGAAGAAGAGGTCAAGAATGTAACATTTTCCCTTTAAAATGTTCATGTTTTTATTTTTACTCAAATACCTTTTTTCACTGTTTAATGTGAATAGTTGCTTAGCTGGATTTGAGGAAGTAATGATTGGTTGTTATTATTAGATATTAGATATTGTAAGAATTCAAACTGTAACTATGATGTACCCTATTTTCCAGACTATAAGTCGCATTTTTTCATACTTTGATTGAAGGTGTGACTTATACTCCAGAACGACTTATATGTGAAATTATTACATATAATTCTGTTTGTTATAATAATAAGACATAATTTCAGATGTCTGTTATTTTTACAGTCACAACCACAAGAGGGCACTCTAAGATATTAACATATTTATTAATTAAACCATTATTAAACATTTTTATTAACACACACACACACACACACACACACACACACACACACACACACACACACACACACCTCTCGCTCTCTCTCTCTCTGACACACACACACACACACACACACACACACACACACACACACACACACACACACACACACACACACACACACACACAGATGCATTATAATGCACATGTTTATTCTAGCGTTGCGGGCCACGCCCACAAGACATGGAATTCAAAGCCATTCCCTGCTTGACCATTTACTGAATTAAAACAGCTTAGAAAGCTAAACTAAAAACTAAAGCGTTATTCTCTCTCTCTCTCTCTCTCTCTCTCTCTCTCGCTCTCTCTCTCGCGCACGTGAATCCAAAGTGCATTCCCTGCTTGACAAACTGCACTTTAATTTGATTCATTGAGGGATCGGAATTCCAGATCTAAAATGTAAGTCAGGGAGCGTCTGTAGTCAGCACCCTTGCACACTTGAAAGACCGTAAGTTCGTATAACCCACAGCAAGTACACTACTTTCGCAAGTACACTACTTTCGATATTGAACGCCTCACATATTGTAAGCTTTGATTGGCTGTTTTAAGCTTCATGTAAAGTGACTCGGTATAAATAAGTGAATTATTTGAAATTAATGTTGATATTATTTGATATGTTTGATATTATTTTACAATGTTATTTTTACAATAATTGATTTAGGGGTGTTTTATGAGATACGGTATTGGTATTTATGGATGTACAGTACGTCACACATCACTGTAACAACTTACGTTCACTTTCAACTTACAATTGCGGTTACTTTGTTGTTTAACAAAAAAAAAAAAAAAAAAAAAAAAAAAGAATACTGGCATTTTTATTTTTGATGGGAATCTGTATTTCGGTCCAGGAGCTAACAACCATGCGAAACAACCAACTAAATTATTTGAATACTTCTTCCATGACTGGGCACCATAGTAAAAATTGTGACCCTTCAGTAGTTAAATACTCAGAAGTTGCACAAGGATAGAAGAATAATGCATTCAGGGGTCCAAATTATTCATTTTCTGATCTTATCATAAAAAGATAGATAAAAGTCGAGAATTCAAAATTAGTCAATTGATTTATTTTTAAATACATTCTTGTCATATATGCATCCAAAACTGCAATAATATAGAGAGACTTTTAAAGCAAATGATCCCATATGATTTCCCTCACCTGACAACTTTTTGGTGGAAACTCTCAAACCCTGTACACGTATCCTACATATTAATATCTTGTTTATAAAAGGTTGGAAAGTTAGCTAATCAAACACAGTCTTATTATCAATATATAAAGTACACAACAGTAGAATTAGAGAACATTTCAATAGCACAAGAATATCACTACTTGCTTATTTAATTCATGTCATTAACGATGAAGTAACATCAGGTGATCTGAGAATAATACGCTTATTGTCTATACAGACACTCCTCAACTTACGTTTTAGTTATATTCCGAACGGCTGAACGTAAGGTGAAAAAAAACATAAGTTGTTACTATATGTTCCAGTAACGTATGACCTTTCATACTGTACTGTACATCCATAAATACTATTACCATATCTCATAAAATACCCCGAAATCAATTATTATAAACATAATATTATAAAATAATATCAACATTAATTTCAAATAAATTAAATTCAAGCAAAATAGTTTCAAATAAATAAATTTTAAATCAAATGCACTTATTCCCACTGATTCTGATTACCACTATCACTAGTAGGCTTACACTTCTGACCAACCATATTTGCTTAGGGTTACAAATACGCAAAACAGTGTAAACACAAAGATCACAGAGACGACGTCTTAACACAAGGGTAACACGCGGGAAGAAGCAGGGCACGTTCAGTCTGTCGTTTGTAAACAATGAACACAGCGCCATGTAAACAATGGACGCAGCGTCATGCATAAGTAGCGTACTACGTCTACGTACTATGTAAGAACATCTCGTACTATGGAGAGCGAGCTAAACTCAAAATTTGACTTACAATTATTTTTTTTTTACAAAAAACAAAAATTTTTACAGTCAGTTCAAATGTAAAATTGAAAAAAAAAAAAAAAAAAAAAAAACGTAAGGCGAATAAACATAAAGCGAGGAGCATCTATATTACTCTCTCACAGAAAAGTTTTCCTAAGTTTTTCCTTTTTCCAAGATATAAAATTATCAAAGACTAACACAGGACACAGGGTCATCATGTGTACACGTATGCTATACACTGCTCTCCATAATTATTAGCACCCCTGGTTAAGATGTGTTAAAATCCTTAAATGCAATTTTTATTGCAGAAGCTACTCTCACACTGACAATTGCCGAAAAATGTAACTTTCAACTCAAGTGAATTTTAAGGAGGAAAAAAAATCCTGATGAAGAAATAATTTTTAATGCAGCCGTGAGGGGGGGGGGACAAACCAGTGTCTCTCCCTCACGCCGGTCCCAAGCCCGGATAAATGCAGAGGGTTGTGTCAGGAAGGGCATCCGGCGTAAAACAAATGCCAAATAAAATATGCGAATCACAAGAAAGAATGACATACCAGATCGGTTGAGGCCCGGGTTAACAACAACCGCCATCAGTGCTGTCAACCAACAGGGTGCTGGTGGAAATTGGACGACTGTTGGTCGAAGACGTCAAAGAAGGAGAGGTGGGAGGTGTGTCCGTAGGCAGAGAGAGAAGAGGAAAGGCATGAGTCTAGGACTGAGAGTAGGGACTTTGAATGTTAGAACTATGACAGGAAAAGGTAGAGAGCTGGCTGATATGATGCAGAGGAAGAAGGTGGACATACTGTGTGTTCAGGAGACCAGGTGGAAAGGTAGCAAGGCTAGAAGCATAGGAGCAGGGTTTAAACTGTTTTTTCATGGTGTGGATGGGAAGAGAAATGGAGTAGGAGTCATCTTGAAGGAGGAGTTTGTCAGGAATGTTCTGGAAGTGAAAACAGTGTCAGACAGAGTGATGAGTCTCAAGTTAGAAATTGAAGGTGTGATGTTCAATGTTGTTAGTGCTTATGCCCCACAAGCAGGATGTGAGCTAGAAGAAAAGGAGAGACTCTGGAGTGAGTTAGATGAAGTGATGCAGAGTACCACCAGAGGTGAAAGAGTGGTCATTGAAGCAGACTTCAATGGACATGTTGGTGCAGGAAACAGAGGGGACGAGGAAGTGATGGGCAGGTTTAGTATCCAGGACAGGAACACAGAAGGACAGATGTTGGTAGATTTTGCAAAAAGTATGGAAATGGCTGTGGTAAATACTTTCTTCCAGAAGAGACATGAGCATAGGGTGACTTATAAAAGCGGAGGTAGGAGCACACAGGTAGCCTACATCTTGTGCAGGCGATGTAATTTGAAGGAAGTCAGTGACTGCAAAGTAGTAGCGGGTGAGAGTGTTGCCAAACAGCATAGGATGGTGGTGGGCAGGATGACGCTGATGGTGAGGAAGGTGAAGAAGGCAAAGGCAGAGCAGAAGACAAAGTGATGGAAGCTGAAAAAGGAAGAGTGTCGTGTTGTCTTCAAGGAGGAGTTGAAACAGGCTTTGGGTGGCCAGGAAGTGCTTCCAGATGACTGGACAACTACAGCAAATGTGATCAGGGAGACAGGTAGGAGAGTTCTTGGTGTGTCATCTGGAAGGAGAGTAGATAAGGAGACTTGGTGGTGGAATGAGGAAGTGCAGGAGTGTGTACAAAGGAACGGGTTTAGCTAAGAAGAGGTGGGACATTGAGAGGACCGAAAAGAGAGGAAACAGGAGTACAGGGAGACACAGCGTAAGGCGAAGGTAGCGGTGTCAAAGGCCAAACAGAGGGCGTATGATGACTTGTATGCTCGGTTGGAAAGTAAAGAGGGAGAAAATGATTTATACAGGTCTGCACAGCAGAGAAATAGAGATGGGAAGGACATGCAGCAAGTTAGAGTGACTAAGGACAGAGAGGGAAATGTATTGACTGATGACAGAAGTGTGCTGGGAAGATGGAAAGAGTACTTTGAAGAGCTGATGAATAAGGAAAATGAGAGAGAAAAAAGAGTAGAAGAGGTGACCGTTGAGGACCAGGAAGTAGCAAAGATTAGTAAAGGTGAAGTGAGGAGGGCATTGAAGAGGATGAAGAATGGAAAGGCAGTTGGCCCTGATGACATACCGGTGGAGGTATGGAAGTGTCTAGGAGAGGTAGCAGTAGATTTCCTGACAAGAACATTCAACAAGGTCTTAGAGAGTGAGAGGATGCCAGAGGAATGGAGAAGAAGTGTGATGGTGCCCATTTTTAAGAACAAGGGAGACGTGCAGAGTTGTGGCAACTACAGAGGGATAAAGTTGATGAGCCATAAGATGAAGTTATGGGAAAAAATAGTGGAAGCTCGACTAAGGGCAGAGGTCAGCATTTGTGAACAACAGTTTGGTTTCATGCCAAGAAAGAGCACCACAGATGCAGTGTTTGCTTTGAGGATGTTAATAGAGAAGTACAGAGAAGGTCAGACGGAGCTGCATTGTGCCTTTGTGGATCTGGAGAAAGACTATGACAGGGTGCCGAGAGAGGAACTGTGGTATTGTATGAGGAAGTCTGGAGTGGCAGAGAAGTATGTTAGAGTGGTGCAGGACATATATGAGAGATGTAAGACAGTTGTGAGGTGTGCTGTCGGTGCGACAGAAGAGTTCAAGGTGGGGGTGGGACTGCATCAAGGGTCAGCTCTCAGCCCCTTCTTGTTTGCTATGGTGATGGACAGGCTGACAGACGAGGTTAGACAAGAATCTCCATGGACTATGATGTTTGCAGATGACCTTGTGATCTGTAGTGAGAGCAGAGAACAAGTGCAGGAAAATCTAGAGACGTGGAGGTATGCCCTGGAAAGGAGGGGAATGAAGGTTAGCCTCAGTAAAACAGAATACATGTGTGTGAATGACAAGGACCCAAGAGGAACGGTGAGGTTACAGGGAGAATAGTTAAGGAAGGTGGAGGATTTTAAGTACTTCGGGTCAACAATCCAGAGCAATGCAGAGTGTGGAAAAGAGGTGAAGAAGCGTGTGCAGGCAGATTCGAATGGTTGGAGAAAAGTGTCTGGAGCGATGTGTGATAGGAGGGTATCGGCAAGAATGAAAGGAAAAGTGGACAAGATGGTGTTGAGGCCAGCGATGCTGTATGGTTTAGAAACAGTGGCGCTGAGGAAAAGACAGGAGGCAGAGCTGGAGGTAGCAGAGATGAAAATGTTGAAGTTCTCTTTGGGAGTAACGAGGATGGATAGGATCAGGAATGAGCACATCAGAGGGACAGCACATGTAAGAGGTTTTGGAGACAAAGTCAGAGAGGCTAGATTGAGATGGTTTGGACATGTACAGAGGAGGGATAGTGAGTATATTGGTAGTAGGATGCTGAGGTTGGAACTACCAGGCAGAAGGCCTAGAGGAAGACCAAAGAGACGATTCATGGATGTAGTGACGCAGGACATGAAGGTAGCTGGTATAAGAGAAGAAGATGCAAAGGATAGGGTGAGATGGAGGCAGATGATTTGCTATTTCGATAGTAAATAGCACTGGATTGTACACTGACTCAGGTTCTACAGGGGTGGCCCGATGATAGGATTCTGGATTATTGATCCGAAGGTCAGGGGTTCCAGCAGCCCCACTATCAATGGGTTGTCACCTCTGCCCCATCCCCCAGTGCAGATAACTGGGTTATCAAAGGCTTATCACTGTCTATGGTGAGAGTAGCTGCATAGCCATCAGCATGTTTCTGCCCTGCGATGGCCTTGCAAGCTGCCAAGGTCTACTCTGCCCTCGCCTACAGTCAGCTCAGACGGGCGCCAGGCTCCCTGCGACCCTAATTAGGATTAAGTGGTTCAGAAAATGAATTAATGAATGACTCAGGCTCCCATTCTTATGGTAACGTTAATGTTTCTCTCTCTCTCTCTCTCTCTCTCTCTCTCTCTCTCTCTCCACACATGCGCATAGATTTGGATCGAATATCATTGTAACATGCAAAAAAGGCTAGGAAGCACATCACATGACTTAATCGGAATTAAAGTGCATTGGTACCTTATCTAACGAGTGTCCCTTATCATGATTTTTCCATGATACAAGCTTCAAACCCACCAAAAATCTGCTTCACCCAAAGAGCAAAACTTCACTGTATGAGCTCCCGCGCGTGCCTGTAAACAGCGTTTACTGCACTTCATATCGTTTTCTCAGTGCGTTTTCCCTACACCATAGCGTGACAATTAGAGCACCACTGCCAACTACTGGAGAGGGTGTGCAATTACACTTAATTCTAGTACAGTATGGCAAAACAGCATGTTCCCCAGGGTCAAACGCGCCCCCGGCATCACATCGCATGCCCCACTATTTGAGAAGCACTGGACTTGTGTGAGCTCACCATGGGCCTTTCTTCACTGGCATTTGTAGTGTGCACATGCACAAAATTCTCCTCCTCCTCCTCTGTTATGCACCACCTGCTACCTGCCCACGTGACATCTTCGCCACAGTCGATGGGCGGAAGGGTTAGTTGACTTATTGTTTATTCTTGTTTTATTATTATTTATTATTAATGTTAATGTACATGAATTATTATTATTAGGAAATATTTATTGTTTTTACATGCTTATCTTTAATATATTAGGTCAACTATACGTGTTTGTGGAGGTTATATGAGTTTGGGAGGGGGTTGAAACGGATTAATTAGATTTCTGTTATTTTTTGTGGAATCATTGTTTCATTTAACAAACTTTTCGGATTATACTCGTTAACTGAGGAATCACTTGGCAAAATGCTTTGCATGGCTTTAAACCAATGACGTAGCGAAAAATTAGACTGCTCACAGGCCCCTTTCGCGTGGTACTTCAGCTTCAACTACTGGTTAGGGCAAAACATTGCTTTGGGTACTATTTCAATTGAAAGTTGACATCCATTGGCGTCCTTATAATTGTACGTTATGAAACATAACAACATCAAATTTTATTGGAACATATTAGGTTTAGCTTGTTTTCTGTAAATATGGATGGTTAGTTCTTGTTGCGCTGTTGGCTATCAAAACCGTGCAGGCGGTTGCAAAGAAGTAACTTTTCACGGGAAAGTGTGTCTCAGTTTAACCTTCATTAGGTGGTAGGCTTGAAGCTTAAGTAACATTACTTTCCCTGAAATGAATGAATGATTACTTTTTATTATTAGCCCCAGTGTAACAAGTATGTATGTAACTTGTCTGTTATTGTGTATATCTGTAATCAATACAAAATGTGTCATGTTGCTAATGCTTATTTATATGATGCAATATTACATGTGTAGCTTAACTGTAAGTGTTTGTGGTTATAAATGTGCCGTGCCGTTTTGTTTCTTTTCATCTCTCAAGTTCTGGGGACAGGTAGTAGATTCTGATTCCCCTTAGGAGCTCTTTGTTCTAACATGAAGCGAATAAAACTCACGTACATGCCTCAGACGATTGATTTCTGAACCTGAGAGCGATACTTGTGTGGAATATATTGATAACATTTCCGAGATCCTCTTGTACAAAAAGTGTCCGAAAAATTCCTTGTAATTTGCGGAAAATATCAATTGAAATTCCTGCTACACTATATTAAGACAAGAGAGGTGGGCGTGGCAGTTGATATGTTTGGCATGGGGAATACTGTATTATTAAGGTCTGTACCTCTTATTATGTGTGGATGTATCTTCCAAACCTTCCTGTGCATGCTGCAAATGTTTAGATTATATTCATGACTCTAGGGATCCAAAACATCCCAAGAATTTAGATTTATTGCATCGGTTTCCATATCAATGTGTGTATGTTTATCATGCTTTTTGCCCTGACCGGAAGTCAGAGCCTATTGACCATGGCGGCATACATGATGCATGCAGAGTGCGCAATCTAGTTTTTCTTGACGTCATTGCTTTAAACACACGCAGTGACTCCGAGCGCACGTGCACTTCCGGTGTGGGCAGCTTTCGGATGGGCGTGTTTATACCTGCAGGTAATATTCCATCTCATTCTTGATGCTTAGAATCCATTTCTTCACGGCTGCTACAGAATTCAGCGTTGCCTAGAAGATAGTATGATGGTGTTCAGTGTATTCTATCAATAATAAAAAAAAAATTAAAAATGTTCAAATAAATAACTCACAAGCTTTGGTCTTGATCTGTGTACATCTTTAATGCGACCTTCTAGATTAAAAAAACAAAAAAAACCGCAAAAATCACAATACATGAAAATGGTCTGAATGGATGTTCAGAAATTTCATAATAAACAGAATTCTACCCTCTCTTTCTTTCTGCAGCCACAATCGATTCAATTTTCCAAGCTGTTTTTCTTCATTTCTCGCCATTCCAGCAGTAGTTGGGGGGGAAAAAAAAACACCGAATCACGTGACAGACGCACAAACCGAAAGCAATGACGTCAGGGAGCGCGTATCAGGCTTCGGATAACTGAAGGTGGACTGAACGTTTCATCAGCTTGAGATCTTCAGCTCTGGATTCTTGGAAAACTTGTGTCTGAATTCTGGCACATCACAGAAACCTTCATCGTTCTTCCTCCTCCTCGTCTTCTTCTACTTCTTCTTCTTCTTTTCGTCTTTTTCTTTTTTTTTTCATTAGCGCCCCCTTTGTGACGATACCCCCTCCCTCCCTCACGAAGGTAAAGGAACTCACTGAGATGAAAACAATTCTAGAAGCTCTTGAGCAGGAAAAAAAACATAAAAGCAAACTAAAACAACAACAAATAAACAAAAAAAGCAAGCAAACAAACAACAACAACAACAACAAAATCATGTGATCAGAATTCCTTGTGTAATTCCTCACTGTTGAAATTTATTACAGACCAAAAGGCATTTGGGGTGTTTCGTGGTCCCCTGTGCGTTTGGGTTCCCTCCGGGTACGTATTGTGATTTCCTCAGACAGTTCAAAAACATGCATTGTAGACATACTGGCTGTCCCAAGTTACCCCATGTGTGTGTGTGTGTGTGTGTGTGTGTGTGTGAGAGAGAGAGAGAGAGAGAGAGAGAGAGAGAGAGATGGACCGGCTATAATCTGCCAAGCTGTTCAGGGTGTACCCTGCCTTCATCCAGTGATGGCTGAGATAGGCCCTAGCTTGCCTATGACATTGATTAGGTCAGTGAGAATCCAGTCTGTAAAAAATAATGACTTGTATATTGTTCTGAATAGGAATTTGCAGGTCATTTTCAGGGAGGAAGTGGTAAGGCGCTGTATCACTGATCTTAAGGTTGGGGGTTCAAACCCCACTCTCAACTGCCCCCCCCAATGTAACTAACTGGGTTATCAAAGGCCGGCCATGTCTCTCACCGTCTATGGTGTGAGGCATGTTAAAGAACCATTGCTGACTTTCTACAAGAGTAGCTCCATAGCCATCAGCTTGTCCTCGCCTAAAGTCGGCTGAGATGGGTGCCGCATGACCTTAATTAGGATTAAGATCATGAATGAATGAAGATTGTTTTCTTTAAAGTAAAACCTGCTGGTGAAGGATGGGAAGCAATTAACTGATAGAGTTTGACGTCTGAAATGAGCTCCCGGGGTGTTCACAGTGTAGGTGTAGGGTGTAGTAGTTAGCCTGGCTGCCTTACAATAAAGAGGGCCTGGGTTCAAGTCCCATAGTCACCAGGGTGTTTCTGTGTTTAGTTTTCATGTTCTCCCCATGCTCGTCAATTTCATCTGGTCCCCTCTTACAGATCAAAGACATGAACATTAGGTTAATTTGATATTTTTAATAATATTTTTTTATTTTTAATAAGAAGACGAAAGACATTTTCAGAGAAAGACATTTCACACATTTTTATCTTTGAGCATCACATAACTTTCACCAGCATTTACCGGTCAGAGTTCACAGTAAACCTGGTGCTTGGCCAAACATGTCATGCAACTAGTGTAGACCTTACAATGCCGAGCATTTCAGGAAATATCCGTCTTAAAAATTTTTTTAAGAATGGCCGATGCCAAGTCAAGTTCTCCTTTTCTGTCAGCCATTGTGGGTGTAAACATTTCTACCTTAAATGTATCATGTGCAGATCACTACATACTATTAATCTAATTTTGCTCTGATCAACCAATCAGAGGATGGAAACATGCTGACGTAATTGTGGGCCAGCTAGCTAGCCCATTGAGGTGAATCTGAAATCTGATTGGTTAAAGGAACTGCCCCATTGCTAATACAGTTGAAGTGACATAGGGCAGCACTGCTGATGTCGCAGGTCTTGGGCAGATCAGATTGAAATGGCAGCACATAAAAGCTGAAATCTGATTGGACAAAATAAATCTAACATCTGCATACACACTGAAAGCAGTGCAGCCAAGAGACATGATAGAAAATTAAGAGTTAATTAAGAGGAAATTAAGAGACTGTTGGGAATATATTAATACAATTTAATGAAAAAAGGACTAGAATTCATTCATTTTCTGAACCGCTTAATCCTAATTAGGGTCACGGGGAGGATGGCGCCCATCTCAGCCTACTCTGGGTGAGGGCAGGGTACACCCTGGACAGATCGCCAGACCATCACAGGGCCAACACAACCACTCACACCTAGGGACAATTTAGAACAGCCAATTAACCTACTGTGTATGTTTTTGGACTGTTGGAGGAAACCGGAGTACCCAGAGGAAACCCATACAGGCATGGGGAGAACATGTAAACTCAACACAGAAACGCTCAAGCTGGGAATCAAACCCAGGACCTGCTCGCTGTGACGCGGACGTGCTAACCGCTACACCACTGTGCCACACCCAGTACTGGAATTTAAATGTAGGTCAGTGCTTCTGGTAATACAGAGAAGGTTTGACTGACTGCCTGCCTCTGATGTGTGTGTGTGTGTGTGTGTGTGTGTGTGTGTGTGTGTGTGTGTGTGTGTGTGTGTGTTTGCGTGTGTGGGGTGTTTCTGTGATGGCATTGCGATGGTCTGGCAAGCTGCATACGGTGCATCAACAAAGTGCACTTGGATGGGCTCTACTCTCCCCATGACACCCACCCACCCCACCCCACCCAAAAAAAAAAAAAAAAAAAAAAGAATATAAAGCGGTTGGAAAGGCAAGAAAAAAATCTCTTAAACTTAGTAAGGTGATGGATTTTACTTCTCATTAACAATTCAAATTCAGTTTATGTGTTTTTTCAATTCAGTTTTTGATATTTAGATATTTAATATACTGAGTAACCAAATTTTTTTTCTGATTAAATGGATACTCTCTAAATCTAATAACCTTTTTTATACCAAGGTGCCACCGTGGGGAAGAAGTTAAGATGTCTGCCACAGCAAGAAGGTCACAAGCTAAAGAAAGATAGATAGATAGATAGATAGAGAGGGGTGGAGATAGAGTGAGAGAGAGGGGGGGTGAGAGATTAAGAGAGAGAGAGGGGATAGTGAGAGAGAGAGAGAGAGAGAGAGAGATCGGGATCGGGATAGTGAGAGAGAGAGAGAGGGATAGTGAGAGAGAAAGAGAGAGAGAGGGATAGTGAGAGAGAAAGAGAGAAAGAGGGATAGTGAGAGAGAGGGATAGTGAGAGAAAGAGAGAGAGAGTGAGAGAGGGATAGTGAGAGAGAGGGATAGTAAGTCACACCATTTCTAAGACCTCTTAATTGTGGGTGAAGTTTGGCCTTGATTTCAATATTTCCTGTTATTTTACTTCGGGCAGAAAAGTGCATCTTCAACATTTTAACTGAGCAAAGCAGTGTCGAATTCTGTGATAAACGTTGCAGAGTCAGATCCATTATTAATTCTGTAAAAATCACATTCAAATTCATCTTCATCTTCCTCCACTTAATCCGGGGTCGGGTCGCGGGGGCAGCAGCCTAAGCACTGAGATCCAGACGTTGAGTTTTTTGTTTTAAACATATTTTATTCACTAATGAAATAGATTGGGAAGAAGTTATCCAACTTGGAGAACCCTCTCCGTGATATTTACAAATGATGATACATTACAAATTACAATACAAAGACTAATGAGAAAAATAAGAGAATATATATGACAGGGAAAAAATAAATAAATAAAGATGGTCAGTTTAGGCAAATCACTTTGATTGTCTTATATAAGATTGAACAGCTTTGAATACAAACTGGTTTTCAATGACAGATAAACATTCATTGTTTCCATTTAATAATAATTCTAAAATTCTAAATCTATAGATATTTTATTTGTATCAATTTCTCGCACATTTATAATTAATGTACATCTTTGTTCTGTAAATAATGGACACTGAATAAAGTAATGATAAGAGTTTTCATGAGCATTTCCACATTTACAGTCTGGGTTGGATTTAAGACCTATTCTAAAAAGACGTTGAGTTGGGTGGCATTTAAACACATTATGAGCTTATCTGTAGATCTCCATTATGTGATCGTGTGTCAAAAGCTTGAAAATCTTTTGAATTTTATTTGTATTTTTTGCCAAAACATTTCCTGTGAGACCAGTGGTTCTCAAATGGGGGGGGGCTGTGGCCCCAGGGAACATGCTTTTTTGCTGTACTAGAATAAAGTGTAATTATACATCCACTAAAGTAGGTGGCAGTGGCTCCCTCACTGTCAGAGTGTGCCCAGAGAGAATTTGCTCAATGGTAAAATATAAAGTGAAGTTAATAAACCCACCTTGGAAATTTTTAACAGGGATGAAAAGAGAAGTGGAGACAGACAGAGATAGTGAGAGAAACAAAAGTCTCTCGGAAAGCTAAGTTGAGGAGGTATAATGAAGTGGATGTAGCGCTCGGCTTCACTGTGCTGCGGTGAGAAACGAAGAAAGACCTCTGCGTTTACTGTGTCTGAAAACATTGGCAGCGGACAGCATGAAGCCAAATAAATTAAGGCAGCACTTAAAGACATCACACCCCGATCATGTGATGAGCCGCGTGAGTTTTTTCAGCGTAAACGTGCCGAATATTACCAACAACCATCCCGCTTTGTGACTGCTACTCCAGCAAACCAGCGAGCTCTGTTAGGATCAGATAAGGTGGAGTACCAAACTGCTCAGTGTAGAAAACCCCACAGCAGAGCAGAGGAACTGATCCTACCTGCAGCACACACGGTCTCGATCATGCTGGATGACGTCACTGCGGTGAAAATAAGTCCAGGTCCCAGTTCAGCGTTGAGCAGGAGCTGAGAGTTCAGTATCTCGCTTTAAACCCGGCTTCGAAAAACTCTGCACTGCGAAACGTGCTCATTATAGCCATTAGTCTGGACTTAATCGTTTTGACAAAAGAATAATAGGTGGTGCACACCTTGAGCACCTTGTCAGACCACCACAGGGCCAAACACACAACCATTCATATTTATACTTAGGGGTAATTGAGAATATGAAACAAGTCTTTGGACCAGGGGTCGGGAAGCTTTTTGACTAGGAGAGCCAAAAAAAAGACATATTTTAAAATCTAATCCTCTGAGAGCCATATACTGTGTGTGTGTGTATATATATATATATATATATATATACTGAATACAACTAAATTGAAAAAGAAAACCAAACAATTTGAGAGTATAATACTACTCTAAATTATTTTATTTTGTCATAACGAAGTTATTTATTAATAAGAAAAGTATGTCTTAGATGTGTGATAGGAGAGTATCGGCAAGAATGAAGGGAAAGGTGTACAAGACAGTGATGAGGCCAGCAATGTTGTATGGTTTAGAGACAGTGGCCCTGGGGAAAAGACAGGAGTCAGAGTTGGAGGTAGCAGAGATGAAAATGTTGAGGTTCTCTTTGGGAGTAACGAGGATGGATAGGATCAGAAATGAGTACATCAGAGGGACAGCACATGTTAGAGGTTTTGGAGACAAAGTCAGAGAGGCTAGATTGACATGGTTTGGACATGTACAGAGGAGGGATAGTGAGTATATTGGTAGTAGGATGCTGAGGTTGGAACTACCAGGCAAAAGGCCTAGAGGAAGACCAAAGAGAAGATTTATGGATGTGGTGAAGGCGGACATGAAGGTCGTTGGAGTAAGAGTAGAAGATGCAGAGGATAGGGAGAGATGGAGGCAGATCATTTGCTGTGGCGACCCCTGAAGGGAACAGCCGAAAGGAAAAAAAGAAGAAGTCTTACTATTAATGCGACTCCTGGTGCTGCATGGTTTTGCTGATGGCTTTGTAGTCTGGTTGATATGGGGTGAGCTTCATGCAGGCGTTTAGGCTTCCATCTGTTAAACGTGACCGCAGGTTGATCTTGATGTTTATCAGGTGAGAAGAACTGCTTGTGTGTGCATGTGGGGCCAAACATGGTCAATACGATGCAGTGTTTATGTGACAGGAAGCACGTCCCAAGTTTTGGCAATCAGCTGGTCTGCGAGTTGAAGTTTTTCCATGTCTGTCCATTTGTGTTTGTCGCCAGCTGCGCTTGGCTTCGTGCAAATGAGCTGATCAAAAACAAGGGAAATTTATCTCTTTACTCAAAAACAACATCCGCAGTCTCTGGTTGTTATAATCCAATAAAATTAGAGTTTTGAGGTATCGGACCTGCTAGCACACTGGCGTACAGAAAGGATTGGCTCTCCGCTGCGCCCCACAGTGACGTGACATTGAAAATAGATGTATAGATTTAAGTGCGCGAGATTATTCATCTGTTTTTATTTTATTTGATGCCTTTTTTGTATTTTTATTTAAATGACAGTGAAATTATGTATGTATTCGTTATTCTGTTAAGAAAGGCCACCTGATTTATCTGAGAGCCAGATACAGTCATCAAAAGAGCCACGTCTGGCTCGCGAGCCATGGGTTCCCGACCCCTGCTTTGGACTGTGGGACGAAACCAGAAAAAAATTCTGCTGTCTTACCTTTTACTTTAGTCTGTGTCTGTAAGGGGCTAAAAGTTCTTTAAGAAAAAGTGCTGACTTCAGAGGAAGTGTGAATGAAACACCGTGAGCACAACTTAGTATCACTTTCAATATGAATGAAGTTCTTTATACAGGAAAGCCACCAAATGGAGAATTTGAGTATGAAGTCCCAGCATCTGTAAAGGTTACGAAGTGAAATTTGACATCAATGCGTTAATTCAGTGGCAGTGGTGGGCTGGCGGTAAAGGTGCTGGATCACTGATCCTAAGGTTGGGGGTTTAAGCCCCACTCTCAACGGGTTGTCACTGCACCCCCAGTGCATTTAACTGGCTTATCACAGGCCGGCCGTGTCTCTCACTGTCTAAGGTGTGAGGTTCATGTAAAAGAACCATCGCTGACTTTTGACAAGAGGAGCCGCATAGCCGTCAACGTGTTTCTGCCCTGTGATGGCCTGGTAAGTTGTCCAGGGTGTACTCTGCCCTCACATGGAGACAGCTGGGATGGGCACCACTCTCCTAGCGACCCTAATTAGGATTAAGTGGTTACAGAAAATGAATGAATAAATGAATGTATTAATTCATCCAAACATCATCAGTGTAAACCAACACAACAGTTATCAGACTCAAACATTGTATAAAGAAACACCTGAAACTTCGACACATTTTAATTTAATTTCAATTCAGATATTTTTACATTTTCAAATCATCAGTGTACAACAAAATAGTAATAAATTGATTAAAAAACACATGTCTTGGCATGTTAGCTACAGTCATGGATGGTATGGCGTAGTGTTAGCAGGTCCGCCTCACAGTCAGTAGGTCCTCGGTTCAAGTCCTGGGCTCAAGAATTTCAGTAAAGAGTTTGCATGTTCTGCTGTGTTTGCTTGTATGGCTTTCTTCCAGGCATTCTGGTTTCCTCCCACAATCCAGAGACATGCACATCAGGTTAATATGAGGTTCCAATTGCCCCTTGGTGTGAGTGTGGGTGTGTATGGTGGGATTAAGCACTTTGGCAAATGAATGAGTGTAATTTTTCACTCACTCACCCAATCACTCACTCACTCACCCACTCACTCACTCACTCACTCACCCACCCACTCACACACTCACTCACTCACCCACCCAGACACTCACTCATTCACCCACTCACTCTCCCACTCACCCACTCACTCATTCACACATTCACACATTCAGTCACTCACTCACACACTCACTCACTCACTCATTCACCCACTCACTCACCCACTCACTCTCCCACTCACCCACTCACTCATTCACACATTCACTCACTCACTCACCCACCCACTCACTCAATCACTCACTCACACACTCACCTACTCACACACTCACTCACTCACACACTCAACCACTCACTCAGTCACTCACTCCCTCACTCATTCACTCACCCACTCAACCACACACTCACTCACTGGCTCACTCACCCACTCACACACTCACTCATTCACTCACCCACACACTCACTCACTCACCCACCCACTCACACACTCATTCACTCATTCACTCACTCACTCCCTCACTCATTCACTCAACCACACACTCACTCACTGACTCACTCACCCACTCACACACTCACTCATTCACTCACCCACACACTCACTCACTCACCCACCCACTCACCCACTCACACACTCATTCACTCATTCACTCATTCACTCACTCACTCATTCACTCACCCACTCAACCACACACTCACTCACTGACTCACTCACCCACTCACACACTCATTCACTCACCCACACACTCACTCACTCACTCACCCACCCACTCACACACTCACACACTCATTCACTCACTCACTCACCCACCCACTCAATCACTCACTCACACACTCACTCACTCAACCACACACACACACACACACTCACTCCCCCACCCACTCACTCACTCATTCACTCACTCACTCACACACTCACTCATTCACTCACCCACACACTCACTCACTCACTCACTCACTCACCCACCCACTCACCCACTCACACACTCACACACTCATTCACTCACTCACTCACACACTCACTCATTCACTCACCCACACACTCACTCACTCACTCACTCACTCACTCACTCACCCACCCACTCACCCACTCACTCACTCACTCACTCACTCACTCACCCACCCACTCACTCACTCACTCACTCACTCACTCACCCACCCACTCACACACTCACCCACTCACTCACTCACTCACACAATCACTCATTCACTCACTCACTCACTCACACACTCACACACTCAATTGTGTTATGATATCTTGTATGGATATGAAGGGTTTATGGGATGGCTTGGGTTTCACTTTTAAAGGTCAAAGGTCCATTATGTTTTCCTATTAGTGCGCCACAGTAATGTCAGGTCTACTGCACTTGTCTCGAAGCTACTAAGCAGTCTAGCGCCAAAGGTTTGTGACCTTGCATTGACCTTCATCTTTGACCTTGAGATTCTAAAATCAAGCAATGTTTGTGACTCAGGTAGGGGAGTGTCCCTGCCAAGATTGGTTAAAAAAAACAAACAACAACAAAAAAAAACAATGCACGGGTATGGCCAGGATTTTGGTATGAAGTAGACTGGCGAACATTTTTGACTAAAATACTTTTGAAAAAGTGCTGTTTTGGATGGGAATTGATTAAATCAGTGTTAAATATATACAGGGATCCCTCACTTTCCACGGTTAATTGGGACTGAGATCCTCCCGCAACTGCCGAATTCCGCGAAGTAGGACCGACCCCCCCTGACTGATGTATACGTACATGTATATGTGTATATAATATCAATAAATACATATTCAACACTATAAATGCTTATAATAACAATTAAACATTCAAAAATAATGCATAAGATGTAAATAAAATATAAAAACACACACATACAGATGCGCACACGCACTCAGATGCGCACCTCATATAAAAATGTAAGTAGTTTTGTTGGGGGGTTTTGGGTTATTTTTGTTTGTTTGGTTTTTTTTTTTTTTTTTTTTTTGCATAATTGGCCTTGTCACATGCGCCCCCCTCAGCATCCCACCTGGGGGGGCGCGCCCCACTATTTGAGAAGCACTGATGTAAAAGAACCATTGCTGACTTTCAAAAAGAGGAGCTGCATCGCTGTCAGCGTGTTTCTGTCCCTTGTGTCAGGAACGGCATCCGACATAAAAACCTATACCAAATCAAACATGCAAATCATTAATATGCCTTCCACGAAAGATGGAGGCAAATGATTTGCTGTGGCGACCCCTGAAGGGAACAGCCGAAAGGAAAAGAATAATAAAAAAAAAAAATATATATATATATATATATATATATATATATATATATATATATATATATATATATATATATATATATATATATATACAGTACAATATATGTCTTCGCTACAGTTGGCTGGGATAGGCTCCAGCCTCCCTATGACCTCAGTAAAGAATAAGGCAGTTTGGAAAATAAAATAAAGATTGAATACTGAACAAAATTATAAATATAACTCCTTAAAAGGGGAAACATTTTTATTTTTCTAAAATACTTGTGTTCGATTGTTATTTTTGCATAGACATGCATCATTTGTAGGTTCCGTTCAGTTCATTTTCTGTCACCGCTTAATCCTAAATGTGAGGCGCTCCACCGAATGTAGACGCTTGCCGCAAGTGACGTATGGTGCTTGTGAGACAAAGCGCGGCTTATCCGGACTTCCAATGTTTCAAGTGAGCAAGTGAAGGTTGAGTACTAAACATCTATTCAATGCGTACCTGCTCACTTGAAAGATCGGAAGTCCAGATAGGCCGCGCTTTGTCTCACAAGCACCATACGTCACTTGCGGCAAGCGCCTACATTCGGTGGAGCGCCTCACAATTAGGGTCGCGGGGAGGGTGGCACTCATCCCAGCCGACTTTGGGTGAATTTATACACCTGTGGCCATATAGTTTGGATGAATGAGTGAGTTCTTTGGCATTATACAGTATATGGCGGTACGGTGGCGTCGTGGTGAGCACATTCACCTTACAGTACAAAGGTCTGGGTTTGATTCCCAGATTTGGGCATTTCTGTGTGGAGTTTGCATGTTCTCCCGGTGCTTGTGTGGGTTTCCTCTGAGTACTCAGGTTTCCAAAGAACATGATAATCGCTGTTTCAAATCACCCGTAGGCGTGAGTGTGATTAGTCGTACTGATTTTTTTTTTTTTTTTTTCATTTCAAACCTACAAATAGGGCAGTGGTGGCCTGGTGGTAAAAGGTGCTGGATCACTGATCCTAAGGTTGGGGGTTCAAGCCCCCCACTGTCAGGAGCTCAGTGTGGTACCGTGATAGGATGGCAAGTGTGCAATAAGTCCATTCATGATGAAATTTCCTTCCCACTAAATATTCCACAGTTAACTGTCAGTGGTATTGCAACAAACAGGAATTGATTGGGAGCAAAAGCAACTCAGCCATTAAGTGGTAGCCAAGAAAACTGACACCAGCGGGTTCAGTGGATGCTCAGGTGCATAGTGCACTGAGATCGTCGACTTTCAGCAGAGTCGATCACTATGGACCTCCAAACTTCACATGTCCTTCAGATTAACTCAAGAACTCATAGAGAACTTAATGGAATTGAGTTTCATGAGCAAGCAATTGATTTCAAGCCATACATCACCCAGTGCAACCCAACGCATTGGATGCAGTGGTGTAAAGCACACCGCCACGACACTCTAAAGCGGTGGAAATGCCGTCTCTGAAATGACAAATCATGCTTCTCCATCTGATGGACATGTCTGGGTTTGGTGGTTGCTAGGAGAACGGTATTTGTCTGTCTGCATTTTGCCAAATGTAAAGTTTGGTGGAGGAGGATTATGGTGTGAGATTGTTTTTCAGCAGCTGGGCGTGGCCCCTCATGTCCCCAACTTTATGGGAAACAGTGTGGAAATGGCCCCTGTCTGTTCCAACATCACTGCACGTCAACAAGGCAAGGTCCATAAAGACATGGGTAGCATAGTAAACACTATGGGTTAAGTCTGAGATGTCACTTTAGCATATGGCTGGGGTAGTTTGGTGGTTAAGGCGCTGGTTTTCTGGTCCACTATCACTAAGCTGCCACTGTTAACCATGCAGCTAACTGGGTTATCAAAGGTCAGCCATGTCTCTCGTTATTTGTGGTGAGAGGCATATCAAAGAACTATTGCTGTCTTTCGGGGGGAAAAAAAGAGTAGGCCATTCAAAAGTGAATTCATTTACTGTAACCACTTAATCCTAATTAGGGTCGCAGGGAGGCTGGCATCCATCCCAGCCAACTCTAGGTGAGGGTAGAGTACACCCTGGACAGCTATCCAGGCCATCACAGGGTAGAAACACGCTGACGGCTATGCAGCTCCTCTTGTCGAAAGTCCGCAATGGTTCTTTTACATGAACCTCACACCATAGACAGTGAGAGACATGGCCGGCCTTTGATAACCCAGTTAGCTGCACCGGGGGCACAGTGACAGCCCATTGAAAGTAGGGCTCGAACCCCCAACCTTAGGATCAGTGATCCAGCACCTTCACCACCAAGCTAATACTGCCCAAAGGCAATTAATCTTTACCTTGTAGTGCTGTGCTGAATAAAATTTAGGATTTGGGTGACACCTAGTGTCCAGATCGGGCTATACCTTTGTTTGGATGAAAATAATCCTATTCATTATACAGTATACAGTGCTATTACAGTACTTGTATCTGATAGTATAACATTTCCTGTTTGTTGGTAATCTCAAAAGTGTAAAGTCAATAAACAGATTTCATCGTATTCATAGCTTCTGTTCGACAGGGCTGGTGTAGGTGTAATGGCGTGTTTTCTATTTTTGTTCACGGCATTATTAATTATAATTTTGGCCTGTCTTTCTAGCAGCAAGCACATCAACCACATACTCCTGCCAGCATTCAGCCTCCAAATGTAGAGATGTTTTCCTCCAAACATTCTTGTTCTTCACATGTTTCTTCCAGCCAGAGGTCAGAAGAGCAGCAGCCACATGTCATAACCATTTGTAGTGGCATAACGCAGAGGTGCAGCCATCCATGTCTTTGGGTGCATCACTTGCATTTGCAGTAAGTCGTGTTGAGTGTATCCTGCCATTACCGCCAACTCTTTTGGTCTTTCTGAATAGCACTGGCATTGGATCCAGCAAAAAGAAGCAGTTTTATGACGTGTGCATGAGCATGAGCAATTGCCCAGTGTAGCACTGTCCTGTCCATGGACATCAGCTTTTCCTTCCAAAAGATGGGAAACAGCATCCATTTTAATTATCAAGACGAAGGGCAATGAACCCATCTTTAGTCACTGAACTGATTTGAGGTTCATTGTGGAGCGCAGTGAATATTGATCATGTAATGCACTAAGGTGAAGAGTCAGCTGCTCTTTCGGGCCAATTATGCTGGGGTTGATGCCCATAGACAGGTAGTCTGTTGGGCTTTTTGCACCCAGGCCTAGTGGCTCATCAGGGTGCTTATTCCCGGTTTCCACAGCGTGATGCAGATAGGAGTTCAACTCCTCCTAGATGGGACGCTAGTCCATTGCAGGTTATCTTCCCAGTATATGTTTACTGGTACCCATTTGTACTGCTGGGTGAACAGAGGCACACTTGTGGTTAAGACCTTGCCCTGGGATCTTAGCACAGTGGGGGTCTAACTGGGATTTGAACACACAACCTCCTGATCATGAGCCCAGCACCCTATCCACTACACCACCACTTAGTTGAAGTTTTAGCAGTTATTTAAGGAAATACTGTTGTGTTTGGGTTTATATTAACATGAATAAAAATGCAAACATTTTATACATCTTTAATGATATGAATGATTTGGATTTACCAGGATCCTTATCTCGCTAGAGAATAAACGTATTTAAAAATGGATTTAATGCCAAACGTAGTCGTGTACTGTACCTCTGTTATTGACACTTGGGGGTGGGGGGGGGGGACTTTCTACCACGGGCTTAATTAGGGAAACATGAAATACTGGGTGTACCTTGAGTGAGGGTGGGAGTCTCAGTCGGACGGGCTGGGGTTTATAATTTTCTCTATTACATAGGGCCCAATGTATCTGGGAGACAGTTTTTTGTAGTCGACTTGCAGGGGCAGGGCCCGGGAGGAGAGCCACACTTGTTGCCCGACCGTGTAGGGAGGTGCCGGGGTTCTGTGACGATCAGCAATCCTCTGGTTTCGTGCCACTGTTCGTTCCAGGGCAGCCTTTGCTTCTTTCCAGACCCGGCGTGCTCTGTGACTGGCGTGCCTGGACCGATGGGACGGCCACTTTGACCTCCTGGCTGGGAAACAGGGGGGCGCTGGAACCCATTAATCACCATGAACGGGGACATCCCGGTGGCGGTGCAGATCAGAGAATTGTGTGCGTATTCGACCCATGGGAGGTGTGTGGCCCAGGAGGCTGGGAGGCGGGAGGCGATGCAGCGCAGGGAGGATCTGAGGCTTTGATTCACGCGTTCTGCCTGCCCGTTCTACTGAGGATGGCAGCCAGAGGTCAAGCTGCAGGAGACTCCCAAGGTGTCGCAGAATGCCTTCCAAACTCTGGATGCAAACTGGGGGCCCCAGTCTGAAACGACGTCCTGGGAGATGCCATGGAGGTGAAAGACGTATTGGACGAGGAGGCCCGCTGTTTCCATTGCCGAGGCGAGTTTGAGTAAAGCGACGAAGTGAACCGCCTTGGATGAACCGGTCCACTACTGTCAGGATAACAGTGTTGCCCTCAGATGGGGGTAAACCTGTGACAAAATCCACCACAATGTGTGACCAGGGGCGATGGGGAACGGGTAAGGGTTGGAGGAGGCCCGTGGGTGCACGATGGGAGGACTTGCTCCGGGAACAGGTGGCACAAGCTCCCACAAACTCTCTGGTGTCAGCTGCCATCGTTGGCCACCAGAAGCGTTGTCAGAGCAGGAAGAGCGTTCAGTGGGCTCCGGGGTAGCAGGCTAATTTTGAGGAGTGAGCTCACTGGAGTGCTGGGGTTCTGGCCGGTGGGGGAACATATAGTCAACCTTGGGGGCACCCGACAGGCTCTGGTTCCCCCTGATGGGCATCCCAAACTAGTCGTTCTACCTCCCATTAGGCTGCTCCGAGTATGCTGGAGGAGGGCAAGATGGTCTCCATGGTAGTGTCTTCACCCGAGGAGAACTGCCTGGAGAGAATGTCTGGCTTTGTATTCCGGGAGCCGGGGTCAGTATGTCAGTGTGAAGTTGAACCTCCCCAAGTAGAGTGACCATCGTGCCTGACAGGAGTTCAACCTCTTGGCTGTACGGAGGTAGGATAGGTTTTTATGGTCAGTCCAGACCACGAAGGGGTGGGCTACCCCTTCTAGCCAGTGACCCCACTCCTGGAGCGCCAAGACCACCACTAGCAGCTCGTAATTCCCAACATCATAATTCTGTTCTGCCGGGGACAAGTGACGGGAGAAGAAGGCGCATGGGTGTAGCTTCTGGTCTTTGGGAGACCGTTGGGAGAGGACCGCCCCCACCCCTGAGTCCGAGGCGTCGACTTCCACCACAAACTGCAGTGAGGGGTCTGGGTGGATCAGAACGGGCGCGTGGACAAATTTAGCCTTCAGCCTGTCAAACGCCGCCTGGGTACTTGGGGACCACTGGAACAGGGTCTTGGGTGATGTCAACTGTGTGAGGGGGGCTGCTAGGTGGCTATAGTCCCACACAAACCGGCGATAGAAGTTTGCGAACCCTTGGAACCTCTGCAGCTGTTTCTGCGTCCCTAGAGTTGTCCACTCCGCCACTGCCTTCACCTTCACCAGATTGGGTCCTATCTGCCCATTCTCCACGATGAACCCCAGGAAAGAGACTGAGGGGACATGAAGCTCGCATTTTTCTGCCTTAACGAACAATCTTTTCTCCAGGAGCCTCTTTAGTACCATTCTCACCTGGCGGAGATGTTCGTCTTGGTCTCTAGAGAAGATCAGAATGTTGTCCAGGTATACGAACACAAAGCGGTTCAGCATGTCCCTAAGCACATCATTGACCAGAGCTTGGAAAACCACCGGGGCATTGGTTAGTCTGAATGGCATGACCAGGTATTTGAAGTGCCTCAGGGGCGTGTTGAACGCCGTCTTCCACTCGTCCCCCTCTCGTCCCCCTCTCGGATTCTGACTAAGTGGTAGGCATTTCTCAGGTCCAGCTTGGAAAAAACAGTAGCATCGTGGAGAGGGGTGAAGGCTGAATCAATTACGGGAGAGGGTACTTGTTTTTGATCGTGATCAGGTTCAGGCCCGTGTAATCGATGCAAGGTCTCAGGGTCTTGTCTTTCTTTTCGACGAAGAAGAATCCCACACCTACCGGGGAAGATGAGGGCCGAATGAGACCTGCATCCAGCGACTCGTTAATGTATGCCTCCATGGCGTCTTTCTCCGGCTTAGAGAGATTGTATAGTCACTGGGAAGGGAGCGTGGAACCTGGGAGTAGGTCAATGGCGCAGTCGTACGGTCGATGAGGAGGTAAGGAGCAAGTCCGGTCCTTGCTGAAAACCTCTTGCAGGTCGTGATATTCTTTGGGCACACCGGCTAAGTCCAGATCCTCCTGGTCGACCGGGGTTCGTGAAGCTTGGGAGGGTACGGCCGCCATTAGACAGTGTTGCAGACAGTAGTAGCTCCAGCTGCGTATGGTGAGGGTACGCCAGTCAATGTGGGGATTGTGGGTCTGCAACCATGGCCACCCCAACACTAGGGAAGCGAGAGAGGCAGGGAGAACAAACAGTTCCAAATATTCCTGGTGGTTACCGGACAAAGTGAGCTTCACTGGCTTGGTCTTGTGTGTGACGCGAGCGATGAGTCGGCCATCTATGGCCACTACCTCCTTGGGGGTCTCGAGTTCATACACGGGCAGGTCGTGGAACTCAACCATCCCCGAATTGATAAAGTTAGCGTCAGCGCCTGAGTCAATAAATACGTCTACAGGATGAGAGTGTTGCGTGGAGTGTAGCATACCTTGAACTTGCAGGAGCTTTCCGGGTGTCGTGAAGGATCCTCTCATAGCTGTTGGGCCCTGCTGTGCAGGGCACTGGGTGAGGTAATGGCCCTTCTCGGCGCAGTAGATGCAGAGACCGTTGGCCAGCAGCCGGTGCCTCCCTTCAGCCATCAGTCTGCTGCGGTTCACCTGCATGGGTTCTTGACCGTCATCCTCCCTCAGAGGGTGAAATGGCGAGTGATTTCGAGGTGGGCCCCCTTCCGGGATCAATCCCTCTCTCTCAGTCGGTTGTCCAGTCTGGTAGACAAGGCGATTAACTCCTCCAGAGTAGTCGTCTCATCTCGGGCCACGAGCTCGTCTTTCAACCTTTCATTGAGCCCCTGCAGGAAAGCCCCCCGAAGCGCGGGGTCGTTCCAGCCACTTTCGATGGCAAGAATCCGGAATCGGATGGCGTACTCCACCACTGACTGTGAGCCTTGCCGAATTTGTAGGAGCTGGGAGCTCCTTCTCACCTTTCGCCGGACGATCGAAAATCTTCTTCATTTCTCGCATGAACTAGCCTAACTGGGAGCATAATTACAGGGTATGGGTGGTGACCGCTGCCGCCCAGGACAAGGCTTGCTCCATGAGTAGGCTCATGATGAAGGTGGGTTTTGCTTGATCTGTGGAGTATGTGAGCGGTTGCTGGCTGAAGACGAGCGAACACTGGTGAAGGAATTGTGCGTAGAAGCCGATCGCGCCCGAATACCTGGCTGGTATAATACCCGCAGCGGAAAGTTAAGGGTGAGGAGTGGGGTCGCGGCAGAGAGGTGAGTGGTGACGGCGTCCATCCTTCCGCTGAGCTGCGCCAAGCTGGTGGTGATGTGCTGGAGATTGTCCATCATCTGATGCAAGGTGGCATCGTGGCGTCATGTCGTCTCAGCAGGGCGCCCTGGTCGGATAGTGCCTGCCGAAGCTGCGCGGTCTCCGCTGGGTCCATGTTTCAGGTCAGAAGACTCTGTTAAACCTGGGGTGTTTGCGTTGGACCCAGAGATGCATGAGACCAAAAGAAGGTTCAAAAACGGTTTATTTAAGCACTAGGAAACGTAAATCACGGGGGAATACTAAGTCGATGGAACTGTTCGAGCACAAAGCAAGAACCAGAGGTCAAAGAGAAAGCCGAGGAGCACAATCACGGGGAAAACAATCTTCTGACAGCGGAGGGGAGTGTTCTGCGCTCATTTATAGATGGCTGCTTGCTGCTTGCAGATTGGGACCAGGTACGCTCTGCTGGAACTTGCCTGCCGGCAACCGCCACGCCCCTCACCAGTGCCTGCAATGACTAGAGAAGAGAATTAATGCCGTCAGCCGGCACAGACCATAACAGAATGGACGTTGATCCCTAAAGCTTGAATGATGCACATACGGACTCACTCACACCTACAGGCGATCTGGAACAGCCAATTAACCTACTATGCTTGTATTTGGACTGTGGGAGGAAATTGGAGTACCTGGAGAAAACCCACACAAGTACGGGGAGAACACAGAAATGCCTAGGCCTTGAATCAAACCCAGGACCTTCTTGCTGTGAAGTGGACGTGCTAATCACTACGCCACCATGCTGCCTGGCTTTTTATTTAGCTTGATTGCAGGGTAGGGGCAGTGGTGGCCTAGTGGTATAAGGTACTGAATTGCTGATCCTAGGGTTGGGGGTTCGAGTCCCACTCTCCACAAGGTTGTCACTGCCCCCCCCCCCCCCCCCCAGTGCAGCTAACTGGGTTATCAAAGGTCGCCATGTCGCTCACTGTCTATGGTGAGAGGTTCATGTAACAGAACCATTACTGACTTTTGACAAGAGTAGCTGCATAGCCGTCAGCGTGTTTCCACCCAGTGGTGGCCTAGCGAGCTGTCCAGGGTGTACTCTGCCCTCGTCCGGAGTTGGCTGGGATGCTGGCAGCCACCCCGCGACCCTAATTAGAATGAAACAGTTACAGAAAATGAACTGAACTGATTGAAGGGTCAGTAGTCCCTGCATCTACCTGACTCGAGCTTGAAAAAGAACAGCATCTGTCTTCACAATTCTGCAGCTTATAACATGGAACAGCCGTTTTCATCCGGCCATTTAGGCCGTCTACTGTGGCACCATTGCTCTGTAAAATTTCTGCCAGCAGAGTCATCGTTTATCACAGCCACATGCAAGAATACAGCATTGAAGCTTCTTTTTTCCTTCAACCACCAACATTCCGACGACATTTCTATGCCCAGTCTGTGATGATAAGTGCTGGGGATTTTTTGAGGCTTGGTCTGTGGCATCGATGTCAGCTCCAGCCCTTACAAGAGACACAACAGCTGCTGTGTGCCCTATTTCTGATGCATTGTCGAGGGCAGTCTGACTCAATTTATCCCTCAAATCCAATTAACTTTGGAAAAGTATATCTGACACTTGGTCGTGCTCTGCCGTAAGGTATGGGATGGTACCAAAGGAGTCATCTCTATCACCAATATTTATGACTCTTATGAAATCAGGACACATCACCTGTAGACACTGCTTTGAAAATGGGTTTGATCAGACTAGAAGTGTATGGTGTATGATTACAGCTCCAATAATATTCACCTTACAGCAAAAAGGTCCTATAAGTTCAAGTGCCAGGTTTGGACATTTCTGTGTAGAGTGAAGCTTCCATGTTCTCCCCATGCTTGCCTGGTTTTCCTCCAGGTACTCCAGCTTCCTCCCACAGTCCAAAGACATGCACATTAAGGTAACCAGCTGTTCCAAATTGCCCCTATGTATCAATATGAGTGTGAATGATTTAGTGTATTTGTGTGTTGACCCTGCAATGGTCTGGTGAGCTGTTCAGGGTGTACCTTGCCTTTGTCTCTTGTCGAAGGGAGAGAGGTTCCAGCCTCCCTGCAGCTCTGGTTAGAATTAAGCTGTTTAGCAAATGAGTCAGTGAGTGAGAAATTAGATATGAACACGTGTAAAGGTCTTTGCAATATGCATTCATTAATTTACTAAACTGCTAAATCTTTACCGGGTCACAGGAAGACTAAAGCTTATCTCAGCCTATCTATGCCAAGGCCAGGGTACACCCCGAACAGATGGCTAATCCATCACAGGGCCAACACGTGCACACACACAACCATTCACATTGTGGGGAAAATTAGAACAGCCAGTTAGCCCACTGTGCATGTTCTTGGACTATGGGAGGAAACTGTAAGTCCCTGTGGAAACCCACGCAAGCACAGGAAGAACATGCCAACTCCACACAGAACCCCCTGGGAATAGGACCCTCTTGCTTTGAGGTGGAAGTGTGGAAAGAAAAAATAAATAGTTAATTGTATATTTAAAATTTAATGAAGGATTTTACGCAGCTAGCTTAATCTACTTCTACATTTAGGATAACAAAAGCAAGGAGTGATTTTTTTTTTCAAGGATTGAAGGGCTGAGCTCACACTGAGGGAGTCCCACTTCCCGGAAGACACGCCCACTGGTCCGAAGACGACGCTCGGCTTCCGACCTTTATCTTGCCTTATATGGTCATGTGTGACCAGCTTTCCGGGATGATATCACCCTTTAACACGTGTGGAGCGTGGAAAGGGGCATAAATACTGCATGAAATGATATTAATATAATATGAAATAATATAATAAATATTGCATAAAATATGACATCTGTTGAAATTAATTTGTAATGAGGACCACACAGCAGATTATGATATATATATATATATATATATATATATATATATATATATGTGTGTGTGTGTGTGTGTGTGTGTGTGTGTGTTTACAGACAGGCTTATTTACATGTTAACCAACACAATGGGATATTCCACTGAGGTTAATAATTGGTCTGGACTGTGTTTATTTAGCCAATGTCCGAATTGTGCTCACATTTGAGTTTACCAGGAAGTTGACTGATTGTGTTTTGATGTAAAAGCACACTAAAATTGAATAATGTCACACACATGTGGCTCGATGTGGTTTCTCATTGTATCCTGAATACAGAACCGTGGACAGAGGCACACTCGTCGAGCGTGTGAAGGAATTAAATAAGCTTATATTATCGACTAGGGTTACCTTCATGGGTTTTTAAACAATAATTTTGAACTTCAGAATATTGGTTTATACTACAACAACACACTGGGTTTTTAATTCACCACAACTCATTACAATTACAGTACATTTCTATCAGGTATTTCGATGCATTTCTATGTATAAGACATGGCAATGATAGAGGTCAAATGCATAGTTTATTTTTTTCTTGTGCTAAAGGTGATTAGCATGTATTTGCACACTGATATGGTTGAATTATTGCTCGGAAAACACAAGTTATATCATCTGTACGGTCCTGCAGGGATGGGCAAATATTTCCTGTATGCTGCCTTTACTGGTTTGACACGGACTCATGGCGCCCTCTAGCGGCAGATAAGTGTTATTGGCTAAGAACAAGCTGATACCAATTTAAAGCTATGTTTAAGTAGCCACTTTCAGGGGCTTATTGCTTGTTTTATACCAAAAATAAACTGTCGGCCACGGGATTAGAATTATAAACTTAATTTGGATCTACAAATTGTGACACTGATAAACTAAATGCCCGTCTATTGTCTTTGAACCAGGACATCCTGGCATTCGTTATAACCAATTTTAACATGCCATCACAGCGATACTAAAACACTTCGATTTAAAGTTGTGAACAGCTTAGACTACTGCTTTGCTAATTAAAAACACTCTGAAGGATAGGTGTGTTCCAAAGTGACACGAATGGCTAGTGGTGCACATTTTTAGTTCAGCAGTTTGCTCAGTTCAGAGACATTTCATTGAACTGCTCAGTTAATTCCCAGCTCTACAAGTTTATAGTCGATCTGCCTTTGATCAAAAACTACTGTATGAACTGTGGGGATTTGGTAAAACTGTAAAATAATTAGATTATTGTTTCTTCTAATGGGTGTCCCTCAAGGCTTTAGTCGCAGCACTGTTTAAAACTTTGTTTAATTATTGCTGTGCAGGCTATTAGCTGCCCTGTAGCCTACCGAAAGGAGTTTTGTTCCATGTATTGATATGGTGTAAGATAATCTATTCTGTGGGCTGGGTATAATGTGTTCCTTGCACAAGTTGCTGTGAAAACATGGGACAACATGTTGGTGTTGGCGCGCGTGCGCACTTCCATGGAGACAAGAGACACTGTTTTGGTTCGACATACTTTTATTACAGTTCATAAATATTGATTAGTTTCTGATGGCGACAGAAAACAAACATTAAAAAAAAATGTTGTACTTGTATTACAAATGGTAAACGGAAGTACTCCTTTGTCTTTATTTACATAATGAGTGAAACCTCATTAAAACTTTTTATATATAAAAAAAAAAAAAAAAAAAAAAAAAAAACACGAAACTGCTGAAGCTCGACTAACTTAACGTCAACTGGATTCAGTTTAAGAGCAGGAAAGGCATATTGCAACTCAGAAGTCAGGCAGCTTTTGTCAAAAAAATAAAAAATAAAAAATAAAAATTCAGTCTTTAGTGGACGCAACTTCCTGCTTTTGGCGCGCAAGTCGGCGGCACCGTCCCTCCAGGTCTGTCTTTAATACTGAGTGCTGCGGTGAAGCTTGGGTCCATGCACACCCTGGACAAAAGTGAACAAGGTTGTCTTTTTTTGTCATTACGGGGCCAAAATAAAAACAAACAAAACAAAACAAAACAAAAAAACCGAACATAGCAGTGCTCGGCTCTCATGCTGTCCTGTGCTGTCCTGATTTGTCCCCAATGGACGCATGAACTCCAACCCGGGCTTCCTTTACGCGCCAAATCATAAAGACGCGGAGTCCCACAGTTCCCGGTCATGGTGGGCTATTGCCGGTTAAAAAAAAAAAAAGAAAGAAAGAAATAAAATAAGTGATGTTACCGGCCCGCCACCTCAGGTTCGGGTGTCCTTTCTGTCCATTCTTTACGCGACATCTCCACATGTCCTCTCTCGCCTTT
>CM045737.1:10426225-10446225 GCA_024760905.1 Plotosus lineatus
GTGATGGTCTCGTGAGCTGCTCATGGTGTATCCTGCCTATGCTCAGCGTTGGCTGAGATAGGCTCCAGTCTCTCCAAGCAATTTGGAAATTGAGTAAGTGAGAGTACATTTCATGTTGCTTTACAGGTTCAGTTTAGTGAAGGCACAGAACATTGGTCCTTCTGAAAAATTAGCATATTGTCATAAAGTTCATTATTTTCTGTAATGTACTGATAAACATTAGATTTTCATATATTTTAGATTCATTACACACAACTGAAGTAGTTCAAGCGTTTTATTGTTTGAATATTGATAATTTTGGCAAAAAAAAAGTAAAGAAAAACCAAAAATCTCTCTCAAAAAATTAGCATATTTCATCCAACCAATAAAAAAAGTGTTTTTAATACAAAAAAAAGTCAACCTTCAAATAATGATGTTGAGTTCTGCACTCAATACTTGGTCGGGAATCCTTTTGCAGAAATGACTGCTTCAGTGCGGCGTGGCATGGAGCCAATCAGCCTGTGGCACTGCTGAGGTGTTACGGAGGCCCAGGATGCTTCGATAGCGGCCTTAAGCTCATCCACAGTGTTGGGTCTGGTGTCTCTCAACTTTCTCTTCACAATATCCCACAGATTCTCTATGGGCTTCAGGTCAGGAGAGTTGGCAGGCCAATTGAGCACAGTAATACCATGGTCAGTAAACCATTTACCAGTGGGTTTGGCACTGTGAGCAGGTGCCAGGTCGTGCTGAAAAATGAAACCTTCATCTCCATAAAGCTTTTCAACAGATGGAAGCATGAAGTGCTCCAAAATCTCCTGATAGCGAGCTGCATTGACCCTGCCCTTGATAAAACACAGTGGACCAACACCAGCAGCTGACATGGCACCCCAGACCATCATTGACTGTGGGTACTTGACACTGGACTTCAGGCATTTTGGCATTTCCTTGTCCCCAGTCTTCCTCCAGACTCTGGCACCGCGATTTCCGAATGACATGCAACATTTGCTTTCATCCGAAAAAAGTACTTTGGACCACTGAGCAACAGTCCAGTGCTGCTTCTCTGTCGCCCAGGTCAGCCGCTTCTGCCGCTGTTTCTGATTCAAAAGTGGCTTGACCTGGGGAATGCGGCACCTATAGCCCAGTCCACTGCTTCCACAGGTCCCCCAAGGTCTGGAATCGGCCCTTCTTTCACTTTTTCCTTCCCACAGACGTCCCACTGAGGTACCTTGATAGAGCACTCTGGGAACAGCCTATTCGCTCAGAGATTTCTTTCTGTATCTTACCCTCTTGCTTGAGGGTGTCAATGATGGCCTTCTGGACCACAGTCAGGTCGGCAGTCTTACCCATGATTGCGGTTTTGAGTAATGAACCAGGCTGGGAGTTTTTAAAAGCCTCAGGAATCTTTTGCAGGTGTTTAGAGTTAATTGGTTGATTCAGATGATTAGGTTAATAGCTCGTTTACACTACATGAACATGATATGCTAATTTTTTGAGATAGGAATTTTGGGTTTTCATGAGCTGTATGCCAAAATCATCAGAATTAAAACAACAAAAGACCTGAAATATTTCAGTTGGTGTGCAATGAATCTAAAATATATGAAAGTTTAATTTCTATCAGTACATTACAGAAAATAATGAACTTCATCACAATATGCTAATTTTTTGAGAAGGCCCAGTAATTGGTTGAGTGATGTGTTATTTTATTAAAACCAGCTTGATTTATTATTATTATTATTTATTTATTTATATTTTACAAATTTTAGTGATCTAATGAAGTTTATGTTTGCAACCTGCTTGAGAAAAGCTAAAATATTTGAGCATGAAGCTGCTCACTCGAATCCTCATGCAGTGTATCACTCTGTTTTTCATTTAATAGAAACTGGAATGCCCAGAACAGCCCGTCTCAAACTGGGAACTGAGACTGCTGTCTTCTGTCTCATCCAGCACTTTTTAAACCGTGGTGAAATATTCATAATTTTTCTGCTCTAACCAAATTTTTTATTTATTTATTTATTTATTTTGTTGTTAATTTCATTGTGTGTTGGTTAACTGCATAGCCTCCTTTTATAATATGTTGGAAGTCATCGTGTAAGCATTCACCAAATATAAAATAAATAAATTATGTAAACTATTTTGGTTAAATTTAGTTCAGCCACATGCTAATTCTGACTATCATGAATATTAAAGATGATCTATCAACTCATTAGGTGAATACAATACACTAAAATGTTTAATTAAATGATTGGAAGTATGACATCAGTTCATCAGTTCATTTTCTGTACCCGCTTAATCCTAATTTGGGTCACGGGGAGGCTGGTGCCCATCCCAGCCAACTTCGGGCGAGGGCAGAGTACACCCTGGACAGCTCGCCAGGCCATCGCAGGGCGGAAACACGCTGACGGCTTTGCAGCCTACTCTTGTCGAAAGTCAGCAATGGTTCTTTTACATGCCTCACACCATAGACAGTGAGAGACATGGCCGGCCTTTGATAACCCAGTTAGCTGCACTGGGGGGGACAGTGACAACCTTGTGCAGAGTGGGACTCGAACCCCCAACCTTTGGATCAGCGATCCAGCACCCTATACCACTAGACCACCACTGCCCCCTGGAAATATGATATTATTATTATTATTATTATTATTATTATTATTATTATTATTATTATTATTATTATTATTATTATTTAAGTCATCATTCATTTGCTGAACCGTTTAATCCTACGAGGGTCATTGGGAGAAGGCAGGGTACACCCTGACTATCTTGTCAGACCATAACTAGCAAAACACACACACACACACACACACACACACACACACACACACACACACACACACACACACACAACCCTTCACACTTAGGTTTACGCAACTATTCACACTTAGCGTACGCAGGCACGGGAGGACATGCTAACTCCACACAGAAATGCCTGAGCCTGGAACTCAAACCCAGGACCTTTTTGCTGTGAGGGAAACATGCTGACCACCGCACTACTCTGCCATTATTATTATTATTATTATTATTATTATTATTATTATTATTATTATTATTATTATTATTATTATTAACATTTTAGGTTAGTTCACCTCAATAAAACATAATAAAAAATGAACATGTGTCCCATAGTGTACAGTGTGCTATACTGTATTGTAGTAATATACATGTTGTGTCAGGCACAGTAGTGTAGTGGCTAACACTCTCACCTCACAGCAAGAAGGTGCAGGGTTCAAATCCTGGCCAGGGGTCTTTCTGTGAGTTTGTCTTCTCTCCCCATGCTGGTGTTGGGTTCCTCGTGAAGTCCAAACACATGAACATAAGGTCAACTGTCTACTCTAAATTTCCCATAGGTATAAATGTTTGTCTTCTCCCTGAACTAGACTGACCTCGCAGCAATGTCTGTGCGTGTGTGTGTGTATATATATATATATATACATTTACGTGTGTGTGTGTGTGTGTGTGTGTGTCCATAATTAGGATTAAATAGTTCAGAGAATCTTCTTCTTCTTTTCCTTTTGGCTTTTTCCCCTTTTTCAGGGGCCGCCACAGCAAATCATCTGATTCGCACGTTTGATTTGGTATAGGTCTTTATGTCGGATGTCCTTCCTGACACAACCCTTTAGCAAGGGACAGAAATACGCTGACGGCTATGCAGCTCCTCTTTACGAAAGCCAGCAATGGTTCTTTTACATGAACCTCTCACCATAGACAGTGAGAGACATGGCCGGCCTTTGATAACCCAGTTAGCTGTACTGGGGGGGGGGGTGACAACCTTGTGGAGAGTGGGACTCAAACCCCCAACCTTAGGATCAGCGATCCACCACTCTATACCACCAGGCCACCACTGCCCCCTAAATGGTTCAGAAAATAAATAAATGAATACAGTACATACACATTCTTGTCTATTATATATAAACTACTATTGTAAATATCTTATTGACAAATTTAAAATACTGCAATTTTCTGTCTGTAGTCTTAGGGCAGCACAGTGGCGTAGCGGTTAGCATGTCAGTAATAGAATCGGGCGTTTCTGTGTCTAGTTTGTGTGTTCTCCCCGTACTTGTTTGGCTTTTCTCCCACAATCCAAATGCTTGTACATTCGGCTAATTGGTGGTTCCAAATTGCCCCTAGGTAAGGATGTGAGTGTGGATGGTTGTGTGTGTTGTTCCCGTGCGGGTCTGGAGGACTGTTAGTGTGTAGCCTGCCTTTTCTCAGTATTGGCTGAGATAGGCACAGGCCTCCCTAGTAGCAGGGTTAAGCAGTTCAGCAAATGAGTGAGTATTGAGAGTCCTCTCAGGAGTCTTGGTGATCAGACATGATGACACTGCACCATTAATATGGGGCATCTACAGTGTTACCTTAGGATGGGGCAATCCATCTAACTTCTGTGTAACTCGCGCTTATGGAATCATGAACCTGACATGCCAGTGAGGTCCAGAGATGTAAATCAGAAGCAGACATGGCGGTATGATTGGTAGATTCATGGGTGATTATGGAGAACCTCAATGGCTGTGGTCCATTGTGTGATCTGAGCTAAAAAGAAGGCAAAATAAGACCCTTTACAATTTAAGTGAGCAGAACGGCATTAGAACTCAACACAAGGTGGATGGGATACATCGGAAATCAACACCAACCCTGATTCCAAACAGTACAGTCCAAGAAGGTAAATCTCTGCCATCGGTGTACCTGTGAGTCTCGAGTGTAAATATATCACAGGGACATGCAACATGCTCCGGTTCCCTCAACTGACTGTATCCACTACTCAGTACAAAACAAACAAACAAAAAAAAACCCCTAAACAAACGCAAAGCAAAAACAACCCAAAACCTCCCATCAAAACTACTTACATTTTTGTGAGGTGCGTGGACGCGCATCCGCGTGCGCGTCTGTACGTGTGTACTGTATTTGTATTTTATTTACATCTTATGCATTATTTTTAAATGTTTAACTGTTATTATCATCATTTATAGTATTGAATATGTATTTATTGATATTATATACACATATACATGTACATATACATTAGTCGGGGGGGTTGGCTGCTTGATCCTACTTTGCGGAATTCAGTGGTCGCGGGGGATCTCGGTCCCAATTAACCGCGTAAAGTGAGAGATCCTTGTATTTATGCATTTGTATATATTGTCTAAGCTTCACTAGGAATGTAATCATGTCTGGGGTCATGCTGTGTATTTGCTTTGATGTGTAGCCCTCCATTGGCTTGGAGGAGTTCCTTTAATTGCAAGGTTCATCCAAAGGTCTTACAGCAATAAGTCTTGCCACTCACAGCCATCTTGGTATCAGACTCCCATCTGAATAAATGGGGAGAGAGCCATGCCTGCACTTACACTGGACATAAAAACCTAATGCGAAGATTCACCAGTAACATCAGATAAAAACCACTTAAAACATTTAAGGTTTTAAAAAATAACCGACAACCGCCCTGCACACAGGTTATTTTCATACCGTGCATGTGCAAGGTTACTGCACGGTCATTTTACTTCTACTTCACATGCACATCTGTGCAACAATGTGATTGGCTTAATATGTTTTCTGGATCAGAAGAACAACTGGATTTTTGGGGAGAGGTGGAGTTTTGTTGTTAAAGACTTTCCAAAAAAATTTCTTTTTCCCACAATACTATTAGTTGATCGTCTTCACCATTTTTTTTATTATCTCTGTTTCTGCTCGACAGTGATTTTTAGTAAATATGGTGCTTTGAATCTTTTCAGAGGTGCTTGAGTTGTCATGAAATTCCACACATTGTGAAAACTGAATATTCCTGAGGAGATTTGTGGAGCTCAGACTCCTGCAACATTACTACATGTGTTATTAGACTAGAACGGGGGGCGGGAACCTTTTTGACTAAGAGAGCCAAAAATAAACACATATTTTAAAATCTAATCCTCTGAGAGCCATACACACACACACACACACACACACACACACACACACACACACACACACACACACACACACACACACACACACACATTTTACATGTAAAACGCTTGATTCGTTCCAAGGCTCCCAAGACTACCCCATAAACCCATTAAAAATGATAAAAGTACACCAATTTTGTATGAAATATGTGTTAAAAGTAAAATAAAATTGTTTATTAAACCATTTAAACATTTAATTAACTTCTTCTTTTCCTTTCGGCTTTTCCTTTCAGGGGTCGCCACAGCAAATGATCTGCCTCCATCTCTCCCTATCCTCTGCATCTTCTACTCTTACTCCAATGACCTTCATGTCCGCCTTCACCGCATCCATAAATCTTCTCTTTGGTCTTCCTCTGGGCCTTTTGCCTGGTAGTTCCAACCTCAGCATCCTACGACCAATATACTCACTATCCCTCCTCTGTACATGTCCAAACCATCTCAATCTAGCCTCTCTGACTTTGTCTCCAAAACATCTAACATGTGCTGTCCCTCTGATGTACTCATTTCTGATCCTATCCATCCTCGTTACTCCCAAAGAGAACCTCAACATTTTCATCTCTGCTACCTCCAACTCTGACTCCTGTCTTTTCCCCAGGGCCAGTGTCTCTAAACCATACAACATTGCTGGCCTCATCACCGTCTTGTACACTTTTCCCTTCATTCTTGCCGATACTCTCCTATCACACATCACACCGGACACTTTTCTCCATCCATTCCAACCTGCCTGCACGCGCTTCTTCACCTCTTTTCCACACTCTCCATTGCTCTGGATTGTTGAGCCTAAGTACTTAAAATCCTCCACCTTCTTTATCTCTGCCCCCTGTAACCTCAAAGTTCCTCTTGGGTCCTTGTCGTTCACACACATGTATTCTGTCTTACTAAGACTAACCTTCAATCCCCTCCTTTCCAGGGCATACCTCCACCTCTCTAGATTTTCCTCCACTTGGTCTCTGCTCTCACTACAGATCACAATGTCATCTGCAAACATCATAGTCCATGGAGATTCTTGTCTAACCTCATCTGTTAGCCTGTCCATCACCATAGCAAACAAGAAGGGGCTGAGAGCTGACCCTTGATGCAGTCCCACCTCCACCTTGAACTCTTCTGTCACACCGACAGCACACCTCACCACTGTATTACATCTATCATACATGTCCTGCACCAATCTAACATACTTCTCTGTCACTCCAGACTTCCTCATACAATACCACAGTTCTTCTCTCGGCACCCTGTCATATGCTTTCTCCAGATCCACAAAGGCACAATGCAGCTCCTTCTGACCTTCTCTGTACTTCTCTATTAACATCCTCAAAGCAAACACTGCATCTGTGGTGCTCTTTCTTGGCATGAAACCAAACTGTTGTTCACAAATGCTGACCTCTGCCCTTAGTCTTGCTTCCACTATTCTTTCCCATAGCTTCATTGTATGGCTCATCACCTTTATCCCTCTGTAGTTGCCACAACTCTGTACATCTCCCTTGTTCTTAAAAATGGGCACAAGCACACTTCTCCTCCATTCCTCTGGCATCTGCTCACTTTCTAAGACCTTGTTGAATATTCTTGTCAGAAAATCTACTGATACCTCCCCGAGACACTTCCATACCTCAAATGGTATGTCATCAGGGCCAACTGCCTTTCCACTCTTCATCCTCTTCAATGCCCTCCTCACTTCTCCCTTACTAATCTTTGCTACTTCCTGCTCCTCAACGGTCACCCCTTCTACTCTTTTTTCTCTCTCATTTTCCTCATTCATCAGCTCTTCAAAGTACTCTTTCCATCTTCCCAGCACACTTCTGTCATCAGTCAATACATTTCCCTCTCTGTCCTTTATCACTCTAACTTGCTGCACGTCTTTCCCATCTCTATTTCTCTGCTGTGCTAACCTGTATAGATCATTTTCTCCCTCCTTACTGTTCAACCTATCATACAAGTCATTTAAACATTTAATTAACATAGGTATTAATTAAACCATTATTAAACATTTTTATTAACGCACATACACACACACACACACACACACACACACACACACAAACACACACATGCACCTGTCGCTCTCTCTCTCTCTCTCTCTCTCTCTCTCTCTCTCTCTCTCTCTCACACACACACACACACACACACACACACACACACACACACCATGTATTGTATGCACATTAAATGTTTATTGTGGTGCTTGAAATCGGGCTCCGCCCACAAGCAGGACGCCGGAGCATTTTAAGGCACTTCAATTCAAAGCGCATTCCCTGCTTGACAGATTGGAGGTCCAAACTCAACTTTATCTGGATTCCTTGAGAGATTGGAGGTCCAGCGAGCCACGTTTTGTTCACATTCGGCGAGCGCACCACATTTATTAAACATTTACTGAATTAAACAACTTACAAAACTAAACTCAAAACTAAAGAGTTAAGCCTCCTTTCATCTCTGACCGACTCTGTAGGCAGTCTCTCTCTCTCTCTCTCTCTCTCTCTCTCTCTCACACACACACACACACACACACACACACACACACGCCCACACGCTACACGCAGCTGATGGAACAATTCTACTTAAATGTTTAAATGGACGGGATGTTTTATTTAAAGAGGAATTACAGTACCTGTTTGAAAGATCAGAGGTCCTCATTCAATATTAACTTGCTTCCTTACGAGATCAGAGGTCTCCCACGGAGCACTCTGTTTTAATATCATGCTGAAATAATCGCCTCCGTCACTGTATTTATGCTTTGAGATCTCCTTCTGCTTCAATATCGTCCCGATTGTAGAGGGGTTTCGGCAATAACGAAATATAACGCTGCATGATCAATCTCAAAACAAGCCAACAGTCAACTCTCCTTTACGCGTGTGACAAACAGGAAGTATGGGTACAGGAAGTATGGGTAACGTTCAGCTGTCTCCTGGCCAATGGGAGGCCAGCGGGATAGGATGTTGGGAGGTAGCCAATGAGAGAGCAACTCGTGCAGCCTGTGAATTTTTGATTGGAGCATTTGAATTTTGAATGGCACATTTGGCGCTTTTCGTAAGAGGAGGTTGTTTTCGTATCCTGGGGACGAAAACTTAGGAAAATATTTCTGTAACCCGGAATTTTCACACCCAGGGGGTTTTGTAAGTAGGGGTCTGACTGTATTAATAAGAAAAGTACTTTTTACTGTAATGCGACTTCTCGTGCTGCATGGTTTTGCTGATGGCTTTGTAGTCTGGTTGATATGTGCTAAGGTTCAGCTTCATGCAGGCATTTGGACTTCCATCTGTTAAACGTGACCGCAGGTTGGTCTTGATGTTTTTCATGTGTGGGAAGGACTGCTCACGTGCGCATGTGGAGCCAAGCATGGTCAATATGGCACGACTTACAAGCTGCAGTGTTTGTGACAGGAAGTGCATCCCAAGTTTTGGGAATCAGCTGGCCTGCGGGTTGAAGTTTATCCACCATGTCTGTCCATTTGTGTTTTGCTTGCTAGCTCTGCTTGGCTTCGTGCAAATGAGAGGATCAAAAATGAGGGAAATTTACCTCTTAACCCAAAAACAACTTGCGCAAGCTGTTACATATAATCCAATAAAATTAGAGTTTCAAGGTATCGGACCCACCCACACACTGGAGTACAGAAAGGATTGGCTCTCCGCTGCACGCCACAGCGACAAGTTGCGATGAAAATAGCTTTACAGATTAAAATGCGTGAGATTTATTTATCTGTTTTTGTTTTATTTGATGGCTTTTTTCTGTATTTATAAATATAAATAAATATAAATATATATTATTTGATTCTTTTTTCTGTATTTTTATTTAAAGGACAGCGAAATTATGTATTAGTTATTCTGTTAATAAAGGCCACCTGATTTATCTGAGAGCCAGATGCAGTTATCAAAAGAGACACGTCTGGCTCAGGAGCCATGGATTCCCGACCCCTGGACTAGAATAAGTGTTGCTTGTTGCGGGACATGTCTGTCAGAATTGTCTGAAGTTTAATAGACTATCACCAACATCATAGAACAATTCTCTGGCACTGTTCATTATGTTCTACTCTGTTGTTTGGCCTCTTTTTTACACTGTGGATACACAAACATTTATGATACACTTGTTATCTTCTTTTCCTTTCGGCTGTTCCCTTTCAGGGGTCGCCATAGCCAATCATCTGCCTCCATCTTAATGGAAGTCATATTAATGATTCGCATATTTGATTTGGCATAGGTTTTTTTTTACGTTGGATGCCCTTCCAGACACAGCCCTTTAGCAAGGGGAGAAAACACACTGACAGCTATGCTGCTCCTCTTGATGAAAGTCACCAAAGGTTCTGTCACATGAACCTCTCACCATAGACAGTGAGAGACATGGCCGGCTTTTGATAACCCAGTTAGTTGAACTGGGGGTACAGTGACAACCTTGTGGAGAGTGGGACTCGAACCCCCAATCCTAGGATCAGTGATCTAGCACCTTGTACCACCAAGCCACCACTGCCTTTGATGCACTCATTATATAATGTCTCATAATGTATATGGTATAATATGTATGTGTAGTGAAAAAATCTGTTCAACATTCTGATTAGAATGCCACCTAAAGGCCTCCCTGGGGTGTTGTTTTGGGAATGTCAAAGTGGGAAGAGACTCTGTGGTCTATTGGTTATTCTGGAAGCATCTCAGTATCCCATCCGGAAGAGATGGAGGAAGTGGCTGGAGTGGCGGGACGTCCGGACCTCATTGCTTAGGCTGCTGCCCCCGTGACCCCAATCCATACCAAGCGGAAAATGCTGATGATGGTGGTGATGATGATCTAATCAACATATGAAAATATTGGGTGGTGGGGCAGCACAATAGGTAGAGATGCCACCTGAAATCATGGGCCTGGTCCACCTAATGCCTCTGCCTTTTATATTCTCCTAATATCTCTAATGAACTACAGTATGTCTTCCTACAGTCCAGAAATATAATTGAAGGTGTCTAATCGCTGTGATTTGCCCCAGTTATATGACGGTATCCTATGTATATTCCATGTGACTGTTTGTCTTGGTTTGCACTCGAGATATTATTTTTGTATTATAGAATTGAAATTTGTAAGAAATGTGTCTAATATTCAGATCAGTTTAATGATCAGTTTAGCCAAACATTGGGGGCACAATACAGTATTATGTATCTTTAGTTGCCATCGTTTTGTCTGTCTTCATTCCCCATAAAAGTTGAATTTAGTTCCAGTCCTGTGTCAATGTCTGTTTCTATGTCATAGTAGTTCACTGCCCTTTAACCTGATATAAGAAATCACCCAGATTCTAATGGAGGAGAGGACAAAGATCAGCAAGTAATCCTGTCCAATGTATGTTCACTGTCTGGGTGTGGCAGCTATCTTAACGGCCATCTCCAGACTTGCCGAGGAGTAAATCAGAATGCTGGCGCTATAGTCGGACACACAGAGGGAGAGAGAGAGCGAGAGAGAGAGAGAGAGAGATAGAAGGCTTAACTATGGGGTGGAGTGAGAGCCAGGGTTGTTGAGGAGTATATTGGTTATATTATTATTTTTTTTCATCTCCATTTTCCTTCTAAAATTTCAGAAAAAAGATGGTGCCAACCATAGAATATGTTCCACTGTTTCTGTTCTAGACATAAAAGAAGCACATACTAATGTGAGCCTGAACGCAGATCCTAATGCTGTTTAGTAGCTCAGAAAACCAAAGTATCCATCCAAGTCCATTAGACGCTGTTGTGAAGTTTGCAGTCCATCTCTGAATGCCTGAGGTCAGTGTGTGGTTTAAAGAATCTGTTTAAAAGGTGTAATTTATAGCCCTGAGGTCAGACATATGGTGGCCAGAGGTTGGAAAGCCAGGGACGGATGCTTTGGAAAGGTATTTGTTGTAGTTATACTTTATCAGGGGCTGAGAAAATACAGACAGAAAGAAAATAGAGACAATACTGAACAGAGCTGCAGGCCAACACTCCTGGTGCCCACCGCTAATCTGGCAGGCGCAGTTCCGGAGTCAGGAGTTTGCAGAGTTTTCTCATTTAACGCAAAAGTGGTAAAACATTTGTAGCTCCACTGATCAAAATGTGCAGGACAGAACGACATCTCATTTACAGCATGTTTTTATTTTGTGGATTCGTGGCCAGTGAAGTGAAATGCTTTTTAAAATGTTTAGATTTTTTCCCCCATTTCATCATCATTATTATCCATATTTCAGCGCTGTCATTTCATTTTTAATGTGTTTACAGGGAGAATAATGACTACAGGTCCTTCACAAAAAATTAGCATATTGTGATAAAGTTCATTATTTTCTGTAATGTACTGATAAACATCAGACTTTCATATATTTTAGATTCATTACACACAACTGAAGTAGTTCAAGCCTTTTATTGTTTTAATATTGATCATTCTGGCAAAAAAGTAAAGAAAAACCAAAAATCCCTATCTCAAAAAATTAGCATATTTCATCCGACCAATAAAAAAAAAAAAAAAAAGTGTTTTTAATACAAAAAAAGTCAACCTTCAAATAATTATATTCAGTTATGCACTCAATACTTGGTCGGGAATCCTTTTGCAGAAATGACTGCTTCAATGCGGCGTGGCATGGAGCCAATCATCCTGTGGCACTGCTGAGGTGTTACGGAGGCCCAGGATGCTTCGATAGCGGCCTTAAGCTCATCCACAGTGTTGGGTCTGGTGTCTCTCAACTTTCTCTTCACAATATCCCACAGATTCTCTATGGGCTTCAGGTCAGGAGAGTTGGCAGGCCAATTGAGCCCAGTAATACCATGGTCAGTAAACCATTTATCAGTGGGTTTGGCACTGTGAGCAGGTGCCAGGTCGTGCTGAAAAATGAAATCTTCATCTCCATAAAGCTTTTCAGCAGATGGAAGCATGAAGTGCTCCAAAATCTCCTGATAGCGAGCTGCATTGACCCCGCCCTTGATAAAACACAGTGGACCAACACCAGCAGCTGACATGGCACCCCAGACCATCACTGACTGTGGGTACTTGACACTGGACTTCAGGTATTTTGGCATTTCCTTCTCCCCAGTCTTCCTCCAGACTCTGGCACCTTGATTTCTGAATGACATGCAAAATTTGCTTTCATCCGAAAAAAGTAGTTTGGACCACTGAGCAACAGTCCAGTGCTGCTTCTCTGTAGCCCAGGTCAGCCGCTTCTGCCGCTGTTTCTGGTTCAAAAGTGGCTTGACCTGGGGAATGCGGCACCTGTAGCCCAGTCCACTGCTTCCACAGGTCCCTCAAGGTCTGGAATCGGCCCTTCTCCACAATCTTCCTCAGGGTCCGGTCACCTCTTCGGGTTGTGCAGCGTTTTCTGTCACACTTTTTCCTTCCCACAGACGTCCCACTGAGGTGGCTTGATACGGCACACTGGGAACAGCCTATTCGCTCAGAGATTTCTTTCTGTGTCTTACCCTCTTGCTTGAGGGTGTCAGTGATGTCCTTCTGGACAGCAGTCAGGTCAGCAGTCTTACCCATGATTGCGGTTTTGAGTAATGAACCAGGCTGGGAGTTTTTAAAAGCCTCAGGAATCTTTTGCAGGTGTTTAGAGTTAATTGGTTGATTCAGATGATTAGGTTAATAGCTCGTTTAGACTACCTGAACATCATATGCTAATTTTTTGAGATAGGAATTTTGGGTTTTCATGAGCTGTATGCCAAAATCATGAGTATTAAAACAATAAAAGACCTGAAATATTTCAGTTGGTGTGCAATCAATCTAAAATATATGAAAGTTTAATTTTTATCACTACATTACAGAAAATAATGAACTTTATCACAATATGCTAATTTTTTGAGACGGACCAGTATTTATGTTACGGGGACACCGTGTTCATAGACTTGAGGTATGTGGTTTTATATGAACAGTCATATTAGCTGACGTGTTTAAGAATGGCTTTGTGTGTATTTGTGTTCACTTAATTTTTTTTTTCTTCTCCTGATTTTTTTTCCCCTATCCATTTTTCCACCAGTCGCTCAGCAGCAGAGCAAAGCCAACATAAACGGGGGTGTGACCCATGCCATTGTGTTAGTGCTGCACATGGTCTCTTAAAGTAAAGAGTGTGATCACACACACACACACACACACACACACACACACACACACACAGTCTCTGTACGTCTGCCCTTACTACAAGTACAGGCAGGAAATCCGTTGCCTTGAAAACAAGTTTTTAGTGGGGCTCCATTGTGTTGTGTTCTTTCCAGAAGAGCTGAGTGCACACGTGAGAGGGGTCAACTTCCTGAGCTCTCTCACTGTTGACACACATACAGTAATGAAACCACCCTCTGTTTACCCAACACTGACATTCACACCCTTACATACATAAATACATACACAATGCATACAGCACCCATCTGGAATTTCTCTCATGAACTCTGTCAGGTGTTTTCAGTGAAAACAGTCATCCTGTTCACGTCCATCTCGTTGTATCTGTTGGAGTTTTATGTTGAATTTACGTCACGCCATAGCATTACATTAGGGTACGTTACATTGGTGCTTTACTAGTGGTGTGTAAAATCGAGAGCGCTCTGTGTGTGTGTGTGTGTGTGTGTGTACATTGGGAGACACTGGAAATTTCTGCACTGTGTCCTTTTCCTTGGCATGATATCAGCGAGCTCACTGATTCCACAGAGGTTTCCCCCTCCAAGAACTGCTGTTGTTTCAGCTGTTGAGGAAGATGATGATGAAGAAGAAGAAGAAGAAGAAGAAAACATTAAAAAAAAAAAAATCACGTTTGCTCAATGAGCTGTTTACTCAGCCAGCTGTGTCCTCATGGACAATACGCATTTTTTTCCCTTTATAGCCCGTATCGCTGCTTCTCACATAATAACAGGAAGGTTGTAATGAAATTACTGGATATTTGCAGGTGTTTTGTGCAAAACGATGCCACTTGTTTCAAACAAATTACTGTGTCTCGTTCATCACATGCTGTAATTGCAATATTAAAAATACTCTGGTATGCATGCAGTATGCTAGCATGTCCCCATTCTCTGCAGGGACTGTAGTTACAAGCTTCATAAAGGACATGTGCTCTCCATATGTAGTGCAGAGCTTTAGTGGGCAGGAATGTGTCTATTAAATCCATTATATCTCGATAAAACACAAAGGAAACAAACAATGGAAAGCAGAAGTGAAACTCACGTTGTCTTTTCATTGAATACACAGGATTCACGCTGAATTATTTACGTTTCTGCAAATCGAAACGTCAGTGTTCAAGCTTGCTGAATAAAGCTGAAAATGGGATGAAGACTCACCGGACAATATTTTCCTGCACAGTCTTAACTAACCAAGTATTTAATTTTTTTTTTTTTTACCTCTAGTCTTTAGTCTTGCATTTGCTTTGTGTTCTCTCTCAAGGCCAGTTTTTCTTTTAAACCACGACTTTGCTCTTTGATTCTGTACAAATCAAGAACATTCAGGAAAAAAACCAGATTACATTTTTCAGATTAATCGATTGGTGTGGGAAGCACAAAGCACTAAAGAAACTAACAAGGTGGAAGCTTTTATATTCATTCATCCATTTTCTGTTCATCCATTCATTCATTCATCCATCATCGTAATTAAGGTTGCGGGGATGCTGGCTCCCATCTCAGTCGACGCCGGGCGAGTGCAGAGTACACCCTAGACAGCTCGCCAGACCATCGCAGGACAGAAACATGCTGACGGCTATGCAGCTTCTCTTGATGAAAGTCAGCAATGGTTCTTTTACATGAACCTCACAACATAGACAGTGAGAGACATGGCTGGACTTTGATAACCCAGTTAGTGCAGGGGGGGGCTTTTTATATTTCTGTAATTTCTTTTTTTTAATATTGTGGTTCTACAGTCTTGGTGTAACACACACACACACACACACACACACACACACACAAGTGTGATAGCTAGCTAGCTAGCTAGCTAGTGAGATCGATAGATCAAGAGAGAGAGAGAGAGAGAGAGAGAGCATGAATGCCTCATTAACATACTGTAGAGCAGGGGTTCCCAACTAGGGGTGCTCGTACCCCCTGGGGGTTTGAGACATCATTCCAGAAGGTGCGATAAGCAGAGCTGTAATTTTTGAAATAAATACAGTGCTACCTCACCTTATGATAGTCCCAGCAAACGAAAAATCCAGGTTACGAAAAACATTTTCCAAATTTTTTTGTGTCTGTATATGAAACAAGTTCTCCTTACGAAACGCACCAAGCGCGCCATTCAAACATTCAAACAATGCACGAGCTGCTCTCCCATTGACTATCTTCCATCCCGCCCTGCTGGTCTCCCATTGGCTAGGAGGGATGACGTAGCTCCCTCCCATTGGCTATCTCCCAACACCCCACCCCGCTGGCCTCCCATTGGCTAGGAGGGATGATACAACTCTTTCCCATTGGCTATTATGGAGCTGCATCTTCCATAATGCTTTTCGTGTGAAGGACAGAGTTACTGTCGTTTCATGAGTGTGCTCATTGCTTTATTTTTTTGACTCAGGCTTTTAACCTTCCTTAAACATTTGTAAGATTATAACTCTGCTAAGAAGACATGGTCAACACATGCGTACATACACACACACACACACACACACACACACATACACACACACACACGCGCGTGCGTGTGTGTGATTTCCGGTGCGAGTGAAAAGAAGAAGTGGGCTCGTGGCATGCGGTTGAGTGATATCGCAATGGAATATGGACAAACCCGTCTACCATTGGTATGATATTGAAGCAGAAGGTTTTAAAAGGTTTATTTTTATAATTTTTAAAGGGTTTAGGGGGTAGTATTGGGGGCCTTGGAACAAATCACACATTTTACATGTAAAAAGCGGTCCAATTTACGAAAAATCCAGGTTAAGAAAAAAGCTCTGGAATGGATTAATTTCGTAAAGTGAGCTACCACTGTATCTTCTTTTGATAAACTTTAGTATGATTCCACATCCTTTATCTTTGGACAAAGTATAAAATGTAGAGGGTGCGAGGTCAGAGCAAAATCTTTTTAGGGGTGCAGGAGTACAAAAAGGTTGGGACCCAGTGCCGTAGAGGTGGACAGTACATAGAGTGCACTACAGAGTTGAGGATATGATTGAATAAGAGAAGGAGGGAGTATGTGAGTGAAAGGGCGCTGAACTGAACAGTGCGGCAAAATGTATAATTTCCAGGTTAACACTTATGCAGGACCATCATAGTGCAGCCATTGTGCCCATGTGACTTGCACCAAATGTTCCGAGTCACACGAGGTGTCACCTGCCTCCCTCAACTCTTTAAAACAAACCTCTAGGTGAAGGAGTGCCGTGACCCTGAACCATTGACCGGCACCGGCTGCATAATTAAATATACTGTGTGCTGCCTAAGTTCTGTTACTTAGGTGTCAAAAGCATCCTGTGAAATGTTAGCCTTCTGCTAGTATTACCATCTCACTTTGCAGTGTTTATGCCAATTCTTTCTTAGTACAAAATACAGAGACATTTATATCAGACATATGCAGTCAGACGGAGTGAAGGAACATTTTATTCATTCTTTTGGAAGTAGTGAAATTAAGCGTTTTTTTATTATTATTGTATTAAAATTCTTGAAAACGAAAAATACAGGGATCCCTCTACTGCTTCGCGCTTCAATTCATGTGGCTTCAGTGCATCGTGTTTTTTTTTTTTTTTTTCAATATTCATTGAATTAAAAAATAAGGAAATTAAGGAAGAATGGGGGGAAAAGTTAAGGAAAATGCCGCAAAACACGGCCAATTATGCCAAAAAACGCCAAAATCTAGTATCTAAGTGTGTGTACGCACATCAGCTGTATGTGTGTGTACAGTATTTACATATTTTATTTACATATTTTGCATTATTTTTTAATGTTTAATTGTTGTTATATTCATTGATATTATATATACATATACATGTACATACATCATACGTCAGTGGGGGAGGGGGATCCTACTTTGCGGAATTCGGTGGTCGCGGGGGGGATCTCGGTCCTAATTAACCGCGGAAAGTGAGGGACCCCTGTATATGTACACTTTGTGTATGTGTGTGTGTGTGTGTGTGTGTGTGTGTGTGTGTGTGTTTCATAAAATACTTTACAGGGTGCTAGCTTGTTAGCTGGTCTGCTGCAGCAAAGCAACATTGCATTTGGTGGAAAAGCTGTAACTCTTCAATATAAAAGTGATGCCTTCTCAATGTCAAATACTTTAATTCCATATTTTGTTGCGTTTCATGGAATTAGCCTTGACCAAAGAATTCAGTGTCAGTGGATAACTAGCTAGCAGCAACCCCAGCTAGCTCACATTGGGCACGGTGCACATTAGGTCATACCGGAGATTTTATTGATTTATTATTTTATTCTTGAAAAAAAAAACATCAAATACTTTCATTCACAATGCGGTTGAACCTCTTTCGAGTTTTTCTATATTTTCTTCTTCTTTGTCGTCTTTTTTTTTTTTTTTTTTTTTTTTACAGAATCAGTCATGCATTAAAAGTAAAAAAATGATGTTAGCTTTTAGCTTAAAAAGAGTCATAATGCTTTCTGTTCTGTTTTCACAAGATATGAACCGACATTATTGAAGTAGCAGGCTAGCCAATCAAAACGCACAATTGTTCCTATCTATTTATCAATCCGTCTACTCATCCGTCACTCATTTGCCAAACCACTCCTAATATGGTCACATGGAAGGTGATGCCATTGCAGGACGCTCCATCTGTGTGTAAGTGTATGCTTGTACGTAACACACACACACACACACACACACACACACATTACAGGTTTTATGACTGAAGCAGAAGCAATTAATTTAAGAATTCGGGTTTTAATTAAAGATAAGTTTTCAGTATCAGAATCACCTCAATCGCCACATCAAACATGTCACATGAGCAGATTTATAATCCTGGTGAGTATTATGCAAAGGAAGTAGAACATAATCCATGGTGAGTACATTTTTCTTCAGTTTTGTAGACCTTGCACTTGTACTGCCTGAAATACGAGCTGATCTCTAGACACACAATACTTACGCTATCATAATTTTCTCTCCTGGATAAAGTAAGATTATTAAGACGCCTCCCTGAGTACTTTATGTACTTTTCATTTTCAGTGTCAATGCAAAATATGAAAGGCTGGAACTAAATGTCAGAGCAGCCTTTTACCTCCTGATTGATGGCGTGGCAGTAAAGGGTTGAAATATCATGTCAAATCATTCAGCCATCGGTGTGCATGCGCTTTTACAGCCTCTGCAGACTCGGGCCTGTCAGTTTTATGTCTTTTTATGGCTGCAGACAGTGGGATTGCATTATCAATATTGTCTCCCTCTGCTTCAGCTGTTCATCCATCATCATCTTGCCCTTCACCTTCGCGGAGAGGAATGCTTCTCCTTGTTTGATGACAAGAGGGTTTAGGAGTTAATTCCCAGAGCTCCTTTAATTAATGTAGCTGGAAAGAAAGAAAGAAAAAAAAAACAACGACGGCGATTCCCAAAAGTCTCCCCAAGGAAAAGGGGTGGGGCTACTTTCCAAGTTTATTAGCACTGTTAATTAATTGCCATTGGAGCAGATTGATTGATTGCTGTTAGGTTTTAATCTATGAAAGTCAGAGACTCGTTGATTGTACTGTTGTTATTGCCTGTACGCTGTAACTCGGATTGAGATGTACTGTATATACAGTGGTACCTCACTTTACGAAAGTCTCACCAAATTCAAAATACAGTTTACGAAATGCATTTTCCTAAAATTTTTGTCTCTGGATATGAGCCATCTCAAAAATTCAAATGCGCCATTCAAACATTCAAACAATGCGTGAGTTGCTTTCCCATTGGTTGTCTCCCGACACCCTGCCTCACTGGGCTCTCATAGGCTAGGAGGGAGCTGAATCTCCATAATACAGTACTGTACCCATAATGCTTTTCGTGTGCCTTCGACCCATTGTTTGTTATATGTGCGAAGGAGAGTTGTACTGTTGGTTCGTGAGTTTTTTGAGTGTGCTCATTGCAGTGTTATTTTTCGTTATTAATCATGAGCCCCAAGAAAGTGATTCCCAGTGAGACTGAGAAGAGGAAGTGGGCTCCATTATCAATAAAAGTAAAACAGGAGATGATAAAAAATATGAAAGTGGGATGCGTTTGAGTGAAATCGTAAAGGAGTACGGCCGAAACTCGTCTACAATC
>CM045737.1:10451225-10453725 GCA_024760905.1 Plotosus lineatus
GTGTGTGTGTGTGTGTGTGTGTGTGTGTGTGTGCACGCATATGTGTGTGTTCATATTTTTTTAAAAAAAGGAGGAGCACTAGTGACTATTTGAGTGATGTGTGTTTTTGTGTTTAGTATCCACCTTAGTGTAGCTGACAAGTATCTCTCTCTCTCACACACACACACACACACACACACACGGGGGGGGCTCCTTGTCAAACAGTTTGGCTCAGCATCAGTTGCCATGCCAACTGAAACAACAAATATTTAGAGCTATGTAGCACCTTCTATTGAAATTCCAGTTCCAGGCTCCAATCATCTGGAAAGATCTCTTGTTGTGAAACCTCCCCACCACCACCGCCGCCTTCTTTTTTTTTTTTTTCACCACCTTTTTTTTTTCCTTCATGACACTACAGTTGAATGGTGTCTTTGTACAGTGGTAGTGAACTTAAAACACTACCGAAGTGTGCAGTGTTTTCACTCAACACACATTCAAGTGCTCTCTCTCTCTCTCTCTCTCTCTCTCTCTCTCTCTCTCTCTGTTTGTCTCTGTTTGTGTCTACCACTCTCTCTCTCTCTACCTCCCTCATATAAGTCTGGCGAAATTGTACAATATATACTTTATGCAAGTGTCTTTATAATTGATTAGGAAGTCCATCGAGTTGTCGCTGAGGCAAAATCTCGGGCGTTGTAGGAGTTCGGTGAGGGCCTGGAATGCGGTTATCGGTTGTCCTCAAAAAGGTTCTGAACCACCATCCGATGCCTCAGGAGGAGGAAACAGTTCTCCTCAAATACTGTTTACAGGGAAGTGGGGAGTTGCTCACCTTTACTGGGGAAGCCATTGAGAGGTGGAAGCAATAATTTGAGGACCTCCTGAATCCCACCAACACTCCCTCCATGGAGCAGGAAGACCCTGGGGGTTAGGGTGGGGTCCGCCCATCACTGGAGCTGAGGTCACTGAGGTAGTCAAAAAGATCCACGATGGTCGGGCTCGAGGGGTGGATAAGATTCGCCCTGGATATCTCAGGGCTCTGGATGTTGTACAACTGTGTTGAACAACTCTGTCTGCACTGACCCGGGACCTGTTCAGCATGGCTTTCTTTGGTTTATTATTAGGTACACTGCCATTGTTTACCATCGATGTACAGACATTGCATGAATTGGTGTGTGTGTGTGTTCTCATACCAAACAACATCACTCCTACACTCCTAATAATATAATTCTCTCAATTCTCACACTATGCTTTCCACACACACACACACACACACACACACACACACACACACACACACACACACACACACACACATATGGCTTGGTGATACTCTCCAGTGCGTAGAACCTGGGTAGGGAGTAATGGAGGACAGGCTGTTACCCAAGCAGCAAGTCCCCCCCCTCTCAGCGCCACTGGAAGGATCTAATGGAAGGGCGAGTGCCGATACGACTGGGTCCCAGTGCCGTTGCAGGAGTTGCCATAACGTTAATGTGAACGAACTGCCTCAGGGGACTCCGACTCCCGATTAGAAACACACTGACGGCTTTGCAGCTACTCTTTAAGAAAGTCAGCAATGATTCTTTGACATGAACCTCACACCATAGACAATGAGAGACATGGCCGGCCTTTGATAAACCAGTTAGCTGCACTGGGGGGGACAGTGACAACCCTGTGGAGAGTGGAGACTCGAACCCCCAACCTTAGGATCAGCGATCCAGCGATACCACTAGACCACCACTGACCCTATATATATATATAGGATATATCTAGGATATATATCTAGGATATATAGGATTTTCTGAGTAGATCATATATATATATATATATATATATATATATATATATATATATATATATATATATATATATATATATAGAGAGAGAGAGAGAGAGAGAGAGAGGATTTTCTGAGTAGATCCTTCCGTAGGAGAGTGCTCAATACTTTTTGGTAGAGCAAATAACAAAAATAAAAGGACTGGACAAAGACTTTCTATTGAAACTCCATTTATCACTACAGATCTGTTTCGAGGGGTGGTGAAACCATCCTCTCTCTTCAGGTGATTATAGAAGAATATATATATATATATATATACAGGGATCCCTCACTTTCCGCGGTTAATGGGGACCCCCCAGTGACCGCTCATTTCCACGAAGTAGGATCGACCCCCCCCGACACTGACATATACGTACATGTATACGTGTGTATAATATCAATAAATACTTCTTCTATAATCACCTGAAGAGAGAGGATGGTTTCACCACCCCTCGAAACAGATCTGTAGTGATAAATGGAGTTTCAATAGAAAGTCTTTGTCCTGTCCTTTTATTTTTGTTTATATATATATATATATATATATATATATATATATATATACAGGGATCCCTCACTTTCCGCGGTTAATGGGGACCCCCCCAGTGACCGCTCATTTCCGCGACGTAGGATCGACCCCCCCTGACACTGACATATACGTACATGTATACATGTGTATAATATCAATAAATACATATTCAACACTGTCTGTCT
>CM045737.1:10458725-10468725 GCA_024760905.1 Plotosus lineatus
TGCTTTTATCATTTTTAAAGGAGAGCATTGGGGGCCTTGGAACGAATCATACATTTGACATGTATAATGCGGTTCAATTTACGAAAAATCCTGGTTACGAAAAAGGCACTGGAACGGATGAAAGCATTTATAACGTTGAATATGCATTTATTGATATTATATACATATATACGTATATACATCAGTCAAGGAGGTCGATCCTACTTTGCGGAAATCGGCGGTTGCGAGGGGGTCTTGGTCCCGATTAACCGTGGAAAGTGAGGGATCCCTGTACTACTATAACTTTTACTATAATGACTTTTCACTGCTGGTGATATTAACTCTTTTCCCAAAATTATATAGGACTTGCAGTTATATAACCAACTGGACTACATTTGGACTTTAATGAATTTCTTGTGTATAGTTTGTATTCTGGCGGCACGGTGCCATAGTGGTTAGCACATCCGCCTCACAGCAAGAAGGCCTGGGTTCGACCCACCGGCCTGGGCGTTTCTGTTCGAAGTTTGCATGTTCTCCCCGTGCTTGGTGGGTTTCCTCTGGGTACTCCAGTTTTCTCCCATGGTCCAAAAACATGTAAAGTAGGCTAATGGGCCGTTATAAATTATGGTAGTTTCGCATCGTGCAGAAGGCAATGGCAAACCACTGCACTATCCTTGCCAAGAAAACCTCCATGGAGATGATAAACAAGGCGTTATTCTTCATGGCAGGTCACCAAGAGTCATCCTACGACTCGGAAGGTACCAGACCAGACCAGTTTGCATCCTTATGGTTCCACCCAATTGAGGATGGTGTTCCCTTTTGGATCTGGTTCCTCTCAAGGTTTATTCCTTGCATCTACTGAGGGAGTTTTTCCACACCTCTGTCACCATGGGCGACTCTCGTTAGGAATGTGTAGGAGTCGTAGGAAATGTTCCAATTCTTTTATACTTTATAAGCTCCAACTTTTACTGTATGATGCTGCTTTACAACAGTGTCAATTGTAAAACGCGCTGTATAAATAAAATGGGGCAGTGGTGGTCTAGTGGTATAGGGTGCTGGATTGCTGATCCAAAGGTTGGGGGGTTCGAGTCCCACTGTCCACAAGGTTGTCACTGTCCCCCCTCCCCAGTGCAGCTAACTGGGTTATCAAAGGCCGGCCATGTCTCTCACTGTCTATGGTGAGAAGCATGTAAAAGAACCATTGCTGACTTTTGTAAAGAGTAGCTGCAAAGCCGTCGGTGTGTTTCCGCCCTGCGATGACCTGGCGAGCTGTCCAGGGTGTACTCTGCCCTCGCCCGAAGTTGACTGGGATGGGCACCAACCCAAATCAGGATTAATCGGTTACAGAAAATGATGATGATGATGATGATGATGAATAAAATGGAATTGAATAATGATGCGTGGAGTGGCCATCTTGGATTTAGAGGTCAAAGTTAATGAGGTTTCCCTGACTGTCCAAATCCAACACCATGGGCTGTCCAACTAACTAACATCATGATCTCCCAGTACAAATGGAACACGCCATTCGGACTCATAGCCCCAGTCAAGTTTCTGGAAAGATTTGTGTCAGGCATCCCGCTTCAGGTTTAACTTAAACAATTACAAAACGAAGTGGACTGTTTACTGCTAAATCACTGCTCCTGTCAGCAGTCAGGCTTAGAAAAAGAGATTACATAATTAAAGAAATATTATTACGTTTGAGAAAGAACATTTTACAGGTACAGCAATGAATGAAATGGGGCAGGGCTGGTGAGGTGTGTGAACGGGGGGCTTTGAGCCGTCAACACTGCTGCCAAATCCACTTTCTCATAACCTTTGCCACCATTTTTCTTGCCAATTTTTCTTGGGATATGCGTACAACTAGGTGTGTGTGTGTGTGTGTGTGTGTGTGTGTGTGTGTGTGTGTGTGTGTGGCATTCCCAATTAATGTCAGGAATGTGCCTCTTAAGTTTATCATTAATCATTGTTAACTCAATGTCACAGAGGACAATTTTAACTTAGCTCTCTCTCTCTCTCTCTCTCTCTCTCTCTCTCTCTCTCTCTCTCTCTCGCTCCCTCTCTGTCTGTGTTATAATACTACACAAGTTTATCTTTCACACCATGCAATCCATGGTGAGTTTCAAGTAAATTTTTCCCATCTTCTGTTCCTCCGGGCTGAACCAGTTGAACTACAGTCTTGTACAAATACAGACATGCTCTCTCTCTCTCTCTCTCTCTCTCTCTCTCTCTCTCTCTCTCTCTCTCCCTCTCTCTTTCTCTCTCTCTCTCCATTCTATTCTATTTTACTTTCACTCACATGCTTTACATTAAGATATGTTTATTTCTATCCTTGTCCATTGGCTCTGTTTATATGTACAGTACTTTGTTTCACTGTCTTAACTTTACAAAAACAATTGCTGAAATGCAAATAGGCAGCTATTTTTTGTCAGAAAAAGAAAGTTGGGATTGATTTGTCAAAACAGACAGTCATGTCTGATAGAAAAGGAAACTTACAGAGACTGAATTCATACTAATATTTAAAATGTAACTCATCAGGAATCAAACCTACAGTGTCGGGCTTGTCGGGCTTATCCATTAACATCCAGGGATGTCGTTGGGGCCTTCATGGCGAGACTTGGGCTGATTTGGCCTGGCAGCACCCATCCCTCTCCAGGTTGTAGAAACACGCTGACGGCTTTGCAGCCTACTCTTTACAAAAGTCAGCAATGGTTCTTTTACATGCCTCTCACCATAGACAGTGACAGACATGGCCTGCCTTTGAAAACCCAGTTAGCCGCACCGGGGGTTTGATGATATTAAAGACCTACGATCAAAACTATCAGTGGTGTACCAGAGATACGTCGACACCCACAGGACAAGTCAAGGAAGCATTCCTGCCCATCTCAGCCGACTTCAGGCAAGGGCATGCTGCATGTATATATATATATAAATATATATATATATATATATATATATATATATATATATATATATATATATATATATATATATATATATATATATATATATATATATATACATATACATACATATATATATATACATATATACATACATACATATATATATATATATATATATATACACACAGATGCTCCTCAACTTACGTTTTAGTTACGTTCCGAATGGCCGAACGTTAGGTGAAAAAAAACGTAAGTTGATACTGTACATTCCAGTGACGTGTGACTGTTCATACTGTACTATACAGCCATAAATACCATTACCGTATCTCATAAAACACCCCTAAATCAATTATTATAAACATAACATTGTAAAATAATATCAACATTAATTTCAAATTAATTAAATTCAAGCAAAATAATTTCAAATAAATACATTTCACTTACCTTATTCGGTGGTCACTGCATCACCACTGAACCTTTTACATACTCTATGATGTGATCTTTCTGCTTGTAAATGGTTCCGATGGTTGACGGAGCCATTTGGAAGAAACGTGCAACATTCACGTGTTTTTCACCAGCATCAATTTTCTTGATAATAGCTATCTTCGTTTCAAACGAGATGGCTTGCCACTTTTTCTGATTACCACTATCACTAGTAGGCTTACGCTTCTGACCAACCATATTTGCTTAGGGTTACAAATACGCAACAAAACAGTGTAAACACAAAGATCACAGAGACAACGCCTTAACACAAGGGTAACACGCGGTGAACTGGGAAGAAGCAAGGCACGTTCAGTCTGTCGTTTGTAAACAATGAACACAGCATCATGCGTAAGTAGCATTTGAACGTCTCATACCATGGAGAACGTGCTAAACTCAAAATTTGACTTATAAAAAATTTTATTTTACAAAAATTTTTTTACAGTCAATTCAAACGTAAAATCGAAAAAACGTAAGGCGAATAAACGTAAAGTGAGGACCGCCTATATATAAACACAATAGATCTGTCTAATTACAGAAGGCCCCCATGATTCGCAGGGTTGTGTTCCGCCCCTACCCGCGAATCATGAAAATCCGCGAGTTACTGACGTGGTTTTAAAACCCTATGCATGATATTACATACACTAAAATGTGCTTCTTAAACACATCCTATAGACAGTCTGACTCATTAATTCAGTAATAATGTAGTAAAATGTAGTAATGATTAAGTAAAAACTTTTTAATTATGCACTGTGATAATATTTATTAATGAATAAAGCGCTTAGGCTCCTTAACCAGAAACGAGAGAAGATGCCGGGCATTTGAGTGACATCATAGGGCTTAGATAATCATGAAAAACACACGAAAAAAAATTACTTCGCAATTCAAGCAATAATAACATGCGTGAAGGAGGAAAAAAAAGAGGTGTACACATCATCTGTGAAAAATCAGCAGGAGGGAGAAATGAAAGCTCTCAGCCATTGGCTAAATTTGAATCACTTGCCAGTAACTTCCGGGTTTGTCGCCAATCCGTGAGTATGCGGGGGTGTGAGCGCTGAACCGTGAATAATCAAGGGCCTACTTTATGTCCATTTACTTTCTAAGCTGTTTAACCCTAATTAGGGTTGCGCAGAGGCTGGCGCTCATCTCAGCCGACTCTGGGTGAGGTACGTCCTGAGCAGCTCGCTAGAACATCGCCGGGCCAAACACACAACCATTCACACTCACATTTACAGCTAGGGGCAAGTTGGAATAGCCAAATTAGTATGTGTCGGATGTGGGAGGAGATAGCTTTTGTGCTGAGAGGCGGACGTGCTAAGCACAACTCCACCATGCCACCTCCATTGAAATCACTGCAATCAGGTACACGGGCAAAAACTGCTCATGTTAAATATTGATTGATGTTGAACCTGTGAAGGTTCAACATGATATACGTAGTGGCAACTCCATGACCACTTCACTTATAAATTACTTCTAAATACCTCATTGCGCACGGCACATGCATGGTGCCCCGGGTAACCCCACACTATGGCAGTCTGCCTTCCATATTTGGTAAAGAAATCAGCAGTATGTCTTTCGATTTGGTCTAATAGGGGAACACATAATTTTTTTGTCACTCATTCCCTGATTTGCTGACCTGCTTAATCCTATTAGGGTCAAACGATCTCAGCCGACACTGGGGGAAGGCGGGGTACACTTGACTGAACTGCTCGGCAGAGTGCCGCATTGCCAGCGTACACACAGCCATTCGCGTTCACACCTGGGGGCAAGTTGGATGGCCAATTAGCCTAATCTGCATGTTTTTGGATTGCGAGAGGAAACGAGTGCACACAGAAGAAACCCACACAATCATGATGAGAGCATGCAATCTCTGGTCAGAAATACTCTCGCTTTTGCATGGGTCTCAAACCCAAGACCTTCTTGATGTGAAGCGGCGAAATACTTGTTTACTGTATTTAATTAAAATGATGGTCTTCTTCTTCTTCTTCTTCTTCTTTTCCTTTTGGCTTTTCCCTTCAGGGGTCGCCACAGCGAATCATCTGCCTCCATCTCACCCTATCCTTTGCATCTTCTTCTCTTACACCAACGACCTTCATGTCCTCCTTCACTACATCCATGAATCGTCTCTTTGGTCTTCCTCTAGGCCTTCTGCCTGGTAGTTCCAGCCTCAGCATCCTATTACCAATATACTCACTATCCCTCCTCTGCACATGTCCAAACCATCTCAATCTAGCCTCTCTGACTTTGTCTCCAAAACGTCTTACATGTGCTGTCCCTCTGATGTGCTCATTCCTAATCCTATCCATCCTCGTTACTCCCAAAGAGAACCTCAACATTTTCATCTCTGCTACCTCCAGCTCTGCCTCCTGTCTTTTCCCCAGGGCAACTGTCTCTAAACCATACAACATCGCTGGCCTCAACACCGTCTTGTACACTTTTCCTTTCATTCTTAATTAAAATGATGGTCGATGTAGACAAATTAAGGCATCTAAATCTTAGAAAAAGATTCGCGGTATCATTCCCGTTGAATTTATCAGTTAAACTGAGAGAATTTTAAACAATCGCGGCTGAATTAAAGCTAACGGGTATCACAGTGATTACTACAGTGAGGAGGCCTTTGGTATCTTTGTTTTTTCTGGAACTCTTTGTGAATATGGCTGAAATATCTCTGAGGTTTATGTGAGAGACTAGGTGCTGTTGTGAAATTTCCACTTCAGACCACCATCTGGCTGCAGAGGCACTATGCACGTGTTCATGTGTGGCCTGTAAACAGCGTTGTGAGACAGCATGCCCTTCAGCGTGTCAGGAACTACAGGATGGAATCCCCCCAAAGCTAGAAGGTCTTATATTTATTTCCTGTTCTCGAGACTGACGACAAAGATAATAGCTGCAGTAAACGCCGTGATTCTACTAAAGGTGCCTACACAGTCTAAGTCATGTTTGAGCAGCGAAAGGTTTAACAACAGGAACCGGAAGGTGGTTGGTTTGAATCCCAGCTGGAGTAATTTTTTTTGGGGTTTTTTTTTTGATTTCGTAAAAGTATTTTCCTGTTCTCTGACTCTGATCCTTCATTTGAGGAAGATATTCAGTTTCCTCTGTGTGTTCCTGTCCATCCCCTCTCCTGTAATTATATTCAGTGCAGGGAAGAAGGCGAAACTGCTCGATATATCAGTTAGAGCAGGTTACATTATTTAAAAAATGTTTTACTCAGAGTATCTAACCATGACAAGTCTTATTTCAGTCTGGGTCCTGTTTTTAATTTTTTATTATTTTCCTTTTTTATATATATATAATTTATTTTATGTTATATATTTGCTATGTTCTTCTCCATGGCCCGAAGCCAACATCAGACAGATGTGGGGAAGTGAAACTGTTACAGAGTTGTAGCTGTATAGCTTTGTGTTCAAGTAAATTGTGTCACGGTTTACAGTTATGTTGATTTTATTCGTGCGTTCTGTGTTGATAAAGGATGCCGTGTGCACGTTTCATCCTTCTTTCATATTATTAATGCAATTAAACATATAGATAGGAAGCTAATGGAGATGTTTGTCTATCTTGTTCATGCCTTTGATTCATTCACAAACCCAGCTGTAGCTAATAATGATGCAAACTGTGGTAATCTGAAAAGCAGAGATGTGCTAGCCAATTAGCATTATGGGATGTAGTGCTATATGTAAACACCTTAAGTATAAGGGCAGTTGTGGTGTGGTGGTAAAGGCGCTGGATCACTGATCCTAAGGTTGGGGGTTCGAGTCCCTCTCTCCACGGGTTGTCACTGTCCTCCCAATGCAGCTAACTGGGTTATCAAAGGCCGGCCACATCTCTCACTGTCTATGGTGTGAGGTTCATGTAAAAGAACCGTTGCTGACTTTTGTAAAGAGTAGCTGCATAGCCGTCAGCGTGTTTCTGCCACTTGTTAAAGGGTTGTGTCAGGAAGGGCATCCGACGTAAAAACCTATGCTAAATCAAATATGTGAATCACTAATATGACTTCCATGAAAGATGGAGGCAGATAATTCGCTGTGGCGCCCCCTGAAGGGAACAGCCGAAAGAAAAATAAGAAGTTAAAATGTTAAAGAAACCTTTAGAAAATGCCTACATCCAGAATTCAATGCAGATCATCTGCAAGATCTAACTGGATCATGGAAACTTTCTTATCCAAAGCCCCACCCCTGGTAACATCGGATTTTCATAAAAAATCTGCACATGATGCTTCCATAAAACAATATTGTCAGCATTTACATTTGATTCTTTTTCATACAACCAAATACAAATCGTAAAGCACACAAGATTAAAACGGATACCTCTTCCTCTTCTTTTCCTTTCGGCGTTTTCCCTTTTTCAGTGGTCGCCACAGTGAGATCATCTGCCTCCATCTACATGGAAGTCATATTAATGATTCGCACATTTGATTTGGAATAGGTTTTTACGTTGGATGCCCTTCCTGACACAACCCTTCAGCAAGGGACCAAAACACGTTGACGGCTTTGCAGCTCCTCTTTACGAAAGTCAGCAATGGTTCTTTTACATGAACCTCTCACCATAGACAGTGAGAGACATGGCCCGCCTTTGATAACCGGGTTAGCTGCACTGTGGGGGGTGGGGGGTGAGTGACAACTCATGGAGAGTGGAACTTGAACCCCCAACCTTAGGATCAACGATCCAGCGGCCTTTACCACCAGGCCACCACTGCCCTAAAATTAAAACAATTACATATTTTCAATAAAATGCTGCCCATTTGCGACAACAACATACTGTTGTCTGCAAACACAACATTTGAGTGATGAGCCATGTTAACAAACATCGTCCATTGAACATTTTAAAGCAATCAGTCTGTATAAAGACGTCTAAAAGTGTGCTAACAGCAAGATTTCCTCCCGCGCTAAACGCCATGGTTTCATCACATCGTCTGATAAATATATACATAATAGAACAGACAAAATTCAAATTAATTCAGTCTGTAATCAAATTTAGATTACTTGTGATTTTAAAAACGTTTATTTGTATTTGCAATATTAGCAAGATTGGGAGTCAGGAGTTGATTGACAAGGTGAACAATTAATAACAGAAAGGAATAATTGGGGGAGGTGGGGGGGGTCTGGTGAGTAAACTACCTTTTGTTTTCTTAATCTGGTGAATGTCAAACTCCAGCAATCAACATAGCAATCTACACTTATTATAAACAGACTGAAGGGAAGGGCAATTTTCTCCAGCAAGGAAATCATTACTGTTTAAATGGCCCAAAAATGTAATTTTACTAATGAAAAGGTCAATGGCCTCTGATTGTGTGTGTGTGTGTGTGTGTGTGTGTGTGTGTGTGTGTGTGTGCTTGACACCACTGACACCAAAAGTATCAAGGGTTTGGTAAGACCGTGGTAACTGTCAGAGTAATCGTATTAATGGTTCGTATATTTTTTCTCACGTATTTGGCGTCATATGTCATGTGATCGAGTATGTAGGTATGTTTTTTGGAACGAAAGAGCACAGTAGGAGGAGAGGACAGACGTCATATTCAGTCAAATGTAGGATCTGACAGTTGCACAAACCACCCACCAACTCACTAATTGTATTCTATGGCTCATGCTCACTGTTTGTGTGTGTGTGTGTGTGTGTGTGTGTGTGTGTGTATGTGTGTGTATGTGTGTGTGTGTGTGTGTGTGTGTGTGTGTGTGTGTGTATGTGTGTGTGTGTGTGTGTGTGTGTGTGGAGGTGTCTGAGTGAGTGAGTGTGTGTGAGTGTGTGTGTGTGTGTGTGTGTGTGTGTGTGTGTGTGGAGGTGTCTGCTGATTATGTATGATGTCAGACCGTGGTGGGATTCCACTGCAGTGGGGTGCCTGGCTCCACCCCCTTGTCTAGTGCTTGGTTGAGCTTGAAAGAGTTTTGAAAGAGAGAAGAGAAACTTTGGTTTCGGAGCGCGTCACGGTACTGTTTCAGCCCCCACTGCTTACATACGTAATGATATTTACCAACATTTAAACCTACAGAATCATCATCTCACGGCCCTGATCACCTTTTTTGACCTGTTCAGCTTTGGCATTGGGAATATTTATTTATTTATTTATTATTATTCTTTTTAAGTAGTGTGAAAGTTAGCATAGAGAGTCATTTGTATATGGTTGTTTATTTGTGGTTTAATACATCCTAAATATTTAATTTTGAATAAAACCCCCTTTGGATTCATCCGTAAAAACAAACTACTACTAATAAAAATAATCTGGCAAACTACTAAAGTTCTAAATTACATAATACCTCGTCACCGTAGCGACAGAAGGGGTGTGTTTTGCATGGTATGTGAGGTAATTTGGTGAACTATCAGAATCATTCGTAGCATTGTGATCGATTCTGATATGAGGTGATTTTATTCTTCTCTAACCAGAGCAACAGTTTTCATGTTCACTGATAAAATTGCAAAATGGTTTTTAATTATCATTCTGAGACTTTCAACACAACTAACAGCTAATAGTGAACACAATGTGCCATCAGAACACAGGCTGAGATCGAAACAGTTTATGAAATGTGACTTATGGGGTTTTTGATCTCAGTGCCTACAGTATGATCGTTGCTGATGTCGGTATTACGGTTTATATTACACTGCTTTGTCTCCAATGTGTTCTCATTGTATCTCCTCAGATTATTCTT
>CM045737.1:10473725-10501225 GCA_024760905.1 Plotosus lineatus
AGAGGAAGCGGGGATCCCAAACCCATCCACCATGTTTGTTAAAGAACATCTGCTCCTCATTTGTTTCGGACTCGCTTGTTTTTATTCCTCTGTCCGGCCCACCCTCGTTTTCTGTCCATCTCATCTCGTGTGTTGATTCTCACTGACAACTCATGTCTCTTCCGTGATGTGTTTGTCCATCCGACCCTCGCTCTCGTCTCTCTCTCTCTCTCTCTCTCACTGTTTCCATCTGTCTCCTCTTTAGAAGCGAATAGTTTTACAGATGTAAATGTTGAATTTGGAGAACACTGAATTTGTGGTGGCACATGGCGAGGTTGCGCTCCTTTTAATTTTTTCCCAAAGAACCTTTGCAGTGAATAGCATACTGTAGACTTTCCATTAATAAAAACGCCATCCTGTATAATTCTTTTTTCTTCTGTCTCAGTTACATGTTAATACTTTTAAATTGGTCAGTGTTAGAAATGTCGAGATTATGAATATGCACATATGTACTCAGTTCAAGTTTGCTTTGTACTAAAAAAAGTCTGAGAATGGGTTAATAATATTAAAAATAAATACAAAACAGTGGTATTGTGGTTAGCACATCTGCCTCACAACACGAAGATCCTGGATCCATGACCCAGGGTTGGCAAGGGTGTTTCGATGTAGGGTTTGCATGTCCTCCCGGGCTTGCATGGGTTTTCTCTGAGTACTCCAGTTTCCACCTGTTTTCCAAAGACATGCATATTAGGCTAATTGTCTGTTACAAATTGCCCCTAGGTGTGGATGTAAATGAGAATTGTCATGTGTGTGTGTGTGTGTGTGTGTGTGTGTGTGTGTGTGTGTGTGTGTGTGTGTTGACCCTGTTCAGGGTGCACGTTGCCTCCCTGTCACCCTAGTAATATTAATTTCTTTAGCAAATGAGGAATAAGACAATAAATTGGAGTGATCTATATGTAATATGGGCGGCACGGTGGCGTAGTGGTTTGCATGTCCGCCTCACAGCAAGAAGGCCGCGGTACGATTCCAGGCCTGGGCGTTTCTGTGTGGAGTTTGCATGTTCTGCCCCGTTTCCTCTGGGTACTCCAGTTTCCTCCCAAGGTCCAAAAACATGCACAGTAGGCTAATTGGCTGTTCTAAATTGCCCATAGGTTCGCATCATGCAGAAGGCAATGGCAAACCACTGTACTATCCGTACCAAGAAAACTTCCATGAAGATGATAATCAAGGCGTTATCCTTCATGGCAGGTCGCCAAGAGTCGTCCTATGACTCGAAAGGTACCAGATCAGACCATATGTAATATATATATATATATATATATATATATATATATATATATATATATATATATATATATAGTACAGTTTCAGGATGGAATGGTGCGGTGGTAGAGATGGAAGGGTACAATTTAAGGGATGCGAGGGTACGGTAGAGTGGAAGGAGGGGAGGGTACAGTGGCAGGATGGGGTTGCTTATGTGGGATGAGGATACATTTGTGGGATGGGGTACAGTGATGAGATTGCTCGGTTATTGGCCTCAAAGAAAGAAAGTTCTGGATTATTGCACGGGTTTAGTCTGGGTATGCCAGTTTTCTTCCACAGCCCAAAGACATCCACAATAGGTCAACTGTCACTCTAAAGCGGCCATGGGAGTGAATGTGAGACAGAATGGTTCGTTATGTTTGTGTGAGCCGTGCAAAAAACTGGTGACCTGTTCAGGGTGTGTCCTGCTTCTTGCCCAATGACAGCTGGGATTGGCTCCAGCTTCTCCCACAACGGTGGTGGATAAGCAGTGGTATGACAGAAGGATGGGTGAATACAGTGGTGGAGAATGGCAATGATGATTGACAACTTGACATGTCCTCCATAAAATTTGTCAATAATAAATAAATAAATAAATAAATGAATTCGCCCATCATTCAGATTTCTTTGTGCATGTCTAAGACCACTTAACCAATGTGAACCCAGTGTGATATGCATTCACACTGTGCACTCTGCCAAGAACTGCAATCAGTCACTGTAAGTTTCTGAACCTGATTGACAAAAGTATTCTACCCTCTGTCAAACTCTCACACTATCTGAGAAGGAAAATAAGTATAATGTCCTGGCAAATGAGTCGCACAGTTTTTGGGTCATTATCATGATTCAAATTTAGAAATGGATTTGCACCCTAGGCTTCTTCACCCAACATTAGTTCCTGATCGCACGAATGCTCTTGTGGAGAAAAGGGGAATGAAAAAATAAAGAAATCTCACAGCCACACTTAAAACATAGTGAATAGCCATACTGAATGAACCAGGGATATTGTACAGGAGGCCTTTGACCATTCGTGGGTTTGCGCATGCGCCCCTGCATACTTTCAAATAGCTGACAAACCCGGAAGTAACTGGCACGTGATTCAAATTTCGCCAATGGCTGAGAGCTTTTGTTTCTCCCTTCTGTTGATTGGTTGAGATGATGTATATGGCCCTTTTTTCTCGTTCGCACACAAGTTGTCAGTGTGCATTTTTTTGTGTGTCTTTAATTACCAGTTAAGCTCTATGATGCCACCCAAATGACGTGCATCTTCTCAGGCTTCTGGTAAGGAGCCTAAGCGCCAGAAAAAGGTAATGATGCTGCATGAAAAAGTAGAACTGCTTGATTTGATACAGGAAGGAAAATGTTATGCTGCAGATATATATATATATATATATATCCCCAGTGCAGCTAACTGGGTTATCAAAGGCCGGCCATGTCTGTCACTGTCTATGGTGAGAGGCATGTAAAAGAACCATTGCTGACTTTCGTAAAAGAGTAGCTGCAAAGCTGTCAGCGTGTTTCTGTCCCTTGCTAAAAAGGGTTGTGACAGGAAGGGCATCCGATGTACAAACCTATGCCAAATCAAAATGTGCGAATCAGATGATTCGCTGTGGTGATCCCGAGAAAGGAAAAAAAGCCGAAAGGAAAAAGGAAAACAAGAAATATATATATATATATATATATATATATATATATATATATATGACTGTCTGTCTTCCTTTCAGCTTTTTCCCTTTTACTCAGGAGACATGGCCCGCCTTTGATAACCCAGTTAGCTGCACTGGGGGGGACAGTGACAACCTTGTGGAGAGTGGGACTCGAACCCCCAACCTTTGAATCAGCGATCCAGCGCCCTATACCACTAGACCACCACTGCCCCCATATATATATATATATATATATATACACACACACACACACACACTGTATACTCTTTATATATTTTATTATCAATAAATATTATCACAGTGCAAAATTAAAAAGTTTTTACTTAATCATTACTACATGTTACTGCATTATTACTGTATTAATGAGTAATACTGGCTATCGAATGCGGTAAAGAAGCAGCGTTTAGCGCATGTAATTTCATACATAGGGTTTTCCTTCTGGGTAAATAACTCTCGGAATTTCTTGATCTGCGGGACGGGCTGGAACCGAACCCCTGCAAACAACAGGGCCTACTGTATATAAAAAACAAGAGACTAAATCTAAATGGGGCAACCAAAAAAATACAGTACGTACACACACAGTATCTCCCAAACAGGACTACATCCTTCACATTGTTGTAAATATTTAATAATATCCTTTAAGGGGACAACACACAAGATGTGCCACTTTGATATCATATAAAGTAGCCAGTGTACAGCTTGTATAACACTGTGAAGTTGCAGTTCCCTCAAAACAACTCAACACACAGCCATTAATGTCTGAAATACAAGCAATGAAAGTAACTCCACCCCTAAGTGAAAATGTTCAAATTGTACCCAAAGTGTTATGTTGTGAGGCCGCCAATATTTTCCAGCAATTCCTTAACACTCTTGGGCATGGAGTTCACTAGAGAGTCACAAGTTGCCACTGGAATCCTCTTTCACTCCTTCATGATGACATCACGGACGGGTGCGCGCCCCTCTGTCATGTTGGAAGTGGGCGAAGAACTGGTCCAAGGTGTCCGGTAGGGTGCTGTCTGAATACTCCACTGATGTATGTGTGTCTTTGTAGCCAGAGAGTATCTTGATCCCCTCCCACATGTTCCTGGTGTTGTTATCATCAAAGTGCTTCTTGATGAGTTGTTTATACTTGTGCTTAGCAGGACCTGGCGTGCCACCTTGTAAGCCTGCTGGTCTCCTGACTTTAAGGCAAAACAATCTGAGCAGGGGTCGCACCTCACCGTTAAACCATGGTTTCTGATTTGGGAAAACCTAAGCAGTCTTTGTTGTGGTCAAACTCTGGGAGTAGTTGTTTATGTAGGAAAGCATGGCTGATGCGTGACACTCCAGGACTGCCTCCTCTGTGAAAATTTCCCAGTCAGTAGAGTCAAAACAATAACGTGGAGCCTCAGTCAGCACCTGGACTGTTTTAATTGCCGGTCTTTGGCTGCAGATTTTGGGCTCATAAGCAGAAATCGGAGACAGAGAGAGGTGATCTCAAAGTCCGAGATCTGGTCCAGTATATGTTTCACTCGTTGGACAACTCACATTTTTGTAGAAAGCTGGACAGAACAGACTTCAGGTTTCCATGATTAAAGTCTCCTCCCATGATTATAGCACAGTACAGCTGCACCGCTAGCTGTAGTGTCAATGGGGTGTTGTAGTAGCGCCATGGTTAGCTTAGCATTAGCTTGGAAGGCGTGAAGAAAGAGAGGTCCGCGGGCTTACAGATCTCTGGTAGAATGAAATCCCAGTTGATATTATTTTTGAACGTGGAGCTCATGTGCAGCTGCCAAGGACTGAGGATTCATTCAATCATTCATTTCCCGAACTGCATAATCCTAATTGGGGTCGCTGGAGGCTGGCGCCCATCTCCGGGTGAGGTTGGGGTACATCCTGGACTGCTCAACAGGCCATCGCAGGGCCAACAGTCACACAACCATTCACAGCTAGTGGTGATTTTGAACAGCAAATTAACCTACTGTGCATGTTTTTGGTCTGTGGGAGGAAACTGGAACACCTGGAGGAAACCCACACAAGCCTAGGAAGAACATGCAGACTCAAGAAAGAAATGCCCAGGCTGGGAATCAAACCCAGGCCTTCTTGCTGTGAGGCGAACGTGCTAACCACTGCACCACCGTGCCGCCTAGGACTGAGTTTCTTCTTCTTCTTCTTTTCCTTTCGGCTGTTCCCTTCAGGGGTCGCCACAGCAAATGATCTGCCTCCATCTCTCCCTATCCTCTGCATCTTCTACTCTTACTCCAACGACCTTCATGTCCGCCTTCACCACATCCATAAATCGTCTCTTTGGTCTTCCTCTGGGCCTTCTGCCTGGTAGTTCCAGCCTCAGCATCCTACTACCAATATACTCACTATCCCTCCTCTGTACATGTCCAAACCATCTCAATCTAGCCTCTCTGACTTTGTCTCCAAAACATCTAACATGTGCTGTCCCTCTGATGTTCTCGTTCCTGATCCTATCCATTCTGATGTACTCATTTCTGATCCTATCTCTCCGCTTAGGACTGAGCATGGAATAGAAAAAAAAAGTGCACACAATAAAGTAATCAAAATACATGACTGCGGAAACATGAAGAGTGCCAGGCCGCTGCGTCTACCTGCGCCGCCATCTTGCTACTAAAAACACCCCAAACACCTGCTCTTCATTCACACATCGTAACACTAACAAGTCAGAGAGGGAAATCGACACACTTTGGACTCAATTTGGACATTTTCACGTAGCGGTGTGTTCACTTTTGTTGCCAGAGGTTTAGGCTGTGTGTTACAGCGGTGTGTTAGCGGTTTACAGCGGTAATGGCTGTGTGTTAAGTTATTTTGAAGTGATGGCAAATTTGCACTGTACACTGTACACAAGCGATACACTCACTACTTTACATTGTCTGAAAGTGTCATATCTTAAGTGTTGTCCCATGAAAAGATATACTTCAATATTTCCAAAAAACGTGAAGGATGCACTCACTTTTGTGAGATACAGTATCGATGTGATGGTAATTATTTATATATGTCCAGAACAAATTGGCCCTATAACATACATAATCTGCTGGAAAGTCATTTTATTTAGACGTCAACAAAAATATGCTTATCTTTAACCTTCAAGAGACCGAGCGGGGTCATATATGACCCCGGGCATATATATTCGGACACTATTTTCTAATTTTTATGGACAGAATTTCTAGGTGCAGTCGAGGTGATGAGGGGTTCTGGTTTGGTGGCCATCGGATATCGTCTCTGCTTTTTGCGGATAATGTTGTCCTTTTGGCTTCATCAAGTCGGGCCCTCCAGCTCTCATTGGAGCGATTCAGTACCTCCAAGTCCGAGGCCATGGTTCTCAGTCGGACAATGGTGGAATGCACCCTCCGGGTCGGGAATGAGGTCCTGCCCCAAGTGGAGGAGTTTAAGTATCTTGGAGTCTTGTTTATGAGTGAGGGAAGGATGGAGCGAGAGATCGACAGACGGATCGCTGCAGCCTCTGCTGTTAAGCGGTGTCTGTACCGGTCCATCGTGGTGAAGGAGCTGAGCCGCAAGGCGAAGCTCTCAATTTACCAGTCGATCTACGTTCCAACCCTCACCTATGGTCACGAGCTTTGGGTAATGACCGAAAGAACAAGATCACGGATACAAGCGGCTGAAATGAGCTTCCTTCGCCGGGTGGCGGGGTTCTCCCTTACAGATAAGGTGAGAAGCTCCACCATCCGGGGAGAGCTCGGAGTAGATCCGCTGCTCCTCCGCATTGAGAGGGGCCAGTTGAGGTGGCTCAGGCATCTGGTCAGAATGCCCCCCGGACGCCTCCCTGGTGTGGTGTTTCAGGCATGTCCAACCGGGAAGAGACCCCGGTGTCGACCTAGAACACGCTGGAGAGACGATGTCTCTCGGCTTGTCTGGGACCGCCTTGGTGTCCCTCCGGGAGAGTTGGAGGAAGTGGCTCGGGAGAGGGACGTCTGGACCTCTTTGCTTAGGTTGCTGCCCCCGCGACCCGACCCTGGACTAAGCGGAAGATGATGATGATGATGATTATAATTTTCTAATTTTAATCGGAAAAAAAATTCCTACCAATAATTTGTCAATATATTTGTACTGCATTTGTTGATAGAATTTTGTAAGGATCGGTCAATCCGTGTGGCGAGTATAATCCAAACTTGAGCGGGTCACTTACGACCCCAGGAAGATCTATAAGATTTTTGAGATTATATCTTCAGATGAGATGTTGATGGTTCTTCGTTCTGACAGTTACATGTTTCAGATAGTTCAGCCATATCATTATTATTTCTATTACCATATCTAAATTATCCTGCCTCATTATAATACATATTTGTGCATGAATGACAAGGACCCAAGAGGAACGGTGAGGTTACAGGGAGCAGAGATAAAGAAGGTGGAGGATTTTGAGTACTTAGGCTCAACAATCCAGAGCAATGGAGAGTGTGGAAAAGAGGTGAAGAAGCGCGTGCAGGCAGGTTGGAATGGTTGGAGAAAAGTATCCGGTGTGATGTGTGATAGGAGGGTATCGGCAAGAATGAAAGGAAAAGTGTACAAGACGGTGGTGAGGCCAGCGATGTTGTATGGGTTAGAGACAGCGGCCCTGGGGAAAAGACAGGAGGCAGAGCTGGAGGTAGCAGAGATGAAAATGTTGAGGTTCTCTTTGGGAGTAACAAGGATGGATAGGATCAGGAATGAGCACATCAGAGGGACAGCACATGTAAGACGTTTTGGAGACAAAGTCAGAGAGGCTAGATTGAGATGGTTTGGACATGTACAGAGGAGGGATAGTGAGTATATTGGTAGTAGGATGCTGAGGTTGGAACTACCAGGCAGAAGGCCCAGAGGAAGACCAAAGAGAAGATTTATGGATGTGGTGAAGGAGGACATGAAGGTCGTTGGTGTAAAAGAAGATGATGCAGAGGATAGGGAGAGATGGAGGCAGATGATTTGCTGTGGCGACCCCTGAAGGGAACAGCCGAAAGGAAAAGAAGAAGAAGAAGATGCAAAGTAACTTTACTTTTTATGATTTGTTTTCATTTTTGATGCAAAGAAAAAAAAATGCAAAGAAATAAAAAGGTAACATGCGTATTCCACGATGTAACAGATAAAGCTTGTCTAAAGAAATATAGTATTGTTCTATCATTGTGTGTTTTTGCTGCTTTTTTATAAAAACATATCAAATTCCAGACCTTATTACATAAGATGATGGACAAATATATTAGAGAGTGAAGTAAATATGACGAACCCTAAAACAATCATTTATATAGAAATATAACTATATAAAGTCAACGGGGTCACAAATGAGCCCACTTGGTCATATTAGTCGCCGAAATCGCTCGGTCGCTGGAGGGTTAAGGGTGCCTATTTATACTAGTGAAAAGCCAGTGTGTTTTACCTTCTGTTATCAGTTCATTGTGGCTGAATAAAAAAAAAGGTTTACGAGTAAAACCACCCCTGCTCACAGGCTTACATCTTGTTCTGCTACTAATTCTGTTTACAATCTCAGTAACGGGATCATGTGACCAGCGATCTTGCACACGCACAAAAAGTGAAGTGCACACCAATTTCATGAGAAATAAAGTAGATGATGTTTACTAATGCCAACTCGCCGGTGGCGGGGGACACAGACACTTGCGTATAGGAGTATGTAAATGATTTCAGAAAGCCCTTGTGATGATTCCATTTTATTTCCAAAAGATAACACAGTATTTCATGGTTATCTAAAATACCTAGGAAGTGAATGGGCCCTTTTAAAGTGTATGCACATTCAATTTAAACAAGAAATATGCATGATAAGATATTATGTTACCTTATATGGCTATGCTGCATGTGAAAAACAATGCATACCGTGCTGAAACTTTTCTCTATCAATAAAATCAACACATTAACCACAATAGCCCTAAATGATCTGCACGGTGGTGATGCTCTTTATCATGCGGATGTGAAAGCCGCTCAAGACGATGGGAAGAAGTTCTGTTCTTGACAGGAAGTTCTCACTTGCTTGTGTCACTGGGTTCAGAAGTATCCAGAGTGTGACTTTGTGTGCGTGTGTGTGTGTGTGTGTGTGTGTGTGTGTGTGTGTGTGTGTGTGTGTGGTGGTTGAGAGAGAGAGAGAGAGAGAGAGAGAGAGAGAGAGAGAGAGTATGCCTCTCACTAGACCATTACAATTGTTTAAGAGCTTAGAGTAGATGGCATCTTTATTGAAGCGCTAATTAACGAGACTGCCATGACCCTGAGGGTAACCTCCTCCCCTGAGTAAACCCAGTCACAGTCTGCAATCGTGCACAGTCAAATCAACCCACATGGAATAGACATCAAATCTTTAAGAAGTGTACGAAGGTGATTGCTATGATGGCGGCCATTCTCCAGAGCTGGTCTGAGTACAGTACTTTAGTATGAGCTTGCTTGCATTCTTTCTTTAATTAGACCATACGGTTATCTGTTTTGATATCTTTCTTCCCTTTTTGTCTAATTAAATCATCAGACTTAATATATATTATTTGAATTGAACCTCTATAAGCAGGAAACTCTCAAAAGCGCTGATCTTTCTTAAGCAGTTGTATTTATCATGGTCGCACATATCACTTTATCACTGATCTTCTTCTTCTTCTTTTCCTTTCGGCTGTTCCCTTCAGGGGTCGCCACAGCAAACCATCCGCCTCCATCTCTCCCTGTCCTCTGCATCTTCTTCTCTTACTCCAGTGACCTTCATGTCTTCCTTCACCACATCCATAAATCTCTTCTTTGGTCTTCCTCTAGGCCTTCCGCCTGGTAGTTCCAACCTCAGCATCCTACTGCCAATATACTCACTATCCCTCCTCTGTACATGTCCAAACCATCTCAATCTAGCCTCTCTGACTTTGTCTCCAAAACATCTTACATGGGCTGTCCCTCTGATGTGCTCATTCCTGATCCTATCCATCCTCATTACTCCCAGAGAGAACCTCAGCATTTTCATCTCCGTTACCTCCAGCTCTGACTCCTGCCTTTTCCCCAGGGCCACTGTTTCTAGGCCATACAACATCACTGGCCTCATCACCGTCTTGTACACTTTTCCTTTCATTCTTGCTGATACCCTCCTATCGCACATCACACTGGACACTTTTCTCCAACCATTCCAGCCTGCCTGCACACACTTCACCTCTTTTCCACACTCTCCATTGCTCTGGATTGTTGAGCCTAAGTACTTAAAATCCTCCACCTTCCTTATCTCTGCTCCCTGTAACATCACCGTTCCTCCTGGGTTAGTTACCCTGTTAGTCGTTGTCCGAAGGCTCCTGAAGCACCTTCTGGAGGAGAGGAGCTGAAAGAGTCTGTTGGCAGGATGAGAGGAGTCCTTAAAAATGCTGCGTGCTTGGCGAAGGCATCTCTTCTTATGGACAACCTCAATAGCAGGAAGTGGAGTCCTTGTGATGTGTTGGACAGTTTTCACCCAGCAGCAGCGGTAGAAGTAACCCAGGATGTCAGCAGACAGGTGGTTCTTCTTCAGTATCCTCAAGAAGAACAGGCACTGGTGGGCCCTCTTAATCAGGCTGGAGATATTGGTTGACCAGGACAGGCTCTCTGAGATGTGGGTTTCGCGAAATTTGAAGCTGGAGACATGTTCCACAGCAATGCCATTGATATGGATCAAGTCATGAGTATCCACCTTTTCCTTCCTGAAGTCCACAATGAACTCCTTGGTTATGCTGGTGTTCAGGAGCAGGTTATTGTCAGCACACCTTGCAGCTATTTGCTTTACCTCTGCCCTGTAGTCAGACTCATCATTGTCACTGATGAGTCCGATCACCGTGGTATCGTCTGCAAACTTTATGATGGGGATTAGATCCATACATAGGCCTACAGTCTTGGGTGACGAGAGAGTAGAGGAACGGGCTCAACATACAGCCCTGAGGTGAATATAAAAGAAGGGGGCCTGACCTTGGGTGGGTGAGTGTTGTTATATGAGCAACCACACATGTGCAACATGGAATTTTTTTCAGGATTTAGGGAAGTCTATGTAGGTACTTCACTCTGGTTAGTGTGGGCTGCAGTCGACCAAGATGTTATTCGATGTGTCGTGCAAGGTTTCTTTCTGCACAGCAAGTAAGGTAAGTGCTGACCACTATACCACTGTGTTTCCATTATTGAGTTAATGACTGGGAGGTCTCTTAAAGGGGCTGAACCTTGTACCTAAATGCCAACAATTAGCGTGACTGACAGTTTAAATGTGCAGTATGAGCATCGGTCAGTATTGCTTTGAGCGGCAGTATTACTGACGAAGTAGTTGTGAATAGCCCTTCTTCTTCTTTTCCTTTCGGCTTTTCCCTTCAGGGGTCGCCACAGCAAATGATCTGCCTCCATCTCTCCCTATCCTCTGCATCTTCTACTCTTACTCCAACGACCTTCATGTCTGCCTTCACCGCATCCATAAATCTTCTCTTTGGTCTTCCTCTGGGCCTTTTGCCTGGTAGTTCCAACCTCAGCATCCTACGACCAATATACTCACTATCCCTCCTCTGTACATGTCCAAACCCTCTCAATCTAGCCTCTCTGACTTTGTCTCCAAAACATCTAACATGTGCTGTCCCTCTGATGTACTCGTTCCTGATCCTATTCCACTGAGGACCTAGATATACCAGAACACCAACTGCACCTCAGGCCTCCTCACCCAACATCAGTTCCTGACCTCAACAATGCTCTTGTGTCTGATTGGTCATATAATGTAATACATCTTAGTATTTAATCTGTGTACTTCTATTATTATTATTATTATTATTATTATTATTATTATTATTATTATTATTATTATTAATTGGCTAAACTATGGTTTAGACCCAGTTAAGCATTTTGCTTAAAGTCCCACTGAAGCTAGTCTTGTAGTGCCCGAATTTTAATTCTCACCTGTCCAATGAGCAACTAAGAGCCTTAACCTCTGATCCACCAGTGTCAAAAAATTCCACTTTGAGCTTAATCCAGAACTTTAGTTCTCGATTAACCTGTCACACAAGCCTGAATCAATCATAATTTATTGTATTGTTCTCCTAAAAATATTTTCTTTTTGCCTCTTTGTATTCTGCTTTGTTGGTTCATAAGCTTTGACAGGCAAATTTGGGGCGTGTCTCTGTGCTGTGTTGTACTGTGAAGAAGCAGCTGTTAGAATATAAGCCACATGTCTGTCTGTCTGTCTGTCTGTCTGTCTGTCTGTCTGCCTGCCTGCCTGCCTGCCTGTGAAAAAACAAGAGTGTGTGTGTGAGAGAGGGCTTAATCTCAATCAAACAGGCTTGCTATGGGTGCCAACACTAATATAGCGCAATGAGATAAGTGCAGGGTTATCGTAGAGCAAAATGCTGGCCACTGTGTTTAAAAACATACAGAACTTTTTAGTGTAGGTGAGATTCACCCAAGTATTCATCTATACACACACCTGAGAGCACATGCTGCATTAACCCCATTACTTCTAACGTGGGGTCCTATTCCGAGTAAAGAAGGTTAAACAGAACAAAATGCAACCATTATATATTCCCTAAGCCAGGAGAAGCCACTACAAAGCACCACAAATAGAACCCATACCATTCTCAATTTCTGGCCCTGAAGCCCTTCTTGGAGAAGGTCCAGAAATGTGTTCGCCAATGAATACATAATGAAATGCAGCCGTCTAGCCAGTATTTTGTCTTTACTTCTTTGACTCGATGGGCAGATTTCGGGTGCGTGGCACAAACCCCAGGCTTACAGCAAATATATTAGGCTCAGGTCATTTGCATTTTGTGTAAGATGTAAGCATGCCAAGATTTAGACAGATTTCCACTTGGATTTGCTTTGGAACTGCTCCTGAAAGCGATTCGTCTTTGTTGGCAGAATGAAATAGTCCCGTCTATTGTTGTTTTTCGGTTATAGAAGCTGCAACATCAAGCCTGTCACATGAATGTAGTCTAACTAGGTACCAGTAATAGTCTTCAACATACCAGCACATGGTCTCGTACCCATACGCATAATGCAAATTTCCTCATGGTCTCATTACTGTCTTAGAAAGTGAGCGGCAAAGCCTGAGTCACGAGCTGCTCAGAATTAGATTACTTTAGCCTTCACTTCCAGGCAGCTCCTACCTACTGCAGAAATACATGTTTTCCAGTAAGACCAACACTGTTCACTACCGTTGCTAAGTCAAAGGAATAACAGGCTTGTAGATCATTTACGACTTAATTTAAAGGTTTATCCCTCAGAGAGAAAGTGAGACAGACAGACAGACAGACAGACGGAGAACGAGAGAGAGAACGAGAGAGAGAGAGCGAGAGAGAGAGAGCGAGAGGGAGAGAGAGCGTGTGTGTTGGGGGGATAGTGCATAATGAAATAAAGCAGATTTTATGCTAATTGCGTCCGTGCACGATAAAGTGCACTAGGTCCATTTAGCTTATTGATTGAGATGGAGCTGTGGTGCAGCTGTCAGTTAGTTCAGCCCGCCACTGGAGACCAGGCAGAGTAATACCGTCAGGAATACAGTATGCTCAGATGATCATTATTCTGGGTAATGGAATAATGGAATGACTGGGTCGTTGCTTGAGTCTTTCTTAAATCCATTTTACTCCTCAGCCTTCCATCTCCATCTGCAGCTGTTGTTCCTCCCCTGTTCTCTGCAGTCAGTCTTTTCATGGTGTCTGTGGATGCTGAAATGAAGACACATTCCAAAGGCCTTCTGAACTTTGAATAAGACACGTAAACGTATTCTGTTCCACTGGCCTAGAGCAATGGGTTATTAGCTTTCCACGGCTTACATTATCAGGTTAGCAGTGTCTTTGTGTTTTTTCACCACACACACACACACACACACACACACACACACACACACACACACACACACACACACACACACACACACACACATTTTTAAATACTCTATTAGTTGGGTTAGAGGTCATTGGCCTTAGGCTAGGATATATTTCTGCAGTAACTGTAAACCACATAGTTAGGCAATATGAAAACTCAGGGTCAGTGCGCTAATAGACTTCAGACTAAAATGCAAAGGATGTGTGAATTCATCAACGCATATTATAATGTGAGCATTTGGCGACTTCACAGTATTATGTGTTCATGCAGTTTTTTTTTAACATCTGCATACTTGTAGGTTTCGACTGAAAGAAACCACAATATGCTATCACCATATTACTTTGCTTCTCATTTGCACAAAGTTAATCCCTGTTCAACCTTAACACCTGCTCCACTCGGATCACCTTGCCAATGGTCAAGATATTTTATTCTATATATTTTTTTATATTTATTTATTTATATATATTTTTTGAAAATCACCATTTCACTGCTTGAACAACATTTGGCCTTTGGCCACTTTGTGACATAAAAGTGACTTCAGGTGTGGTTTTATCTGTGGTGTCATGAATCTTCTGCAGTCGGTAATCCGATTTAAGTTGTGATTGTAAGTTTTGATGAAGCAGAATAATAGATTGTACTTTGTGGACTTTCAAAAATTGTAGTATCATGCCAGAGAAACCCTCAAAACGTAGAAACATGGGTACGAACGGTACTCGTAACAGGCAATAAGTTAAAAACGGGAAATAAATGAGCAACCTATAAACAGAGAACCAAATGTTTGGAACAGACACTAACAGTGCACAAGATATTGCAATCACCATGGGGAAATCCAGCAGATTTAAATAAACAAATGAATTAGGGAGGAACCAGAAACCTTCGAGGTGGTCGTATTCAAAGCTTCATCAGTTTCTACCCAAAGTTCAGACTCTCTGAGGCAGGCCAGTCATTTTGTTTTACTCACCAGTACTATGTTACTAGTCAGGTAAATGAATAAAGCCCTCTCATTTCAGAACTATAGATAGCCGCAAGCTTTTCTAGCACAAATCCTTGCCAGTGTTTTACTTGTGCATTACCAAGGAGGGCTTTCCTATTCTATTTTTACCTCCTCCACTGTACTGTCAACACTCATGTTTGTGAGTTGCTCTCTGTTATTTTGTTAACAAAAATCTGACTACAGGCGTGGACAGCAACTTTGATGGAGGCACTACATACCTGAGCACACCCGTCCCAGAAGTGATTTGAATTCGGAATGTCAAGATCAAAGGTCAAAATCAGATCAAAGTCACAATGTTTTGGAGATAGCGCACGTATACATTTGAAATAAGTTCTAATAGACGTGCTGTTACAATGGAACACCAATAGGAAACTATAACTGCACTTTTGAAGGAGACTATTACCCTTTGACCTTATGGAACGTTCAAATGTCAAACCCCAGCCATTCCCTACAGCCTTCAAATGAGAGGGTTCTACCCCTATCCCCCGTTATTTTGGTCATGTCTGCGTGCTATACTACACAATTAAATACAGTAGCCATACAAAGCCTATTTGCTGCACAAAAATGCTTGGGGTCAAGGTACCTGGAATTCTACAAGCATTCCTCTAGTTGACTTTTGCTTCATATCATGTACTTTCCCCTTTTTCCTGTGCCTGTTAATCATTGTCTTTGGCATGTGCATGTTGAGTACACTTCTGGTTTGGATTTGTTAAAATATTGCTTCTGCATGTCTGCAGTCCATGTTGAAATTGCTTATTAACTGCCAAGACAACTACACAAGGAAGTACAAACCAGACTATAAATGTACTCAGGGAGTGCAGACCTCCACCAAGGTAGTGCAATAGTTAAACCTTTCAATGCAGGCTTTACTTTCAGGTTCTTTGAACAAGATCCATCGAATCTAGAACAATTTCATAATCGCTAATAAAATGAAAAGAAAGCTAATGTTGGAAGTTCCTCAAATCATGGAACTGTAGCTTATTATGTTTTTTTGTTTTTTTTTTTGTATTACTTAAAGCAGGTTAAAATTCCATTTACAGCTGCCAGCGAAGCAGATATCATCATTATTGTACCTGGTAGATTGTGAAATTAGCTGGTCAGGATCTTCAAGGGTTAGTTAGTTTCCTCCAACAGAGTGTTTATTGCAAATACAGCGGTACCTCACCTTAGTTTAAATTAATCCGTTCCAGAAGTGGTTTCGTAACCTGGATTTTTCGTAAGTTGAACCACATTTTACATGTAAAACGCATGAGTCATTCCAAGGCCCCCAATACTACACCCTAAACCCTTTAACAATGATAAAAGTATACATTTTAAGGCCTCATTCTGCTTCAATATCGTACCAATGGTAGACGGGTTTGGCCATATTCCTTTGCGATATCACTCAACCGCATGCCATGAGCCCACTTCTTCTTTTCTCTCGCACCGGGAATCACACGTGTGTGTGTGTGTGTGTGTGTGTGTGTGTGTGTGTGTGTGTGTGTGTGTGTGTGTGTGTGTGTGTGTGTGTGTGTACGTGAGTGTGCGGGCGTGTGTTGACCATGTCTTCTTGGCAGAGTTCTAATCTTTCAAATGTATATGCAAGGTTTAAAGCCTGAGGCAAAAAATAAAGTTGCAATGAGCACACTCAAAAAACTCACAAAATTAACCACGGAAAGTGAGGGATCCCTGTTCCACAAATTGTAGTTGAATAGATTACATGATTATTTGAAATGCTATTCTCCCATAATTTGTCTCTCTGAAAGAGAAATTCTAGTAAATATACATACAATAAGTTCTGCCATTAAAACCACTGTATTTATGTCTTTCTGTCACCCTTCTATCTTTTTACTCTGATTTTTTAGTAAACCTCAAAAGAGTCTTTGTGCATGCTGCAACCTGTTGCTAAATCTTGCCACTTAACTATAATTCAAGAAAAAAAGAGATAATGTTCATCTTTTCACAGTTTCACACCCATGCCAAGTGTTTTCTCACTTTTTTCTTTAACTACTATAACATCTGCACTATTGTAGGTCTCGCTCTAGTGCATAGGGCTGTTTTATGGTATGCAGCATTGTTCGGCACAGCCGTGTTGTTTTCATATTAGCAATTAGTTACATGCCGTTCTGTCAGCTGCTGCACAGCAAAATGGAGTGTTGACTGACAGCATTGTGGGGTTTGAGAACATTCTTGCGGTCACACTGAAGTAGTTCAGAAGTCACTACGGTACTTTCTGCTTAATTAACAACAGTTTTAACTTGATGACTTTTTAGCGATGTATAAATCGTGTATGTACTCAAGCCTTTTACAGATGCTTCATTTCAGAATTCTGAACCAGAATCGAACACTTGCCATTACTGTACACTTTTATTGTTCTTTATAGCTGAGGATGGTTCGGTTAAGAAGAAGCAGTGTGAGAAGATAGAAGGTAAAGGAAGAGCAGTAATACCGATGGGGGAAGACAACAACATCATCATCAGCAACAACAACAACAACAACAAAATGACTGATAGGGGCAGTGGTGGTCTAGTGGTATAGTGCGCTGGATCACTGATCCAAAGGTTGGGGGTTCGAGTCCCACTCTCCACAAGGTTGTCACTGCCCCCCCCCAGTGCAGCTAACTGGGTTATCAAAGGTGGGCCATGTCTCTCACTGTCTATGGTGTGAGGCATGTAAAAGAACCATTGCTGACTTTCGTAAAGAGTAGGCTGCAAAGTCGTCAGCGTGTTTCTGTCCCTTGTTAAAAAGGGTTGTGACAGGAAGGGCATCCGACGTAAAAAAAAAAACCTCTGCCAAATCAAACGTGCGAATCAGATGATTCGCTGTGGCGACTCCTGAGTAAAAGGGAAAAAGCCGAAAGGAAGACAGACAGACAGACAGACAGACAGGGTGAACACACATGTTCATTGAGCTTTCTTGTGGCACCAACTGGCATATTTAATGTCGGAGCCTTGTTGTTGTGTAATAGGCTAATGTTTGGTTGTGTTACGTTACCTGAATGATGCGATTACGCTAATGCCGCTAATAACGTTATTACTCTCATAACATTAGTTTGTCTGTCATTAATGGAGAAATTCACATTTAAAAACTTTCCTCTTCAGAGTCTTCCGACGCAGGCATCCCTTGTTCAACTTAAAAGGTGAAGTTTATGTAACCCATATGAATACATGGTTACTAATTTTATTGGAAAAAACCCCTAATTTCCAACGCTCCCTGAAAGCACTATAGTTTTCCTAGTGCCCTTGAATACATCATAAGCACATGCTGCATGCACCTAGCTAAGCACAGCAGAGCGTACTGCAGAGCAGGACACACACAGAGCACTCGACAAGCTACACAAGTCAGTCAATCGATCCAAAATGTGTTTAAGTGAACTTTTAACAAGTTTAACTAAGTTTATGTACTTTTCAGAGCCTTGTATGTGTTTTGTTTTCTCTCAATCAAACCGGGTGGAGTGTGTTTGTTTTCTTGGAAACTCTGGTGAGTCATTACAACATGAAGCTAGCTTAAAAACCTATGCTAACTTTACACATGGTGAACCTATGCTAACTTTACACATGGTGACTTTTAAAACTGTGTGCACTATTTTTTGTCTCTAAAAAGCTTAAACCAGTCGGAGTACACAACAAAGATTGTGCTGTGCACAAAATGAGCCTTGCATTTTATTTTTCTAAATGCTTTTGTTGAAGAACTTTTTCTAATGCACTAAAGTAGTGCAGATAAGCACTTTTGTTTTGTAGTCCATTCCATTCAGCGCCTTTCATGCACTTTTGTCATTTCATTTATGTGTTATTTCATAGAAATAAGTTGTTAAAAACAATTAAGTTACAAACTTGAAATAATTTAATTTCATATGCCTTGAAAAAAGGGTTAAATAAATATTGTGGTTGTTGTTATGCTACTTAGCAATACATTTTGAATTCATGGAAGTAAAACCAGTGTTAAAACAGCAATGTAAAAGAATTTGTACATTTTGAGATCTCATTTTATTTAGAAACTACTGTTAAGAAATATTTTATTCATTGTGTCTGTACTGCATGTGCAGACTGGATTTTTAGTGGATCTAGATCTGATCTTGAAGCTGGTTTCGGACACGGATGGCGAGCTAAACCCGGTGAGAACTCTTTGCGGATCCAGAAGCAGTGTGGCCAACTGTTCTGGATGCGAGAGTAGATCTACAGACCCAACCACTTCAAATCACAGGATCCCAGATAAGAACAAATAAAACACCTTTTGTCCCAAACGGATCACAATCCTGGAAAAGACCTCCCGAATTCACACAAATCAAACCTTAAGGAATACTATCCCCAAGTCATATGCAGGGATCCCTCACTACATCATGCTTCAATTCATGCGGCTTCAGTGCATTGTGTTTTTTTAAAAATACTCATTGAATTAAAAAATTAGGAAATTAAGGAAGAAAAGGTGGGAAAAGTTAAGGAAAATGCTGCAAAAACAAAACCAATTACGCAAAAACCCCTAAAACAAACAAAACCAAAAAAAAAAAAAAAAAAACAACAACCCAAAACCCCCCAACAAAACTACTTACATTTTTATATAAGGTGTGCATCGGGGTGCGTGCACCGCACACTTCTGTATGTATGTGTATATATATAGTATTTACATCTTATGCATTATTTAAAAAAAATTAATTGTTATGATAGGCATTTATAGCGTTAAATATGTATTTATTGATATTATATACACACATACATGCACGTCCCCCAGTGCAACTAACTGGGTTATCAAAGGCGGGCCATGTCTCTCACTGTCTATGGTGAGAGGCATATAAAAGAACCATTGCTGACCTTCGTAAAGAGTAGCTGCAAAGCCGTCAGCGTGTTTCTGTCCCTTGCTAAAAAGGGTTGTGACAGGAAGGGCATCCGACGTAAAAAAAAACCTTTGCCAAATCAAACGTGCGAATCAGATTATTCGCTGTGGCGACTCCGAGTAAAAGGGAAAAGGCCGAAAGGAAGACAGAATCTACGGTGTACTGTCCCCTTTCTACCTTCCTTCGCACCCTGAGGTTGTTTAGATGCCAATTTTGCCCAAAAACAATATACAGGGATCCCTCGCTACTTCATGCTTCAATTCATGCGGCTTCAGTGCATCCGTTTTTTTTTTTTTTTTTTTTTTTTTATATTCATCGAATTAAAAAACAAGGGAATTAAGGAAGAATAGTGGAAAAAGTTAAGGAAAATTACACAAAAACAAGGGAAATTATGCAACCCCCCAACAAACAAAAACAAAAAAAAAACAACCCCAAACCCCCCAACAAAACTATTTACATTTTTATTTGAGGCACGCGTCTGTATGTATGTGTGTGTGTGTGTGTGTGTGTGTGTGTGTGTGTGTGTGTGTGCGCGCGCGCGCGCGTGTGTATTTAAATTTTATTTACATCTTATGCATTATTTTTCAATGTTTATTTGTTATTCAAAAAATTATAGCATTGACTATGTACGTATATGTCAGTCAGGTGGGGTTGATCCTACTTTGCGGAATTCGGCGAAAACATTTCACCCGGGCATTTGCACCAGGGCAACTTGTTCCAGGAGTGACTTCTGGTTCTGGTGCAAGTGCCTGTGTAAAAGCAACTCAAGACGACAAGTAAGAATATGCGCTGAAGTGTTGTTACTCTCTTCTGTGTTAAAAAGGAAAATGCTGTTAAGGGTGGAGAGATCGTTAACAGCGCTGAGCTGAGAAAATGCAGACAGACTCAGCGCTCATATAAAGATCAGTTTGCTCTCTCTCTCTCTCTCTCTCTCTCTCTCTCTCTCTCTCTCTGCATATGTGTGTTAGTGCACTCTTTCCCCAAATTAAGGTAGAAAGATGGAGGTTGAGATAGAGGGTATGAAGTGGGAGGGAATAAGTTCTGTGAAGTAGGATTTTGGAGACGTTGAAGAAACCTGAAAAACCTGACACACACACACACACACACACGCACACAAAGTGTAATTTGTGTAGGCCTGGAAGCAATCCAGCTTGGATTTATATTTTTCCACATAAGATCCCAGATTCAACAATGCACTTAAAGTCAACTTGAAATACAAATACTGTACTGGAGTTGTATTCAAACTGTTTCTTTAAATATGAACTGACAGGTATTTTGCTGTTCACTACTCAGAAATGAATACTGTCAAAAAAAAAAGCAAATATTTGCAATTTGATGGCATGATTCATACAAGATAATTGTCCTATAGTGTTTCTGTCTTGGTGTTCAGAGTGCTTGTGGGACTAATACTTCATCTGTGTTCAGTACAGCTCAATACTGTAGATCACCATGCTTGGGGAACAATTTTAAAATGCGTCTTAAAAACAAAAGTACTGACACTAATCTCGTACGAGCTTTATGATTGCACTGTACAGTGGTACCTCAATTTACGAAATTAATCCGTTCCGGAAGTGGTTTCGGAACCTGGATTTTTCGTAAGTTGAGTAGCATTTTACATGTAAAACGTGTGATTCGTTCCAAGTCCCCCAATACTACCCCCTAAACCCTTTAAAAATTATAAAAGTGTACCTTATAAGACCTCGTTCTGCTTCAATATCGTACCGATGGTAGACGGGTTTGGCCATATTCCTTTGCGATATCACTCAACCACATGTCACAAGCCCGCTTCTTCTTTTCTCTCGCACCGGAAATCACACGCACGTGTGCCCGCGCGCGTGTGTGTGTGTGTGTGTGTGTGTGTATATGTGCACACATGTGTTGACCATGTCTATTTAGCAGAGTTATAATCTTACAAATGTTTATGCAAGGTTAAAGGCCAAAAAATAAAGTTGCAATGAGCACACTTGAAAAACTCACAAAACAACACTAACTCTATCCTTTACACGAAAAGCATTATAGCAGATGCAGCTCCATAATAGCCAATGAGAGGAAGCTGCGTCATCTCTCCTAGCCAATGGGAGGCCAGTGGGGCGGGATGTTAGGAAATAGCTAATGGGAGGGAGCTGCGTCATCCCTCCTAGCCAATGGGAGGCCAGCGGGGTGGGATGTTGGGAGATCAACATCTGAGAGCATGTTGAGAGAGCAACTCGTGCATTGTTTGAATTTTTGAGATGGTGCTTGTAATGTGAATTTGTTTCGTATTCAGAGACAAAAATTTTAGGAAAATGTTTTCGTAACCAGGATTTTTAATTTGCTGGGGCTTTTGTAAGTTGAGGTTCCACTGTAGTACAATTAATATTCAGCCAACCTGTAAAATCAGGAAACAGAAGTATCAGGGAACGTCCTGTTCTTACTTCCACTTGCATGCACAACACTGAAAATATGATTTTATCAAATTATGCAAGAATGTAGAAGAATTAAACTGACTTATTCATATCAAGTTTTTTCTATTGATGACCAAATAAGAAATTTTCTTAAAATAAATGCTTGAAATAAATAACTTTTCTGCAAACATGAATTGAGTAAAGAAATTAAGAATATGAAACTTGAGCATATATGCAGTTGAAAGCAGAAGTTTCTGTAAAAAAGATACATCAACACGTAACAATTTATTTTCTTGCTGCTGTATAACATTACATCAAACTAAAAGTTTCCTGTTTTAAGTAAGTTAGAATTATCGAATGTACAGGGATCCCTCGCTACCTCGTGTTTCAATTCACGTGGCTTCAGTAAAATGCAGTTTTTTAAAAAAACAAAAACAAAATTCATTGAATTAAAAAATGAGGAAATTAAGGAAAAATAGGTTGGAAAGTGAAGGAAAATGCCTCAAAACAACGCCAATTATGTAAAACCCACCCAAACAAACAAAGCATTAAAAAAAAAAAAAAAACCCAAACCTCCCCCCTCAACAAAACTACTTACATTTTTATGTGAGGTGTGCATCTGTGTGCACGCGTGTCAATATGTGTGTACGCATTATTTTTGAATGTTTAGTTTATTATAAGCATCTATAGCATTGAATATGTATTTATTTACATTATATACACATATACATGTACGTACAGTGGTACCCCACCTTACGATAGTCCCAGCAAACGAAAAATCTAGGTTACGAAAAACATTTTCCAAAATTTTTTGTCTCTGTATACGAAACAAGTTCTCCTTACGAAACTCGCCAAATGCACCATTCAAACATTCAAACAATGCATGAGCTCCTCTCCATTGACAATCTTCCAACATTCCACCCCTCTGACCTCCCATTGGCTAGGAGGGATGACGCAGCTCCCTCCCATTGGCTATTATAGAGCTGCATCTCCCATAATGCTTTTCATGCAAAGGACAGAGTTAGTGTTGTTTCATGAGTTTTCTGACTGTGCTCATTGCTTTATTTTTTGACTCAGGACTTTAACCTTCCAGAAACATTTGTAAGATTATAACTCTGCTTAAGAAGACATGGTCAAAACACACTGGTCAACACGTACGCGCACACACACATGTGCGCACACACACGCGTGCGTGCCCGCACACACACACATACACACACACACACACACACACACACACACACACATTTCTGGTGCGAGTGAGAAGAAGAAATGGGCTCGAGTGATATCGCAAAGGAATACGGCCAAACCCGTCTGCCATCGGTACGATATTGAAGCAGAATGAGGTCTTAAAATATATACTTTTATAATTTTTAAAGAGTTTAGAGGGTAGTATTGGGAGCCTTGGAACCAATCACACGTTTTACATGTAAAATGCTGTTCAATTACGAAAAATCCAGGTTAAGAAAAAGGCTCTGGAACTGATTAATTTTGTAAGGTGAAGTGAAGTACCACTGTATACGTCAGTCAGGGGGGGTCGATTCTCCTTTGCGGAATTCAGTGGTCGCAGGGGGATCTCGGCCCCAATTAACTGTAGAAAATGAGGGATCCTTGTATTTGTATTTGTTAAATGCCAGAATAATGAGAGAAAGAGTTATTACGAGAATTTATTATTTTCTTCGTTTACATGCACTAAGATTTAACCTTTAAACAATTTGGGAAAGTCCACATGATGATCTCATGGTTTTGGAAATTTATACTAGCTTAATTGTCACCATTTGAGTTAATTGGAGGTACATTTTCAAATGTTTTTTAAAGCACACCTCAAGTACACTACTTCCTGGTGTGGCATGATGAGAAAAACCAGAAGAAATAAGACAACGCATCAGCAAGAAGACTGTGAGCTTCTGTAAGTCTGGGTCACCCTTGGGTGCAATTTCCAGATGCTGCCTGAAAGTGCTATAGTCGTCTGTTCAAACAATTCTACACAATGATAAAAACGATGGGAATGTCCAGCTAGCATACCACTCAGGAAGGAAATGGGTTGTGCATCCTAGAAATAAGCATATTTCTACTGCGATGCAGGTTTCTACATCTTCCCCAAGCTGCAATGCACTGAGTGTTTGGACTCCTTTCTATCTCAGCCAGTTCTAGCAGCTCGTGCTACAGTAACACTCTACTGTGGGATCAGAGCAGATGTACTATCGAACGCTAACCACGTGCATCACCTCTGCACCTCTGACACTCTGACTGTCACACTGGTTGCCCTTCTTTGAACCACCTTTGGTTGGTACTTATGACTGCATACCACCTGCATACCACTGTATTTGGAAATGAATAAACAGGATCTTTTAGCCTGATACATGGCCGGTACCACTGAAAAAAACACATTTAATATTATTCACTTCATCTGTTAGGGCTCATGTTTTTAATGTTCTGGCTGATCAGAGTATATAATATACCATAAAGTGCAGTAAATACATAGACGTGCACTGTCTTCTTCTTTTCCTTTCAGCTTTTCCCTTCAGGGGTCGCCACAGCGAATCATCTGCCTCCATCTCACCCTATCCTTTGCATCTTCTTCTCTTACACCAACGACCTTCATGTCCTCCTTCACCACATCCATGAATCGTCTCTTTGGTCTTCCTCTAGGCCTTCTGCCTGGGAGTTCCAGCCTCAGCATCCTATTACCAATATACTCACTATCCCTCCTCTGTACATGTCCAAACCATCTCAATCTAGCCTCTCTGACTTCGTCTCCAAAATGTCTTACATGTGCTGTCCCTCTGATGTACTCATTTCTGATCCTATCCATCCTCGTTACTCCCAAAGAGAACCTCAACATTTTCATCTCTGCTACCTCCAACTCTGACTCCTGTCTTTTCCCCAGGGCCAGTGTCTCTAAACCATACAACATCTCTGGCCTCAACACCGTCTTGTACACTTTTCCTTTCATTCTTGCCGATACCCTCCTATCACACATCACACCGGACACTTTTCTCCAACCATTCCAACCTGCCTGCACACGCTTCTTCACCTCTTTTCCACACTCTCCATTGCTCTGCATTGTTGAGCCTAAGTACTTAAAATCCTCCACCTTCCTTATCTCTGCTCCCTGTAACCTCACTGTTCCTCTTGGGTCCTTGTCATTCATGCACATGTATTCTGTCTTACTGAGGCTAATCTTCATTCCTTTCCCTTCCAGGACATCCACCTCCACCTCTCTAGATTTTACTGTACATTGCTGGAATTATTTGGATTTTTCAAAGAAAGTCCCACTTCAACTTTCCTACTCTGCAACTTTCAACATCCATCATCATGCAGTGAACCTACTCTTCATTGGCAGGAAACTGCGGGAGATGGGATTACGACTCCTGAAGAAATTGATTGGTTTGATGTTCACGGAATGAAGAGAGATCTGATGGAAGATAAGTGTGAAGAAAGTCGGACTTCACACTCTGAATCCCAGCGACACAGAACCTGCATGTAAAACAGAAACACAGTCAGCGTTGTACAGCCACCACACTCCCACTGGATCTCTTGATCATCACCTACTCGTTCACTCCCCTTTTCCCTTTCGCCCGCCTTTCTCAATGCCTTCTTCTGAATCACATTTTGACTGCACGTGCACACGGCAAACATATTATTATGTGCTTTCAGACTGAGGGCTATTGGGTTTCCCCCCCTCTTTCTTCCTTTGCTCTATTTTTTCTTGCCTTCTGGCAAATTACATAAAAAAAATAGCTTCTAGTGACCTTGGGCTTTCCTCAGGCAGATGGCCTGTGCATAGAGAGAGACAGAGAGAGACAGAGAGAGACAGAGAGAGACAGGGAGAGAGTACCGTGAAGAAAGTGCCCAGAGGTTGTTCTGCTCCAGGGCGGAGGGGCCCCATAAGCAAAAACAGTCCTGCTGCTAGGAAACAACCAAAACATAAACACAGGCCAGGCCCATGCACTGAGCTGGGCTTGTTTCAGCTGGAGCATTGCAAAAGTTTGGAAAACAATACTGTGAGAATGTAGTAAGGTAGTTACGGGTGAGGAAGAGAGTGAAGGGGAGTTTCTTTCTGTGTTTGAAACAAGAAGGACGTTCTGCACGAATGTGCAGCTGGTAATGGCTTCCGTTCACTGAGAATACGCAACATGCAACCAGGTTTCTAAAAAAAAAATCACCCTGAATGACTTCTACTTTACATATGCCTTCTTTAAACACACACACACACACACACTGTTTTCTACTATGTTTTTGTAATTGTTTATATATCTCAGTGAGGACTGTGGGGCCGGTGGTGTAATGGTTAGGGTGCTGCGCTCATGATCTGGAGGTCATGAGTTCAAATCCTATTGAGACCCTCACTGTGCTGAGACCCCTGGGCAAGGTCTTAAGCACAAGTTTACCTCTGTTAACCCAGCAGTAATGATGGGTACCAGTAAAACTATATTGGGAAGGTAACCTGCAATGGACTAGCGTCCCATCCAGGAGGAGTTGAACTCCTGGTCACTTCACGTTACAGAAACTGGGGATAAGCAGTGGCCTGATGAGCCTCTGTGGCTCAGGTGTAAAAAGCCCACAGACCTGGGATGGACCCTAGTGGGGCTGTTTCTGTGTGGAGTTTGCATGTTCACCTTGTGCTTATGTGGGTTTCCTCCAGGTGCTCCAGTTTACTCAGTCCAAAGACGCCATTTTTACATCTCAGCTCGTGTTATGCATTACGGGATCGGGGCTACCACGGGAACCTGTATAAATGGGGTAATGCAACATGAACATGAGCAATCGGTGCTGTTTAGACGACTGGGAAAGATGGAAAGTCCGGGAATTTTAAGTATTTTATTGACACCATGGCTTTAGTATTAATTGGAAATGACCACAACGAAGGTACGTGCTGTCGTTGTTTATAACTGCGTTCTCTTCATGGTATTAAAAAAACTGACAATCAGCTATAACGTGTACATATTTAGCTGATTGGCTAAGCACGGTTCATTCCCAGTAATAAATTATAGAACATGTCATTCCATCAACTGAATCTGACAGTATCCTACAGCCATGAAATTCGCATAAAGAAATCCAACCGACTCATGCCTGATGTGATATATCAGTCAAGTTATATTTACACGTGTAAATTTGATGTGATTACTACTAACGAATGATTTGCATTACACAACCCATAAATATCAAAATACTGGCGTAAATTATAGCTTGTCCTGTGCTCAAAGGAACTGGTACTATCCATGTCTAAATATTTTTTGTATGGAAGGCATTTGTAATTATACATGAACAATTATTACAACTGTCAGCTTGTCAATATGTAGAGTTAGTAAAGTTAAACATGCGGTAGTGTAGTGGGTGGGAAAACGGCGTCTGAGCTATTAGCCCACTTAACTCAATGATTTTCTGAATTAAAATCTAGGTCTGGCTACCAATTATCAATAAAAAAATATGAAAAACATATAATTATAATTCAGAAACTTACTAGTTGAATCCATCTCTTGTGAGTTTCGGGGGTTTTCTTCTCTGTGGGTAAATTATTCAGAAGAAACAGTGGTATGTATGTTGATTGTATGTATGTACAGTATGTATGTTCTGGAAAT
>CM045737.1:10508725-10523725 GCA_024760905.1 Plotosus lineatus
TTGCCCGCCTCTTAAAGGGGAAGTCAGTGATTCTGGAGAATGATTACCCTGTGCATGAGCTACCAGTATGTGGAAGGTACTGTGAGACTGTTTGTCTGTCCTCAGTCCATGGGTGTGCATGCTTACATAATTAGAACTTAAACTTCATTTTCAGGTTAGGCAGTGCATGTGGGTGTCCAAAGACTCGGAAGACGTACGTTTCTAAATGAAAATTCTCCACTAATGACATAGTAACTCATGCCAGTAATAATGTTCTTATAGTATTAGTGTAAACATGTCATTCAGTTAATATAACGTAACCTAACGTTAGGGCCTTTTAGAAAAACAATAATTTTTGTTATATGGAGTAAAATTCTTTAACCAATTTTGCATAGTTTTCCCACCAAAAGTAAAATCTGAGAGTCATATGTGACATTATGTGTACCAGTTGGGGCCATATGAAAGGTCAGTGGATATGTGTGTTCATTCCACCAATCACTGGTGAGATTTAAACTTAATATACAAACACATCTCCCTTCAATGCTCCTTCAGAAACTCCATTCCTTAATACATTCTTCTTCTTTTCTTTTCGGCTGCTCCATTCAGGGGTCGCCACAGCAAATCATCCGCCTCCATCTCACCCTGTCCTCTGCATCTTTTTTTTTGACTCCAAAGACCTTCATGTCTTCCTTCACCATTAGCAAGGCTGCCATATTAACATCAGGAGCACAGAGAGTGCAAACCTCTGTCAAGCCAAAAAAATACGTACACAACAGTAGCACCCCATCACTCTCACCACCATGTTGAGTTGGCTGTAATGCCACAGTGCAAAACAAACAAACAAACAAAAACAACTGTCATATTTCGCAATGTTAAGAAATTCTTTAAGAATTCCTGGATCCAGAATTTAATAATTTCCAAAATCTAATGATCTTCCTTGTTCAAAGCTCCATCTGTGGTAGAAACATCATGTGAATTCGCACATTATTTATTTTTGTATTCCTGATAACAATCAAGAGCAGTGGTGGCCTGTTGCAAAGGTGCTGGTTTACCAATCTCAAAGTTGGGGGTTCAAACCCCACTTTGTTGTCACTGCTGTCCCCGCCCCCATGCAGCTAACCGGGTTAAAAGGATGGCCATGTCTCTCACTGCCTGTGGTGAGATTCATATAAAAAGAACCATTGCTGACTTTCGTCAAGAGTATCTGCATAGCCGTCAGTATGTTTCTGCCCTGTGATAAGCTGGCGAGCTGTGCAGGCTACATTCTGCCCACACCCATAGTCGGCTAAGATGGGTGCCAACCTGACCTGAATCAGGATTAACCCTTTATTGCCAGCAGGACCATATGGTCCTCTTTCAAAAAATGCTAATAACTACTAGACACATTGTACTCAGTGCTGCTCAAGTGTTTTATACTTGTGGTGGCATCGCCTGATGCAACACAGCTTGGTCCCATGTTCCTCAGTCAGCTGTGAGACGACCTTGAGTGGCCAGGATTGTGTTGCTCACGAATTTGTGAGAGTGTTATTATTTGTTATTATTATTAGTGTTATTATAATTTTGTTGAAAGAAATGTGTTTGGGGGGTTTCCTTAGGCCTTTTTAAATAGGAAAAACAAGTGATAAATCTTTTTTAACTGCAAAAAATAATTCGGGCATTAAAGGGTTAAGCGGTTCAGTGAATGAATGAATGAATGAATGAATGCTAATAAACACATAAACCTAACCAAAAACATAACCTTGCTGGCATAATGATACCATCTCCCTACCAGCTAGTCTATAACTGTTCAGCTGTTGCTGATTGGCTGGAATAGTGTTGTGTAGCTCATTGAGCCTTTTCATTTTTGTTTTTTCATCGACAGGGCCAGTGCAGTGCACAAACACCAGATTTTTTCAGCAAACTCACACACAGAACTGATAAATCTCTGTGAAGATTTGCGCTGAATCTGACAAAAAAAAAAAAAAAGTTTATACATTTATCAGATTAGAATCAGTGAATGCACCTTAAAATGTTGATGATTCCATAAACACGTCTTGACTTGTCACTTAGAACGAGAAGGATAAGCAGTATAAGTCATTTTAGAAAAATAATTATTCTGCAGTAATGTATCACAAGCAGTGAGACGTTCCAAGCTTATTCCTCAGAAGTTTTCTGCTGAAGCACGAGGTAATTGCAGCGATTTCAGTAAGACAGGTATAGGAAATTTCATTGTGGCTTTGAGTGAAGCTTCTGTGCACTTACCAGAGCAGTTGTAATTAATTCAGCCTTGCCATGATAAACATCCAGCTGAAAGAGAGAAAGACTATGAAGGGGATGAGCAGCAGAGACTTATATCGTAACTGACATGAAAAAAGTAAAAGGATAACAGAAAGTTGATGAGAAAATCTGACCTGGGATGGAGAAAATGAAAAAGGAGAGGGGGTGACATCCTTTCATTTATTCATTCATTCATTCATTTTCTGAACCACTTAATCCAAATTGTGGTCACAGGGAGGCTGGCACCCATCTCAGCTGACTCTGAACGAGGGCAGAGTACACCCTGGACAGCTTGCCAGGCTATCACAGGGCAGAAATATGCTGACAGCTATGCAGCTACTCTTGACGAAAGTCAGTAATGGTTCTTTTACATGAACCTCACACCATAGACAGTGAGAGACATGGGCAGCCTTGGATAATCCAGGTCGCTGCACTGGGGGACAGTGATAACCTGTTCAGAGTGGGGCTTGAACACCCAAACTTGGGATCAGTGATCAAGCATCTTACCACCAGGCCACCACTGCCCAAGGGTGACAACCAGAGGGATGGATTTAAATTAAAGTTTGGTAATATTGGGAGACTTTTTTCCACAGGTACTCAAGAGCACCTGTCCTCTATTTACCCCATATGAATGCCTGATCCTACCTGGAACCTACTGTAAAAGACCTGCCATAAAAATTCTATGAGAATAGCATCGCTAAAAGATGGATTTCACTGAAGGTGCAAGAACAAAAACAAGAGCACCTAAACTTCAACTCAGCACTTCGTAACACTACTATTACGACTACTTAAAATAGGCTCATGTATGATACGTCTGTTGGGCTATTCACACCTCAGCCTAGTGGCTCATCAGGCCGGTGCTTATTCCCGGTTTCTGTAGCGTGAAACTACCAGGAGTTCAACTTCTCCTGGATGGGACGCTAGTCCATCGCAGGTTACCTTCACGGTATATTTTTACTTCTCTTCTTCTTTTCCTTTCAGCTTTTCCCTTCAGGGGTCGCCACAGCGAATCATCTGCCTCCATCTCACCCTATCCTTTGCATCTTCTTCTCTTACACCAACGACCTTTATGTCCTCCTTCACCACATCCATGAATCGTCTCTTTGGTCTTCCTCTAGGCCTTTTGCCTGGTAGTTCCAGCCTCAGCATCCTATTACCAATATACTCACTATCCCTCCTCTGTACATGTCCAAACCATCTCAATCTAGCCTCTCTGACTTTGTCTCCAAAATGTCTTACATGTGCTGTCCCTCTGATGTGCTCATTCCTAATCCTATCCATCCTCGTTACTCCCAAAGAGAACCTCAACATTTTCATCTCTGCTACCTCCAGCTCTGCCTCCTGTCTTTTCCCCAGGGCCACTGTTTCTAACCCATACAACATCGCTGGCCTCAACACCGTCTTGTACACTTTTCCTTTCATTCTTGCCGATACTCTCCTATCACACATCACACCAGACACTTTCCTCCAACCATTCTAACCTGCCTGCACACACTTCTTCACCTCTTTTCCACACTCCCCATTGCTCTGGATTGTTGAGCCTAATTACTTAAAATCCTCCACCTTCCTTATCTCTGCTCCCTGTAACCTCACCGTTCCTCTTGGGTCCTTGTCATTCATGCACATGTATTCTGTCTTACTGAGGCTAATCTTCATTCCCCTCCTTTCCAGGGCATACCTCCACCTCTCTAGATTTTCCTGCACTTGTTCTCTGCTCTCACTACAGATCACAATTTCATCTGCAAACATCATATTCCAGGTATAGTTTTACTGGTACCCATTTATACTGCTGGGTGAACAGAGGCACACTTGTGGTTAAGACCTTATCCAGGGTCTTAGCACAGTGGGGGTCTAACTGGGATTCGAACACACAACCTCCTGATCATGAGCCCAGCACCCTAACCACTATGCCACCGGCTCCATCGTATATGATGTGTAGGATAATTTTATCTCAAAAGGTGTCACCCACCTCAGCCATAACATCATCTCATCCAAATTATTCTCAAGCTCAATTTTAACCTCATTTAATAATGGTGAAATGGACAAATCACACTATTCCCAAGCCATATACAGGGATCCCTCACTACGTCATGCTTCAATTCATGCGGCTTCAGTGCATTGTGTTTTTTGTTTTTTTAAAAATACTCATTGAATTAAAAGAATTAGGAAATTAAGGAAGAAAAGATGGGAAAAGTTAAGGAAAATGCTGCAAAACCAAGGCCAATTATGCAAAAACCCCTAAAACAAACAAAACTAAAAAAACAACAACCCAAAACCCCCCAACAAAACTACTTACATTTTTATATAAGGTGTGCATCTGTGTGCGTGCACCGCACACTTCTGTATGTATGTGTATTTATATTGTATTTACATCTTATGCATTATTTAAAAAATTTGAATTGTTATTATGATAAGCATTTATAGCGTTAAATATGTATTTATTGATATTATATACACATATACATGCACGTCCCCCAGTGCAGCTAACTGGGTTATCAAAGGCGGTCCATGTCTCTCACTGTCTATGGTGAGAGGCATATAAAAGAACCATTGCTGACCTTCGTAAAGAGTAGCTGCAAAGCCGTCAGCGTGTTTCTGTCCCTTGTTAAAGGGTTGTGACAGGAAGGGCATCCGACGTAAAAACCTCTGCCAAATCAAAAGTGCGAATCAGATGATTTGTTGTGGCGACTCCCGAGAAAAAGGGAAAAAGCCGAAAGGAAGAAAGAAAGATACATGCATGTACACTTCAGTTGGGGTGGGGGTGGGGGGTGTTGATGATCCTACTTCACAGAATTGGACGATTGTAGGGGGGATCTTGGTCGCAATTAAACGTGGAAACTGAGGGATCCCTGCATACCATACCATCATCATAACCCTCTGTCCCCTCTGAGATTCTGTTTTGATTTTAGTATAGCCAGAAGCAGCTGATCAGCTGACCTGATATACTAATAATTGTTACTGAATATGTGAGGCGCTCCACCGAATGTAGGCGCTTGTCGCAAGTGACGTATGGTGCTCGTGAGACAAAGCGTGGCTTATCCGATTTCCAATCTTTCAAGTGAGCAGGTGCGCGTTGAATACTTGTTTAGTACTCAACCTTCACTTGCTCACTTGGAAGATCGGAAGTCCGGATAAGTCGCGCTTTGTCTCACGAGCACCATACGTCACTTGCGACAAACGCCTACATTCAGTGGAGCGCCTCATATATAATGAACAATTTAGCAGATGGGTAGAGCACTTTTGAAAGTCATTGAAGTGCTGTATCTATATAACATTCTCCTCGGTCCCCTAGACCCTGAGCTCTGATTCTAGAATCAGCTCTGATCTCAGAGCCACAAGAACAATGTGGCAGAAAAGCACGTGTTCTAGTACTGGGCACAGAGAGTAATTTCATTAGCATTAATGATACTATACACTTCACCTCAAGTTCAACAATAATATCTCTTCTATGAAGAGAGTGAAGCTGGTGAAAGCTGCAGCAACTCTCCAAGTGATTCAGGGTACGACTTCTGAGAAACTGCTTGAACAGCAATAATGGACGCCAAACTGAGAAACGAGTCACAGACACATGATAGACTGTAGTATATGCTCAGACCTGCTCTTGGTTCGAACTTCTAATCACAGACAAGTATGAAAATGGCATATTTAGCATGAGTGTTCCTGGCTGAGGAGAATTAAGGACACACACACACACACACACACACACACACATACACACCACTATTAATAGACAATACTTGTCAGAGCGATGCTATAGGTCCCCCGGGGCGGTGGAATGTTCAGTAGCACTTGCCAGAAAGCTGAATATACCTGGACTGGTTTTTCAGCATACACGTCTTTGCCAGTAGCATGTTCAAACACAGTAATCAGATCAGGAAAGAGAGGAAAAACGTATTTGTTTTCAAACGTGCCGCAGGCTGAGTGGCTGTTTAAAAAAAGCGGACAAGCCTGATTTACCCTGGTCTACTTGGAACAGAGACCAGGACTTGTTTTAGAGTGTTCAAGCTTGACTAATTTAGAAGACACTAGACACGGTGAGATAAAGATAAAATGCTTCAGGGTATCATAACAGGATACATACTGTAGAAGATGGAGGAGGGTTGATGAAATCTGTGAAATGTAATTTTTATGATTTACAGTTTTATTATTTTTTTTCCAGTATTATTTATTGTATAATGAAGTTATACCATGATGGTATGGTGTACCTGCGAAACTGCACAGCAGCTGCTGGGGTGACGTAGAGCTGTGACTCCCCATTGCACTGGCCAATTGATCAACATGATACTTTAGAAGGTGAATCCAACCCAACAGTTGTGTGATCTCTCTCTCTCTCTCGCTCTCCCTCTCTCTCTCTCTTTTCCCCACCCCCTTTGCCCAGGGTATTCCACCCCACTGCTGCTCAGGGTTCATTAAAGGTCATGCCATATTTTTAAAGCATGATCTTTTCTTACTTCAGTGTTCCCAATGAGAATGTAACAGGATTCTTTGTAAGTTTGGATTAATACACAGCCAGACCAAGGCAGTGTACTGTATTTAGCTAAGCATGTGGTTACACTGAAAGAGTTATGGGATGGAGAAATAGATAGAGAAACTAAATAGGAATCGCAGCGGTAGGGAGAAAATCTGGATAATGTCTCTGAGTGAAATGAATGTCTCTGAAGTGTATTCTCCATTTCTTTTGTCCGCACATGTAACAAGATTCACATCTTCTCGTTAAAGAGCTCCTCCTCCCCACTGTGAGTAGGACTGAAAGCGTATGTTATTAAGGCGGTATGTCTAATTGTCTAAAATGCTGAATTGATCAACATGACCCCAGTACTGTAGGTGAAGGTGATTCTAACTCCTCAGTCATTGCAAAATTCCACATGCAGATGTTCACAGTTCATGAAAGGTCACGTTCTGTTTTATCAGGTGCTTTCACACTAGCATTTTGGTGTGGAGCATGGTCTGTTTGGGCCAACAGTTTGGCTTGTTTCATTAATGTGAACACTGTTTTCTGAACTTGGTTCCACACCAATGGACCATACCCAAGTCCTCCATAAAATCAGGGATCTGGCGTTTGTTCGCGTGAAATCCATCGCGGTACATACTTGGTATAAACACTGTCCAATCCAATAAAAACTCCCAAAATCATTTGTTAGGTTTTCGCACATTCATGAGCGGAAGAAGGTACTGTTCAACAGAGGAAAGCTGCTCTTTGTTGTTAATGTTAGTAAATGAAAATGTAAAATTTAATATGTAGAACATTAAAAAACACAAAACGCTCATATTTATTTCATACTGCCATCTTTCTTCCCAAAACGTCTCTATTCTCTCGGCTCACATCATTCTCAGTAATTGAGATGCGTTAATAGGCATATTAAAAATGACACTTTGGCGCTGACACTAGATTTACAAAAACAAACAAGCACAAACAACAATAAGATGAAACAAATACAGTGTAACTTTATATTTTGTCTCTTTTCAACGCTTCTGATGTACTAGTCCGTCTCAAAAACTTAGCATATTGTGATAAAGTTCATTATTTTCTGTAATGTACTGATGAAAATTAAACTTTCATATATTTTATATTCATTGCACACCAAATGAAATATTTCAGGTCTTTTATTGTTTTAATACTGATGATTTTGGCATACAGCTCATGAAAACCCAAAATTCCTATCTCAAAAAATTAGCATATCATGTTCAGGTAGTCTAAACGAGCTATTAACCTAATCATCTGAATCAACCAATTAACTCTAAACACCTGCAAAAGATTCCTGAGGCTTTTAAAAACTCCCAGCCTGGTTCATTACTCAAAACCGCAATCATGGGTAAGACTGCCGACCTGACTGCTGTCCAGAAGGCCATCATTGACACCCTCAAGCAAGAGGGTAGGATACAGAAAGAAATCTCTGAGCGAATAGGCTGTTCCCAGAGTGCTGTATCAAGCCACTTCAGTGGGACGTCTGTGGGAAGGAAAAAGTGTGGCAGAAAACGATGCACAACCAGAAGAGGTGACCGGACCCTGAGGAAGATTGTGGAGAAGGGCCGATTCCAGACCTTGGGGGACCTGTGGAAGCAGTGGACTGGGCTACAGGTGCCGCATTCCCCAGGTCAAGCCACTTTTGAAGCAGAAACAGCGGCAGAAGCGCCTGACCTGGGCTACAGAGAAGCAGCACTGGACTGTTGCTCAGTGGTCCAAAGTACTTTTTTCGGATGAAAGCAAATTTTCCACTGTGTTTTATCAAGGGCAGGGTCAATGCAGCTAGCCATCAGGAGATTTTGGAGCACTTCATGCTTCCATCTGCTGAAAAGCTTTATGGAGATGAAGATTTCATTTTTCAGCACGACCTGGCACCTGCTCACAGTGCCAAAACCACTGCTAAATGGTTTACTGACCATGGTATCACTGTGCTCAATTGGCCTGCCAACTCTCCTGACCTGAAGCCCATAGAGAATCTGTGGGATATTGTGAAGAGAAAGTTGAGAGACACCAGACCCAACACTGTGGATGAGCTTAAGGCCGCTATCGAAGCATCCTGGGCCTCCGTAACTCCTCAGCAGTGCCACAGGCTGATTGCCTCCATGCCACGCCGCATTGAAGCAGTCATTTCTGCAAAAGGATTCCCGACCAAGTATTGAGTGCATAACTGAACATAATTATTTGAAAGTTGACTTTTTTGTATTAAAAACACTTTTTTTGTTGGTCGGATAAAATATGCTAATTTTTTGAGATAGGAATTTTGGGTTTTCATAAGCTGTATGCCAAAATCATCAGTATTAAAACAATAAAAGACCTGAAATATTTCAGTTGGTGTGCAATGAATCTAAAATATATTAAAGTTTAATTTTTATCAGTACATTACAGAAAATAATGAACTTTATCACAATATGCTAATTTTTTTAGAAGGACTAGTATGTGGTTGCCTGACTGAAACACAGAAACGAACGAGTTGGCATGCAAAGAACATATATATATTTTTTTTAATTAAAACTTTAATATTTCATGAAAGTGGGGCTGGTGGTGTAGTGGTTAGGGTGCTGGACTCATGATCAGGAGGTTATGTGTTTAAATCCCAGTTAGACCCCCACTGTGCCAAGATCCCAACCACAAGTGTGCCCCTGACAGAAACAGGCTTCCAAAAACATGGAGCGGTTCAGAAAAAAGTAGAAAATAGTAAGTGGTACAAAACAGAAACAGTTTGAGAAACATTCTGCAGCTAATTTGGTTGTTAAGTGTGTCTAATAAGAGCATTTGTGACTTGTTCTGGCAGAAGGAGTCACTTGTTGATGAAGATGAATCTTGAGTTGACTTAACCAGAGAAAATATTAAAGTATGAGTTTCCAGATGAGGTACAGTGATCCCTTGCTATTTCGTGCTTCAGTTCCTGCGGCTTCAATGCATCATGGGTTTTTCGAAAATATACATCAAAAAATAAAATGCAGCCGTGAGGGAGGGGCACAAGCCAGTGTTTCTCCCTCACGCCGGTCCCAAGCCCAGATAAATGCAGAGGGTTGCATCAGGAAGGGAATCCGGCATAAAACAAATGCCAAATAAAATATGTGAATCACAACAAAAAATTTCATACCGGATCAGTCGAGGCCTGGGTTAACAACAACCGCCATCAGTGCTGTGAACCAACAGGGTGCTGGTGGAAATTGGACTACTGTTGGTCGAAGACGTTGAAGAAGGAGAGGCAGGAGGTGTGTCCGTAGGCAGAGAGAGAAGAGGATAGGCATGAGTCGAGGACTGAAAAGAGGGAGTTTGAATGCTGGAATTATGACAGGAAAAAGTAGAGAGCTGGCTGACATGATGCAGATGAGGAAGGTGGACATACTGTGTGTTCAGGAGACCGGGTGGAAAGGTATCAAGGAGATTCTGGAGTGAGTTAGATGAAGTGTTGCAGAATACCCCCAGAGGTGAAAGAGTGGTTATTGGTGCAGACTTCAATGGACATGTTGGTGCAGGAAACCAATGGACAAGGAAGTGCTGGGCAGGTTTGGTATCCAGGACAGGAACGCAGAAGGACAGATTTGGTAGATTTTGCAAAAAGGATGGAAATGGCTGTGGTAAATATTTTCTTCCAGAAGAGACAGGAGCATAGGCCGACAGAGGTAGGAGCACACAGGTAGACTACATCATGTGTAGGCGATGTAATTTGATGGAAGTCAGTGACTGCAAAGTAGTAGTGGGTGAGAGTGTTACCAAACAGCATAGGATGGGGGTGTGCAGGATGATGCTGAGGAAGGTGAAGAAGGCAAAGGCAGAGCAGAAGACAAAGTGGTGGAAGCTGAAAAAGGAAGAGTGTCGTGTCGTCTTCAAGGAGGAGTTGAAACAGGCTTTGGGTGGTAAGGAAGTGCTTCCAGATGACTGGACAACCACAGCTAATGTAATCAGGGAGACAGGTAGGGGAGTACTTGCTGTGTCATCTGGAAGGAGAGGAGATAAGGAGACTCGGTGGTGGAATGAGAAAGTGCAGGAGCGTATACAAAGGAAGAGGTTAGCTAAGAAGTGGGAAATAGAGAGAACTGAAAAGAGTAAACAGGAATACAGGGAGACACAGCGTAAGGCGAAGGTAGCGATGTCAAAGGCCAAACAGAGGGCGTATGATGACCTGTATGCTCGGTTAGACAGTAAGGAGGGAGAAAATGATTTATACAGGTTGGCATAGCAGAGAATTATAGATGGGAAGGACATGCAGCAAGTTAGAGTGATTAAGGACAGAGAGGGAAATGTATTGACTGATGACAGAAGTGTTCTGGGAAGATGGAAAGAGTTCTTTGAAGAGCTGATGAATGAGGGAAATGAGAGTGAAAAAAGAGTAGAAAAGGTGACTGTTGAGGATCAGGAAGTAGCAAAGATTAGTAAGGGTGAAGTGAGGAGAGCATTGAAGAGAATGAAGAATGGAAAGGCAGTTGGTCCTGATGACATACCGGTGGAGGTATGGAAGTGTCTAAGAGAGGGAGCAGTAAATTTCCTGACAAGAACATTCAACAAGGTCTTAGAGAGTGAGAGGATGTCGGAGGAATGGAGGAGAAGTGTGATGGTGCCCATTTTTAAGAACAAGGGAGATGTGCAGCGTTATGGCAACTACAGAGAGATAAAGTTGATGAGCCATGCGATGAAGTTATGGGAAAGAATAGTGGAAGCTAGACTAAGGGCATAGGTTCAGCATTTGTGAACAACAGTTTGGTTTCATGCCAAGAAAGAGCTCCACTGATGCAGTGTTTGCTTTGAGGATGTTAATAGAGAAATACGGAGACGGTCAGAAGGAGCTGCATTGTGCCTTTGTGGATCTGGAGAAAGCATATGACAGGGTGCCGAGAGAGGAACTGTGGTCTTGCATGAGGAAGTCTGGGGTGGCAGAGAAGTGGTGTTAGAGTGGTGCAGGACATGTATGAGAGATGTAAGACAGTGGTGAGCTGTGCTGTCGGTGTGACAGAAGAGTTCAAGGTGGAGGTGGGACTGCATCAAGGGTGAGCTCTGAGCCCCTTTTTGTTTGCTATGGTGATGGACAGGCTGACAAAGAGGTTAGACAAGATTGCCCATGGACTATGATGTTTGCTGATGACACTGTGATCTGCAGTGAAAGCAGAGAACAAGTGCAGGAAAATCTAGAGAGGTGGAGGTATGCCTTGGAAAGGAGGGGAATGAAGGTTAGCCTCAGTAAGACAGAATACATGTGCATGAATGACAAGGACCCAAAAGAAACGGTGAGGTTACAGGGAGCAGAGATAAGGAAGGTGGAGGATTTTAAGTACTTAGGCTCAACAATCCAGAGCAATGGAGACTGTGGAAAAGAGGTGAAGAAGCGTGCGCAGGCAGGTTGGAATGGTTGGAGAAAAGTGTCCGGTGTGATGTGTGATCGGAAGGTATCAGCAAGAATGAAAGGAAAAGTGTACAAGACGGTGTTGAGGCCAGCGATGTTGTATGGTTTAGAAACAGTGGCTGTGGGGAAAAGACAGGAGGCAGAGCTGGAGGTAGCAGAGATGAAAATGTTGAGGTTCTCTTTGGGAGTAACGAGGATGGATAGGGTCAGGAATAAGTACATCAGAGGGACAGCACATGTATAACATTTTGGAGACCACGTCAGAGAGGCTAGATTGAGATAGTTTGGACATGTACAGAGGAGGGATAGTGAGTATATTGGTAGTAGGATGCTGAGGTTGGAACTACCAGGCAGAAGGCCTAGCGGAAGACCAAAGAGACGATTCATGGACGTGGTGAAGGAGGACATGAAGGCAATTGGTGTAAGAGAAGAAGATGCAGAGGATAGGGTGAGATGGAGGCAGATGATTTGTTGTGGCGACCCCTGAAGGGAACAGCCGAAAGGAAAAGAAGATAAATCGAAAAATAAAAATTAAAAAATAAGGAAATTAAGGAAGAATAGGGGAAAAGTTGAGGAAAATGCCCCAAAACAAGACCAATTATACAAAAAAAACCCCAAACAAACAAAAACAACCCAAACCCCCCCAACAAAACTACTTACATTTTTATGTCAGGTGCGCATCTGAGTGTGAGTGCACGTCTGTATGTGTGTGTATTTATATTTTATTTACATTTTATGCATTATTTTTGAATGTTTAATTTTTTTATACGCATTTATAGCGTTGAATATCTATTTATGGATATTACATACACATATACATGTACAGTATGTATACTTCAGTCAGGGGGGTCAATCCTACTTCACAGAAATTCGGGGTTCCCAGAGGGTCTTGATCCTCCATAACCGTGAAAAGTGAGGGTTCACTGTATATCATGAAGCTCCATCAATCTACCAACCAACCGGACTTTAAACACGGTCACGCATGGAACCTGCAAACCGAGAAATTTGCCTTTACTAAAGCTTCTTCTTCTTTTCTTTTCGACTGTTCCCTTCAGGGGTTGCCACAGCAAATCATTTGCCTCCATCTCACCCTGTCCTCTGCATCTTCTTCTCTTACGCCAACGACCTTCATGTCCTCCTTCACCACATCCATAAAACTCTTCTTTGGTCTTCCTCTGGGCCTTTTGCCTGCAGTTTCAACCTCAGCATCCTACTACCAATATATTCACTATCCCTACTCAGAAAATGTCCAAACCATCTCAATCTAGCCTCGTTGACTTTGTCTCCAATACCTCTGACATGTGCTGTACCTCTGATGTACACATTCCTGGTCCTATCCATCCTCGTTACTCCCAAAGGGAACCTCAACATTTTCATCTCTGCTACCTTCGCCTTACGCTGTGTCTCCCTGTACTCCTGTTTACTCTCTTTGGTCCTCTCAATGTCTCACTTCTTCTTAGCTAACCTCTTCATTTGTACACACTCCTGCACATCCTCATTCCACCACCAAGTCTCCTTATCTACTGTCCTTCCAGGGGACACAGCAAGTACTCTCCTACCTGTCTCCCTGATCACATTAGCTGTAGTTGTCCACTCATCTGGAAGCACTTCTTGACCACCCAAAGCATGTTTCAACTCCTCCTTGAAGACAACACGACACTCTTCCTTTTTCAGCTTCCACCACTTTGTCTTCTGTTCTACCTTTGGCTTCTTCACCTCCCTCACCATCACTGTCATCTTGCACACCACCATCCTGTGCTGTTTGGTAACACTCTCACCCACTACTACTTTGCAGTCACTGACTTCCTTCAAATTGCATCGTCTACACAAGATGTAGTCTACCTGTGTGCTCCTACCTCCGCTTTTATAAGTCACTCTATGCTCCTCTCTCTTCTGTAAGAAAGTATTCACCACAGCCATTTCCATCATTTTTGCAAAATCTATCAACATCTGTCCTTCCATGTTCCTGTCCTGGATACCAAACCTGCCCATCACTTCCTCGTCCTCTCTGTTGCCTGCACCAACATTTCTATTGAAGTCTGCTCCAATGACCACTCTTTCACCTCTGTGGGTACTCTGCATCACTTCATCTAACTCACTCCAGAATCTCTCCTTCTCTTCTAGCTCACATCCTGACTGTAGGTCATAAGCACTCACAACATTGTACATCACACCTTCAATTTCTAACTTGAGACTCATCATTCTGTCTGACGCTCTTTTCATTTTGAGAACATTCCTGACAAACCCCTCCTTCAAGATGGGTTTATTTATTTATTTATTTGTTTGTTTGATTTTTTTTTTTTTTTTTTGGGGGGGGCTTGATAACGCAGTGAGAGTTTTTTATTTTACATATATATATTTTTAAAATACTGTACTGATCCCATAAGATAAATTATTTTCTTTGCCTTTTTTCAATCCAAAGTGAGCACTCACACACATGTAAACAGTTGGCAAACACACTCGGCGCAGTGGACTACCACACACATTGGGGGATACCCGGGGTTTTGGTGCCTTGCCCAAAGGCACTTAACCACTAATGTGGAGGAATTAAAGGTGCAGCTCACTCCCCAATGGCCACACATTTTTGTCTGTTGGTTCAGAAAAGGAATCAGCAGCCTTTCAGTCCATAATCCACTTCTCTAACCTTTAGATTACAGCTGCCCACTATGCCCTGATACTGGGTCTAGAAAGAGGTCCTGCCCCAAAATTGATTGACAGGCAATCGATTTGGAAAAGAAAAAAAAAAAAGACCTAGATTTACAGGCAGACTGTTGCAGCCTCCGCTGTAAAAAGTAGCTTGTGCCAGTCCATTGTGGTGAAGCCTAAGCTGATCTGCAAGGCAAAACTCTCAATTTGCCAGCCGATCTACATTCCAGTCCTCACTTATGCTCACGAGCTTTGAGTATTGACCGAAAGAACAAGATCACAAATACAAGCTGAAATGAGTTTCCTT
>CM045737.1:10531225-10586225 GCA_024760905.1 Plotosus lineatus
CATATTTTTTCAAGTATTCAGTTGTATGTATTGAAGTGTCAAGGAGATATTAAGTACTTACAAATTTTCAAGAATAGTTTGAAAGTTGTTCATGATGGATAAAATCTTAAATTTATCGTTCTATATAACATGGAAGTATACATTTTAAGTAAACATTTTCACATTGCTTCCGACCATAGATTTATGTGAAATGATTTTGAAAATTTCCGACCTCTAGCTCTTGTTTATCAGAAGTTATAAAAGCCTGAAAATGGTCGAAAATTTCAAGTCTTAATTTAGGTCAAAGTTTTAGGGTACATCCTACCTACTTCAAATGGTCATAAATTTGGAACTATTTACAATTAAGCCTTGAAATTTTGTATTGTGACATCAAATATAATGGGCAAGAAGTTTGGAAAAAGTCAGAAAAATCTGAGAGGGTCAGGTAGGAAATTTTCTTAAAATCTCTTGATTTCATATGAAATGAACTGGATGCGAAATACTGTATTCGACGTGATAAGCACCTGAGGCATTTTAAAAATTGGAGTGGGTGGGCACTTATTAAAATGTTACCAGCAGAGTAGAACGGTAAGTGCTTATTACCATCCAGGTGGAAAACATGAATAATAACAGAACAATAAAAGAGTTTTTCTGGTATTTGAGTTATTCGTTTTGTAGTATCAACCAACTACTTACATGGAAGCTGAAAATAAGCAGAAAACAGCATAATTTCTTTTTTTACTTTTTTTTTAAGGACCCCTTATTTTTCCCTCCCGGTGCTTTTCCTTTAAACATTTTCCTGGAAGTAAAATCGAGCCAATCAGGCGAGGAACGTCTTTAAATTTATGAAGTTAGTGAGCAGGAGAATCGGGTGAAAACTACTAGTCATCACTTTCTGATAGGTCCATATGTGGCTCATTGCTCCAGTCATTCAGAGCATCCCATAGTTTTGCTGTAGCAGTTTCTAATGGTTCATCGGTTATTGGACATTTACCAGAGAACACAGCAAAATATTTTCCTGTTTTTTAAAGCACAGCGGAACAATCAAATGTGTTGCTACTGATGAACATTGTAGACATTCCCCAGTGGCAGGGGGTCTTGAAATACCGTGTAAACTCACTTTTACAGGCAGTGAACACCTCATTTTATGGTTACAGAGACTGATCAAATAAAATTGGTAAGTTTGATCTACCATTTTGCTCCCAGTACACATGGGCAGACGTAAGATGGAAAACATGCTTATTGGAGCAAGGCGCTTATTACGCCGAATCGGTATTTTCTGTTGTGAAGCAAACAAAAAATAGTATGAAAAACTTCAGCATTCCCCCAGTGCAACTAACTGGGTTATCAAAGGCCGGCCATGTCTCTCACTGTCTATGGTGTGAGGCATGTAAAAGAACCATTGCTGACTTTCGACAAGAGTAGGCTGCAAAGCCGTCAGCGTGTTTCCGCCCTGCGATGGTCTGGCGAGCTGTCCAGGGTGTACTCTGCCCTCGCCCGAAGTTGGCTGGGATGGACACCAGCCTCCCCGCGACCCTAATTAGGATGAAGCAGTTACAGAAAATGAACTGATGAACTGAACTTGAGCATTGATAATGGTTAATTCACCCAATGTCAGGATGTTTTAGAGACACCTTTTGCAGCAATTACAGCTGCAAGACTTTTAGCATTTGTTTCTATGAGCTTAGTACATTTAGCCACTGGGATTTTTGCCCATTCTTTAAAGGAAAATGCTCCAGCTCCTTTAAGGATTTCTATTTCGAAGGAACTTGCCTGCATTTGCCACCATCTACTGTTACCTGAATTCTGGCTCTGCGAATGAAATGCATCCCCAGATCTTGATACTGCCACTATCATGCTTCACTGTGTGGGTGGTGTTCTTCGGGTGATGACTAATTATTTATTCCATAGTAGCCTTGGACATGATCATGGCATGGCCTGGCATAGTGAGTAGAAATGATGGTAGCTTTTTTTCTATGGTTACTTTGCTTCGTGGTTAGTATTGGAAAGTACATTCAGTCATTAGACTTGAGAACACAACTTTAAATGTCATCAGTAGAACAGAAGCAGTGTCCACTTCTAGTCAAAAGCCCACATTGTACTGCACGGAAATATACTATGAAGACTGATGTCTGGGCAAGATTCAGACACACATTTTGTGGTTTCTGACCATTCAGATAATTCTTTGTGTGTGGGTTTTACTCTGTGAGAAATAAGTGATCAATGATGGGGAAAATGTTTTCATTTTTTAAAGATAAAAAGGTAAAGCAAAGCTAACACTTTGTTACTTCACAGCAAGAGACAATCACTTTCTCCATTAGATCATCCTCATAGCAAATAAAGTCTCCAGTCTGCTGCTCAGTCCCATCTTTTGTTTTTTCTGAAACAGATATGGTGAGTTAGTTCACTGTTTGCGTCAATACAGGCTAGGTGTTGGGCGTACAGACTAGTTGTTGATGTAATACACAGTTTTTATCCATTAATAGTTTTTATCTGTACAATTTTTAGCATGTCAGATGACCCAAAAAGCCAATGAACAATGTTGTGTCTCATAACAAAGCCGTACAACGTATCAGAGCATAACTTGACAGACTTAAGAAATAGACATGATGTTGGGAATTACCAACAAAATGAAAAAAAAAAAAAACCCAAAACAAACATATTGACAACTTTATGACAAGGTCTACCCTACGATGAAATTTTATGGCATATAACAGATAATTTTTGAACAACTGTCATGGAATTAGAGTAAAACAGCTTTGTGCACAAAGAACTTCACTTGACTTCTTTGTTCCATATGCAATCATAATTACTGTCCACCCAAAGCCGATTAATGCAACTATTAAAACCCCCAAGTGCAGCAGACAGAAAGGTGCATCACAGCACCTTGAAATGTATAATGTTTAAACTAATCTATATAACAAATGAAAATAAATAAATAAATAAATAAATAAACATGTACTGCACATCCCGGAGGCGTGCACACACACACACACACACACACACACACACACACACACACACACACACACACACACACACACACACAGAGGCTCAACAGTGACATTGTAATCAGAGTATAAGAGAAATAGAAAGTAAGACAGAAAGAGAGAAAGTGAAAGGTTAGGAATAAGGAACTCAGTAAGAGAAAAACAAATAACTATCACAGTGTTCCGTTTTTTTTTTTTTTTTTTTTTTTACAGGTTCTTGAAAGGTAACATAAGACTAGTACTCATTATCATCATCATCTTCTTCTGCTTAGTCCAGGGTGGCAGCAACCTTAGCAAAGAGGTCCAGACGTCCCTCTCCCGAGCCACTTCCTCCAACTCTCCCGGGGGGACACCGAGGCGGTCCCAGACAAGCCGAGAGACATAGTCCCTCCAGCGTGTTCTAGGTCGACCCCGGGGTCTCTTCCCGGTTGGACATGCCCGAAACACCACACCAGGGAGGCGTCCGGGGGGCATTCTGACCAGATGCCCGAGCCACCTCAACTGGCCCCTCTCAATGTGGAGGAGCAGCGGATCTACTCCGAGCTCTCCCCGGATGGCGGAGCTTCTCACCCTACCTCTAAGGGAGAACCCCGCCACCCGGCGAAGGAAGCTCATTTCAGCCGCTTGTATCCGTGATCTTGTTCTTTCGGTCATTACCCAAAGCTCGTGACCATAGGTGAGGGTTGGAACGTAGATCGACTGGTAAATTGAGAGCTTCGCCTTGCGGCTCAACTCCTTTTTCACCACGACGGACCGGTACAGGCACCGCTTAACAGCAGAGGCTGCAGCGATCCGTCTGTCGATCTCTCGCTCCATGCTTCCCTCACTCGTAAACAAGACCCCAAGATACTTAAACTCCTCCACTTGTGGCAGGAACTCATTCCCGACCCGGAGGGTGCATTCCACCATTGTCCGACTGAGAACCATGGCCTCGGACTTGGAGGTACTGATCTTCATCCCGGCTGCTTCGCACTCAGCTGCGAATCACTCCAATGAGAGCTGGAGGGCCCGACTTGATGAAGCCAAAAGGACAACATCATCTGCAAAAAGCAGAGACGAGATCCGATGGCCACCAAACCAGAACCCCTCATCGCCTCAACTGCGCCTAAAAATTCTGTCCATAAAAATTATGAACAGAATCGGTGACAAAGGACAGCCTTGGCGGACTCCAACTCCCACTGGAAACGAATCCGACCTGCTGTTACCAATACGGACCAAACTCTGGCTCCGGTGATACAGCGACCGAATAGCTCGTAGCAACGGATCCGGAACGCCGAACTCTCGGAGCACGCCCCACAAGATCGTTCGAGGGACACGGTCGAAAGCCTTCTCCAAATCCACAAACACATGTGGACAGACTGGGCAAACTCCTATGCCCCCTCCAGAATCCTGTGGAGCATATAGAGTTGGTCAAGAGTGCTGCAGCCAGGACGAAAACCACATTGATCCTCCTGAATCCGAGGTTCGACTATCGGTCCTCTCTAGTACCCCTGCATAGACTTTCCCAGGTAGGCTGAGGAGTGTAATTCCCCGATAATTGGAACACACCCTCCGGTCCCCCTTCTTAAAAATTGGGACCACCACCCCAGTTTGCCAATCCAGAGGTACAGCCCCCGATGAACACGCGATGTTGCAGAGATGTGTCAACCAAGACAGTCCTACAACATCCAGAGCCCTGAGATATTCCGGGCGGATCTCGTCCAACCCCGGAGCTCGACCACCGAGGAGCTTTTTGACAACCTCAGTGACCTCCACTCCAGTGATGGGCGGACCCTCACCCGGACCCCCAGGGTCTTCCTCTTCCACGGAAGGCGTGTTGGTGGGATTGAGAAGGTCCTCAAAGTATTCCCTCCACCTCTCAACAACATCCCCAGTCAAGGTAAGCAGCTCCCCACCTCCACCATAAACAGTGTTTGTGAAGAACTGCTTCCCCCTCCTGAGGCGTCGGATGGTGGCCCAGAACCTTTTTGAGGCCAACCGATAATCACTCTCCAGGCCCTCACTGAACTCCTCCCACGCCCGAGATTTTGCATCTGCGACAGCCTCGGCTGCAGCACGTTTGGCCTGCCGGTACCCGTTTGCTGCCTCAGGAGTCCCACGGGCTAATAAAACCCGATAGGCCTCCTTCTTCAGCTGGACGGCCCCCTTCACCGCAGGTGTCCACCACCGGGTTCAGGGATTACCGCCACGACAAGCACCGACGACCTTACGGCCACAGCTATGGGCTGCCGCCTCAGCAATGGAGGCACGAAACATGGCCCATTCGGATTCCATGTCCTCCGCCTCCTCTGGAACGTGGTTGTAGCTCTGCCGGAGGTGGGAGTTAAAGGCCTCTCGGACAGGGGGCTCCACCTAACGTTTCCAGCAGACCTTGATTACACTCTTGGGCCTGCCAGGTCTGGAAGGCAACCTCCCACACCACCGAAGCCAACTCACCACCAGGTAGTGATCGGTAGACAGCTCAGCTCCTCTCTTCACCCGAGTGTCCAGAACATATGGTCGCAAGTCCGATGACACGACTACAAAGTCAATCATCGAACTGCGACCTAGGGTGTCCTGGTGCCAAGTGCACCTATGGACACCCTTATGTTCGAACATGGTGTTCGTGATAGACAAACTATGACGAGCACAGAAGTCCAACAACGAAACACCATTCGGATTCAGACTGGAGAGGCCGTACCTACCGATCACACCCTTCCAGGTCACACTATCGTTGCTCACATGGGCGTTGAAGTCTCCCAAGACAACGAGCGAGTCTCCCGAGGGAGCATTCTCCAACACCCCCCCAAAGACTCCAAAAAGGGTGGGTACTCTGAACTGTCATTTGGTGCATAAGCACAAATAACAGTCAGGACCCGTCCCCCCACCCAAAGACGGAGGGAAGCTACCCTTTCGTCAACCGGGGAGAACCCCAACATTTGGGCACCGAGATGGGGGGCAACAAGAATACCCACACCGGCTCGCCGCCTCTCCCCATGAGCAACTCCAGAAAAGAAGAAGGTCCAGCCTCTTTCGAGATGGATGGTTCCAGAGCCCAAGCTATGCGTTGAGGTGAGCCCGACTATATCTAGTCGGTATCTCTCCACCTCACGCACCAAATCAGGCTCCTTTCCCGCCAGAGAGGTGACATTCCATGTCCCGAGGGTCAGAGTAAGTAGCCGAGGATCAGTCCGACAGAACCCATGCCTTTGGCTGCCACCCAACTCACACTGCACCCGACCCCTAAAACTCCTCCCACGGGTGGTGGGTCCATGGGAGGGCGGACCCATGTCTCCTTTTCAGGCTGGGCCCGGCCAGGCTCCATGGGCATAAGCCCGACCACCAGGCGCTCGCCTTCGAGCCCCTCCCCTGGGCCTGGCTCCAGGAGGGAACCCCGGTGACCCGCGTCCTGTGTTGCCTCATGTGTCATAGGGGTTTGTTTTGAATCGCACTTTATCTGGACCTTCACCCCGGACCTGTTTGCCTTGGGTGACCCTACCAGGGGCATTTGCCCCCGACAGCATCCTAGGATCATTCGGTCACGCAAACCCCTCCACCACGATCAGGTGGCGATTCAAGGAGGGGAAGACTAGTACTATAATTTTTTTTTATATAAGACTAGTACTATAAAAAAAAAACATTGCATCAATGTCCTGACAACAGAATATAAATAACACACACATACACACACACACACACACACACACACACACACACACACACACATATATATATATATATATATATATATATATATATATATATATATATATATATATATATATATATATATATATATTTGACAATGCTGAAAATATGATAGAATTGAAAAAATATATATATAAAAAATAATTGCTAATAATTTTCCTACAAACAAAAATGTAGAAGGGTTTGTGAAAACTCAGGGCGTGAAAAATCCAACCCAATACCGGCCCCCGTGTCTGGCAGAAGGCCTTTTCGGTAAAATGAACACCCGCTGTTGGAAAAGATATGACACTTAAGTGAAAGCTCCTTACCAGTCTAAGCTAGTAGAGTAGATCCGCTGCTCCTCCGCATTGAGAGGAGCCAGCTGAGGTGGCTTGGGTATCTGTTCAGAATGCCTCTCAAACGCCTCCCTGGTGTGGTGTTTCGGGCATGTCCAACCAGGAAGAGACCCCGGGGTCGACCTAGAACGCCCGGGAGGGACTATGTCTCTTGGCTTGTCTGTGAACGTCTTGGTGCCCCTGCGAAAGAGCAGGAGAATGTGGCTGGGGAGAGGGATGTCTGGACCTCTTTGCTTAGGTTACTGCCCCTGCGCCCCAACCCTGGAAGAAGCGGATGATGATGATGATGATGATGATGATGATGATGACATATAGACAGGTGAACAAGTGAATGAGAAATAATAATAACAGATTATCACATAATTAATCATTACAGAAAAAGTTGGGTCCAGTAAAATTCTTAGGGGTCCTGCAGATTTTTTTTCTTCTTCTTTCTATATTTAATAAAACTTCATGTGTGCAAATAATACATTTGAATATTTGAATTAAAATAAATTTAAAATTACCTTTTAAAATGTGGGAGGTGTCTTGGGTCACCGTGTATAAAAGACAAAAGTCAGTGAAGGTATGTCATTATGCTACTGATTGTAATGTTTCATTCACATCAAGGTCAACATGTCAGTGCTCATAGTGTTCAGTATTTCTTCTCTGGAAAACTTCCTCCATCGTGTTGATCAGGTGGTGGGGAAAGTTTAAACCACACTGAAGTTGCAGTGTTATAAAGTACAGCAGAAAACCCCCAGAACATAGCACTTCACACCCACATAACACAACCAATACACAGGTGCCTCTCTCCCGTCAGTCGCACTCCCACACACACGTACACACACACACACACACACACACACACACACACACATTTAAATTATTTGTTGGATGGGCCATCTAAGGGAAGGACAAATAGGAAAGAGAAAGTGAAAGAGTGGGAGAAGGAGGGAGAGACAGAAAATGCCAGCAAGTCAGGTGGTTTCTCTGAGATCTCCCCCTCACACACCTCTTCCCCATCTTACTCTTCTCCTCGAATTCTCGGTCGACACCGGAATGATAACCTATGATTCAGCAAAGACGGTGTATCATGTGACCACTGGGAGATCCCGCCACAGCATGGTCACATGACTGCCTGGAAGCATCCTTTCTTCTCAAGCTGGCTTCCCAGTAACCCAAGCCATGATGGGAGGGGGCAGAGCACTTGTCAGTATATATCTGATTTCCGTCTCTAATAAGATGAAGCAGGTGCATGCGTTTCACGCAGCTTGTCATTAACTAAAAGATTTCTGTACATTATGTAGAAGCAAATTCTTGTTTTTATCTTTATGATTATAAAATTATTGACTACAATTTATGCCGAATAAACCACATTTTACTCAAATTAGAATTACCTTATGATGATAATATGCAAGATTATTAATATCAGCATGTACTGTATAGTGAATATCACTCGGGTTCATGTCTGAGGAATGTGTATGCTGTCTCAGTTACAGTTTGAGTTACTGGAATTTGCTGGAAGTTTTTGTCTTGGTTTGAACTGCACTGTAATGATCTTCGCTATGATTACAAATGCAATAACATGCTGTCATCAATATTATCAGTGACTGTGTTGATTGGGACCTAAATGCCTTTATATCTGACTGTAAGTAGAAAGTGATGAGCATATTGAATAAACATTATGTGTTTCCCCAAGAGTGATGCTATGATGAACAATGCACAGTATAAACCGACAAAGGACATAAATAAATACTGATCTTTCATAAAATTAAACATCAGCCATTAAAACATAACTCTGGCTGCTTTAATAGTCTGATAATCTCATCATCATCATTTTCTGTAACTGCTTAATCCTAATGTGGGTCGCAGGGAGGCTGGTGCCCATCCCAGCCAACTTCGGGCGAAGGCAGAGTACACCCTGGACGGCTCGCCAGGCCATCGCAGGGCGGAAACATGCCGACGGCTTTGCAGCCTACTCTTGTCGAAAGTCAGCAATGGTTCTTTTACATGCCTCACACCATAGACAGTGAGAGACATGGCCGGCCTTTGACAACCCAGTTCGCTGCACTGGGGGGGGGACAGTGACAACCTTGTGGAGAGTGGGACATGAACCCCCAACCTTTGGATCAGCGATCCAGCCCTATACCACTAGATCACCACTGCCCCCGTCTGATAATCTAATACTTCTTCTTCTTCTTTTACTTTCGGCTGCTCCCTTCAGGGGTCGCCACAGCAAATCATCCGCCTCCATCTCACCCTGTCCTCTGTATCTTCTTTTCTGACTCCAACGACCTTCATGTCTTCCTTCACCACATCCATAAATCTCTTCTTTGGTCTTCCTCGAGGCCTTCTGCCTGGTAGTTCCAACCTCAGCATCCTACTGCCAATATACTCACTATCCCTCCTCTGTACATGTCCAAACCATCTCAATCTACTGATAATCTAATACTCAAATTAGTATAATGCTATTTCTGTCATAAATTGTTTCCAAATTTTAACCATGACGGACTCATTCATTTAATCCACGTGTATCTAAGGCAAGCTAAGTGGTCGCTAAGCTACAAGCTAATCCTTCCATTCGTTCTACATTCATTTTATCAAAAAGCATTAAAATTGGGGATGAAATTATTTGAGACATAATCCCTCCAGTGTGTTCCGAGTCGATCTCAGGGTCTCTTCCCGGACGGACATGCCAGAAACACCACATCAGGGAGGCGTTCGGGATGCCTTCTAAGCAGACGACCAAGCCACCTCAACTGGCTCTTGTCAACATGGAGGAGTAGCGGTTCTACTCCAAGCCCCCATATGATGGCTGAGCTTCTCACTCTAAAGGAGAGCCCCGCCACTCGGCAAAGGAAGCTCATTTCAACCGCCGGTATCCACGATTTTGTTCATTCATTCATTACCCAAAGTTTGTGACCATAGGTGAGGGTTGGAATGCAGATTGACTGGAAAATTGACAGCTGTGCCATCTGGCTCAGCTCCTTCTTCAGCACGACGTACCTGTACAAGCTCTGCTTTACAGCTGAGGCTTAAGCGATCAGCCTGTCGATCTTCCATTCCATCTTTCCTTCACTCGTGAACAAGACCCTGAGATACTTGAACTCCTCCACTTGGACCAGGACCTCATTTCATATCCGGACGGTGCATTCTACCCTATTCCAGCTGAGACCCATGGCCTCGGACTCGGAGATACTGATTCTCATCTCGGCCGCATGGTACTCGACTGCAAATTGCTCCGATGAGAGCTGGAGGTTACCCACAATAACTAGAGATGAGATCCTATGGTCATCAAACCAGTTCTCCTCAACACCAGGGCTACCCCTAAAAATTCCATAAAATTATGAAAAGAATCGATGAAAAATTACAACCTTGGCTAGTCCTTTGTAAAAAAAAAAAAAAAAAAAGTGACAACCACCGCGGTTTGCCAATCCAGAGGTCGGCTGCCGATAACCACGTGATATTTCAGAGACGTGTCAACCGAGACAGTCCTACAGCATCAAGAGCCTTGATATATTCTAATTAACACCCAGAGCCTGACCACTGAGGAGCTTCTTGACTACCTCAGCATCCTCTGCTCCAGTGATGGGTGGACCCCCACCCAAACCCCCAGGTCTTCCTCCTCCATAGAGAGCATGTTGGCGGGATTGAGGAGGTCCTCAAAGTATTTCTTCCACCTCTCGACAACATTTCTAGTTGAGGTGAGCAGTTCTCCACTTCAACTATAAACAGTATTTGCGGAGAACTGCTTTCCATTCCTGAAGCATCAGATGGTGGTTCAGAACCTTTCGATGCCAGCAGATAGTTGCTTTCCAGGCCCTGCTCGAACGCCTCCCACGCCCGAGATGTTGCATTGGCGACAGCTGGGCTGCAGTACGTTTGGCCTGCGGATACCTGTCTGCTGCCTTGGGGGTCCCACATGCCAATAAGACCCGATAGGACTCCCTTCTTTGAGACTCCATTCTATCCCAATAAATTATAATGTGAAAACAAGAAAAACAATCTACAACTGGATTTTCTTGGTTTATTTTTTCATGTTAAAGCATGATGATGATGATGCCAACTGCTCCATGTGACAGTGACAAACTGTAAGTGTCCATCCTTCCGATTCAAACATTATTCAATCTGGATGATACAGTACTTTTAATCTCTAGATAGCAGAACAGTCTGATTCAGTTCAGTTCATTTTCTGTAACTGCTTAATCCTAATTGGGGTCGCGGGGAGGCTGACACCCATCCCAGCCAATTCCAAGTGAGGGCAGAGTACACCCTGGACAGCTTGCCAGGCCATCGCAGGGCAAATACATGCCGATGGCTTTGCAGCTACTCTTGTCTAAAGTCAGCAATGGTTCTTTTGCATGAACCTCTCACCATAGACAGTGAGAGACATGGCCGGCCTTTGATAACTCAGTTAGCTGTACTGGGGGTAGTGCCAACCTTGTGGAGAGTGGGACTCGAACCCCCAACCTTAGGATCAGTGATCCAGCACCTTTACCACCAGGCTACCACTGTCCTGAACAAGCTGATTATGCTGTTGATTTGTAATACATAAGCCCACTAATGTATATTTCCAGATTTTTTTTAAAAGAGAAACAATAACGTGATTTCTGAATAAAGGCTCTTCTAGGTATTTGGGGAAATCTGTTGTATGAGGCCTGCTGTGTTAATCACGAAAACACACTGGGTAAATCTTTTCAATAAGCCCAGCCCATTTGTGGTAAGTGTTCATGCTTGATTGGTTCACACTTACTGAAAGTGCTATGCAGATTTTGTAGGAGGCTGGAGTTTCTGGGGTCTCTGAGACTTTTCTTTTTCATTTACAGTAAATTGTTTGAAAAGGTATTTTTTAAACTGCATTTCTTTGCTATTCTGTCTTACGTCTTGCATTTCCTTGAATAAAGATTGTACAACTGAAATAATGAGTTTTATTCAGTTTTACAGTTTTTTTTCTTTCCCTGTGCAGTTTATTTTCACTGGGATCCACATGTTTGGCAAGTCTTTGGCACGGGTGTAACAATAGCATCATGTCGTAGAGCAGACCCACTTATTTTTAGAAATAGGTTGATGTGGGCAAACTATGGTTGTGGAGGCTGTACTGATTAACCTCACTGTTGATTGACTTAATGACTCTTTCTGAATTACACTACTCTTTTTCTTTTCGAGACAAAAATATACACACTGAATGAGAACACTATCCATAGGCCCTCATGAGCTGTTTTTCCATGTGGACGCTTGTTTCTGGGTCTGTTTCCAAAACACACACACACACACACACACACACACACACACACACACACACACACATATATATATATATATATATATATATATATATATATATATATGCGTATATATATATATATATATATATATATATATATATATATATATATATATATATATATATATATATATATATATATATATATATGTGTGTGTGTGTATATATATATATATATATATATATATATATATATATATATATATATATATATATATATATATATATATATATATATATATATATATATATATATATATATGTGTGTGTGTGTGTGTGTGTATATATGTATGTATATATGTATATATGTGTATGTATATATATATGAATATGTGTACATGTGTGTGTGTAAACCAGGCACATTCAAGTGCATTGCCTTGTAGCTATATATCATATTCATGCCTCGTAATACCTTGGCTCATGACTAGTTAGGGGGAATGAATTAAAAAGTGTTCACGTGTCAAATAGAGAAAAATGTAACTTATAGGGAGAAATCTTTAACATATCCATTATGGCCATTTCATTTACTTGAAATAAACCTTATAAAATATGGAAGAGTTCACAGTAAATAGCAGATATTCAGTATGTGTTTGCTGCACTGTATCTAGCTTATTATTTGAATACAATTCTTCTTTAATTGTGTACAAAGCAGCACGGCTGATCCTGGTGTCTGGCTTTAGTGCTTGGGTGTGTAAACCACACCACCCAAGTAAAGCAGACACAAAGCCAGTAGAAGCAGGCCAGCAGGTTTCTACTAATTACCAAGGCTCAGAGAGTGTAGCGTTCCCAAAGCAGTCTCACATCACCACACATCAATAATGTAGAGTGCTGTTATTCAAAGCCTGGCCCAGCCAGACAGACAGAATCAGGCCACTCACCATGGATTCAATCTAAAATGTTCTCTCACTCTCCACCCTCCCCCCCTCTAAAATTCTAAAATTAACTATCACTCAGCCATTCCTTCTACCCCATAAAAATAACATATTACTCTTTTATTTGTCTACACTTTTTTTAATGGAAGATGATCTTCACAAAAGGGAGCAGAGCCCAACTCCAAAGCCAATGAAGTGGTCTGAGGGCAAAAGCTTAAATATTCCAAGGGCAGCTCTTTGCTTTCAGTATTAGAGTATTTATTCAGGATTCCACGAAATGCATTAATAGGTCTAAATAGGTATACAGTATAGTTAAATAGCAACAATATGTTAAGAATTCAAACTAATCTTTATTAGTGCAATGGTACCTCACCTTATGATAGTCCCAGAAAACAAAAAATCCAGGTTACGAAAAATTTTTTCCAAATTTTTTTGACTCTGTATATGAAACAAGTTCTCCTTAAGAAACACACCAAACACGCCATTCAAACATTCAAATGCTCCAGTCCAACATTCAAACAATGCACGAGATGCTCTCCCATTGACTATCTTCAAAGATCTCGCCACGCTGGCCTCCCATTGGCTAGGAGGGATGACACAGCTCCCTCCCATTGGATATCTCCCAACATCCCGCCCCGCTGACTTCCCGTTGGCTAGGTGGGATGAAGCAGCTCCCTCCAATTGGCTATTGTGGAGCTGCATCTTCCATAATGCTTTTCGTGTAAAGGACAGAGTTACTGTTGTTTCATGAGTTTCTTGCTTTATCTTTTGACTCAGGCTTTTCACCTTCCATAAACATTGGTAATATTATAACTCTGCTAAGAAGACATGGTCAACACACACACACGCGCGCACACACACACACACACACACACACACACACACACACACACACACACACACACACACACACACACACACACATGTGTGATTTCCGGTGCGGGTGAAAAGAAGAAGCATGCGGTTCAGTGATATTGCAAAGGAATATGACCAAACCTATCTACCACCGGTATGATTTTGAAGCAGTAGGAGGTCTTAAAAGGTATGCTTTTATAATTTTTAACACCCTGGACAGCTCACCAGTCCATTGCAGGGCTGAAACATGCTGACAGCTTTGCCGCTACTCTTGTTGAAAGTCAGCAATGGTTCTTTTACATGAACCTCTCACCATAGACAGTGAGAGACAAGGCTGGCCTTTGATAACCCAGTTTGCTCCACTGGGGGGGGGGGGCAGTGACAACCTTGTGCAGAGTGGGACTCAAACCCCAACCTTTGGATCAGCGATCCAGCACCCTATACCACTAGACCACCACTGCCCGCCCATTTTGCCGCACTCCAGTTTCCTTCAACAATCCATAGACATGCACATCAGAGTAATTGGCTGTTCCATATTGCCCCTAGGTGTGAGTGTGGGTGTGAGTGGTTGGATGTGTTGGTCCAGTTATGAACTGGTGAGCTGTTCAGAGGGTACCACACAGTCACCCATAATCTGTTGAAATAGGCTCCAGCATCCCTACCACCCTAGTATGATTAATTATATCTTGTTGCTACCAATGAAACCAAAATTGATAAATACTGTACATACTCTTTTGATGGAGGCAAAAATGTGTTATTGTAATAAAGTGTGTTTGTGGTTCAGTCTGATACTGTTGCAAGGAGCTCACTGTGCTTTCGCTGTGAGTTACTTTAAATCCCAGTACCAACATCTAATGCTGAAGGAACTGAATAAAAAAAGGCAATTTTTAAAGTCATTATTTTCTCCCTGTGATGGGCATATGCAAGATAATGAAAGTGGAAGAAAGCTACTATCTAGAAATAGAGACACAGTCTTTACTATTATTATTATTATTATTATTATTATTATTATTATTATTATTTTGTTTATTTATTTATTATTATTTTTGTAGTGAGAGAAAGACTTAATATTATACCCCTATTTCACTGGAGCGCAGAATGCAATGATCGTGGCAGAAAGGCGCGGAACGCACTCTACAGAGGAGCTTCGGCATTTTTACACGGAAAATGGGTCAAGAACCTACGGAAAATTGTACCTTCAGAGCATCTTCAGAACGTTCACGAAATATGGCGAAAAGACATGGAATGACCACGGTACAGTGTCGGAATACATGCGGAAAAGTGCTTGGATTACCTTCGGAACCAGTGCAGATTGCAAAGGAAGACCTTCGGATAATTCAAGGTACGTTCACGGAAAGCAAGGAACACTCGAGGAATGACTACGGCACTGCTCCATTTTAGAAGGAAGAGCTACGGAATGATTGCAGAACAGGCGGAATGAAGGCAGAATATTCATGCTCAACACAGAATGACTAAGGAATGACTGAAGAGTGACTGAGGAATATCCGGCGTAACCACGTTTCAATGAGGAAAAATCGGAAAAGATCAAAGGATTTGCTCTTGATTCCGCCTATAAAGACGTCGATTCGACCAAGGAAACTCATTCTCTCATTCATACTATATGTTTAGAATCAAATAAAAGAGTAATATCTTCAGCTGCATGATTAAGAAAATTTAACAGTGATCTTTATTATAACTATATGTAGCACTTTTGGCACTTTCAATCATTTCTTTTGATGGCTTCACTTCATGGCAGTTGAGCTCGCAATTAAGTTTGACTTGAAGGTAATTTGTAAGTGTGTCCACTCCAAGAGATTTCCTGTACTCCGTGTTGATCTTTCGGACATGTGAAAATGCACGTTCACTGTCTGCATTGCTGTGTGGTCGACAAAGGAGACTTGAAAACAATACCTTCATCTGTGGGAACCTGATGTGTCCAAGAGGAGTGACTTGTTTCAAAATATTGGCCCAGTATTTGTCACAGTCCCCAGAGTCCATTTCTGTAGTCATGTCCATCACCAAGAACTGGTAATCATCCCATTCCTCTTTGAGTTGCTCTTCATCCACATACACTGAAAGAGACCTGTTCAGTGACACAACATGGGTATAGTCACACTGTTTTTTGGGTTCCAGCACTACCAAGTCTTTCAAAATGCTGTCTTCAAAAGGAAATTTATCAATCATCTTTTTGACAACAGCTTCATAAAAGCCTCTAACAGCCTCGAAGAATTTTGTTGTTGTTGCAGGGGGAATGGTGTCATCTTCTCTCAAGGTCTTCCGGGCTGACATTCTGGTAGATGGCGTCCGTGGGCATTAGTTTTCCTTTTCTTTTCAGCTGTTCCATCCATATTGTTATAACGTTTGTATCAACTGTATCCACTGCGAGTCACGAAAACTAACTGGGAATGATGGCGGAAGTGAAAGTGCGGTCACGTGGTCGGAAAGAGCAGACGATAGCAGACGATAAACGCAACGCGCGATTCTCGCGAGAAAACGGCTACAGACCAATTCGTCTCTTTACCGAAACGGTGACACAAAAAACGGAGTTAAAAAAAAAAGACGAAATGATCGAAAAACGTACAGATTTCGGACGTACGGCGTACACATTTAAAAATCAGTGCTCACTTGTACAAATTACGCCAAAACCGTACAACTTGACAGGTATGTGAATGTGCTTTTGAATATGTTTGAAAGCATGTTTGCGGAAAGATTTTGGCCTGCCGGAAGCGGAGGAATACATTCGGAATCATACGGAACGACACGGAAGAAGACGGAACGACTGAGGAACGTTGGAGCTTGATGACATTTTTGGTTCCATGAGTCTGCCGCGCTCCAGTGAAATGGGGGGTATTAAGGTCACATTCTTTTAAATAGCTGTCTGTTTATTCTGTACAGCACCCAAGGTCACAAGAAGGAAATATGGGAGAACAGACAATGAAACGCGAAGGCACAAAAAAATCAACTTCAACAAGTTCATTAGTCTTAGTCTACAGTATCCAGCTGAATACAATCGGAGAAATAAACACTACGGACTGATGGATTCTTTCAAACATTGAACTCGTGTCAAGTTGAGGTCAATGATTGATATAGAAGTAGAGCATTACTAAAAGTGTTTTCTTTTATTTATTTATTTATTTTTCATTTTACTTTAACTGAGACTAATACATTTAAAACGGTATTTTAATAATGAGAGAGGGATCGGGTTTGCCTGGGATATTGTGTGAATATTTTATATTTATTATGCTTTTAATATTAAAAATCAGCTTCAACAGTGGCGCATGGTAACCCAGTGTATACGGCTTTGAATTACAGGTCTGGCCATTTAAGCCCCAGTTCCATCAAGATGCCAATGTTGGGCCCTTGAGCAAGACCCTTCACACTAAATTGCACAATTGTCTGGATGTGAAAAAAAAAAATGTAAATCACTCTGAATAATAATGTTTGCCCAAGGCTGTAAATGTAAAGAATGGAAGTCTTCTTTCCAAAATTACAATGTTCTATTTTTATGAACTTTATAGAAACCTAATCTTCCATTCTCCTTCTATTCCTTTCGGCTTTTCCCTTTCTCAGGGGTTGCCACAGCGAATCATCGGATTCGCATATTTAATTTGGCGTGGGTTTTTACGTCGGATGCCCTTCATGAAACAACCCTTTTAACAAGGGACAGAAACATGCTGACAACTATGCAGTTACGCTTTACACAATTCAGCAATGATTCTGTTACATGAACCTCACACCATAGACAGTGAGAGACATGGCTGGCCTTTGATAACCCAGTTAACTGCACTGTGGGAGACAGTGACAACCTTGTGGAGAGTGGGACTCGAACCCCCAACCTTAGGATCAGCGATCCAGCACCCTTTACCACCAGACCAACACCGCCCCCACCAGGCCACCACTGCCCCATTAAAAGGTTCAGTTCAGTTCATTTTCTGTAACCGCTTAATCCTAATTAGGTGGCATGGAGGTTGGTGCCCATCCCAGCCAACTCCAGGTGAGGGGAGAGTACACCCTGGACAGCTCACGAGGCCATCGCAGGGTGGAAACACACCTACGGCTTTGCAGCTACTCTTGTCAAAAGTCAGCAATGGTTCTTTTACATGCCTCACACCATAGACAGTGAAAGACATGGCCGGCCTTTCACAATCCAGTTAGCTGCACTGGGGTGACAGTGACCACCTTGTGTAGAGTGGGACTGAACCCCCAACCTTTGGATCAGCGATCCAGCACCCTATACCACTAGACCACCACCGCCCTCTATTCAAAGGTAAAAAAAAAAAAAACGAGGCACGGACCCCAGAAAATACAGAAACAAATATTTCATAGATTAAATGTTCTTTTTAACTAAAGTCATTAGATCTGTAACTATCACGAGAATATGAATGTACCTGAAAGCCTATGGCTGCTTTATATCTGCCAAGAGATCTATAGATCTGTGAGAGCCATCTTCTTCTTTTCCTTCTGGCTTTTCCCTTCAGGGGTCGCCACAGCGAATCATCTGCCTCCATCTCACCCTATCCTTTGCATCTTCTTCTCTTACACCAACGACCTTCATGTCCTCCTTCACCACATCCATGAATCGTCTCTTTGGTCTTCCTCTAGGCCTTCTGCCTGGTAGTTCCAGCCTCAGCATCCTATTGCCAATATACTCACTATCTGTGAGAGCCATCATTCTATGAAAATGATGGAATGCTTACTCTAAGTACCCAATGCACCATAATTTCAGCTCCTCGTACCTGTTGTTCAAGTGCGTACTGGGACAGGAGTCTTTCCAAAAGACACAACCCTGGTAGTTTTCCAAATTTCAGAGAACAATTGGTTATACATCTATAACTCTGTTTTCCCACTCCCAGATGTCATGGGTGTTTTATTAAACAAGCTAAGAAACATACATTACTTGAGCAACACTTCTGACAGACTTTGCAAGGGCTAAGGAATGTAATGTGTGACGCGGGAATTCATGACAGATCAGCCGCCCTTTTAGATGTGGCCTGTGAAGCACCTCAATTCATGGAATCCAAAAGGAGAAAAGGAGCGATTTCCACACAAAGGAAAAGCTTGGCAGATGGTGGACAGACAACAATGTGCAGTGAAGAGTAAAGAAGAGGCGGGAGATAATGGCATCCTCTGAAGTGGAGGCAGAGTGACGACCGGGATGAGAGTAGGTGGCAGAGAAACAATGTGGTCAAAGCCTGGAGACAGCGAGTTAGTGACATGGGGAGGTGGAGAGACGATCGCATCCGCGTCATCAGGAGCCAGAGGGATGACATCAGCTGCAATGCCAAGAGGGGCACGTGGTTAGGAAGCATGTAGAGGAGGGTGCTATCCTTGAAAGTAGGTGAATAAGCAAATATATCATCAGTAAATCAAGATGGTTGAGCAACATCCTCAACAGAATCTGGAAGTGCATCAACTTTCTCGGTTGAATCTGGGCATGAAATCCTTGGTGGAGACTGTGAGTGGAGTAACATACTTGCTTTATGTTTGAGCGGGGCTGGAGAGCCTTCAGTGCTGCTCTCATGCATTCATTCATTTATTTTCTATAACCGCTTAATCTTAATTAGGGTCCCAGGAAGGCTGGCGCCCATTCCAGCTGACTCCGGGTGAGGGCAGAGGACACCATGGAAAGCTCGCCTGGCCATCGCAGGGCAGAAACACCCTAATTGCAATGCAGCCTACTGTTGTCGAAAGTCAGCAATGGTTCTTTTAAAGCCTCACGCCATAGACGGTGAGAGACATGACCGGCCTTTGATAACCCAGTTATCTGCACTGGGGGGGACAGTGAGAACCTCTTGAGCGTTTGAGAGCCTCAAAGTTGCCATCAAATCATTCAGCTCCAATCAAAGAGCAAAACATAACAATAATACATAATAATTCACCTAATTATGTACTGTATTTGTTTACATACCTTTCTGGTTGGGGGGGCAGTAGTGGTCTAGTGGTATAGGGTGCTGGATCGCTGATCCAAAGGTTGGGGGTTCAAGTCCCACTCTCCACAAGGTTGTCCCCCCCCCCCAGTGGAGCTAACTGGGTTATCAAAGGCGGGCCATGTCTCTCACTGTCTGCGGTGTGAGGCATGTAAAAGAACCATTGCTGACTTTCGACAAGAGTAGGCTGCAAAGCCGTCAGCGTGTTTCCGCCCTGCGATGGCCTGGCGAGCTGTCCAGGGTGTACTCTGCCCTCGCCCAAAGTTGGTTGGGATGGGCACCAGCCTCCCCGCGACCCAAATTAGGATTAAGCGGGTACAGAAAATGATCTGAACTGAACCTTTCTGGTTGTGATGTGTCAGCGCATGTGGATGGATGGGGAGGGAGAGATGAGGGAGGGGTTATTGTTTTGAGTAGGCGTGGCGGTTTTCCCCTTCTCCGTCTCTTGATAGCAGTCGATTCTTCACGTTCTCACGACTTTTTTCTTTTCCTTTCCAGTAGAATTACTGCTGCTTTTCTTCGGACCCAGAAAGAAGGGTTAAAGTCGCCGTAATGTAATGAATAAACACAATACGCAGTACGAGGCTCTCTCTCATTGGCTGTTTAAAGTACTGAACACTGAGCAGCGTTCAACAAACTTGGCTCCGAGTCGTTCGAACTCTGATCATCTGATCGAACACCAAGGCAGATTTTCCTGATATTTTTTGATTGAACTACGATTTGTTCGACTAAAGAGTCGTTCGACCACCGAGGTTCCACTGTAAAAGCAAAAATACAATGACTACTTCGGATCACCATCTGAGATGGACCTGTATTAAGAGGACTCAAGAGGCTCCAACACAAATTGGACATTCCTGATTTACATTTCTTAATTTTTGACAAAAGCCTTCTGAGAATTGAAACTTGTGCCCTTCACACAAAAACAAGCATGTGCATCCGTTTGTGGTATTTCGGGTTTCATTGGAGATGGGAATTATTTCAGAGATTCACTTAAAGTCTAACAGCCCGTAAGGGGGCAACTACTGCAGCTGCAGTTAACAACCCAAGTATTATAGCATGAGCTGGAACCCTCTATAGCTGCTTAACTAAACTGCCTGGCAAGCATGATAATGCTCTCCACATGTTGGGCTGATACAGTGACGGGGATTCATAATGATGTACTGCGATGGTTTGCTTTGGTGCTGTGGCTCCTTTCCAGGTTTACCCTGAAACCAAGTACCATCATGCGTGTGTGTGTGTGTGTGTGTGTGTAGACAGAGCATGTCATAGATGCACAGCCTCATGGTTTAGACCTACCAGAACCCATTTTAAAAAGATGGAGTTATTATTACTTTTCTTAAGTATCAATATTCCAGTGGATTGTATTGGCTCTGAACCCATAAAATGGTGGAAAAAATCATTTCAGTACAGCTTTGTCATCAGGGGCAGTGGTGGCCCGGTGGTAAGGTGCTGGATTGCCAATCCTAAGATTGGAGGTTCAAGCCCCATTATCAATGGTTGCCACTGCTGTCCCCCCAGTGCAGCGAACTGGGTTATCAAAGTTCGGCCATATCTCTCACGTCTATGGTGTGAGGCATGTAAAAGAACCATTGCTGACTTTCGACAAGAGTAGCAGCATAACCGTTTAGTGTGTTTCTGGCCTGGTGGGCTGTTCAGGGTGTACTCTGCCCTCACACAGAGTTGGCTGAGATGGGCATCAGCCTCCCTGTGACCCTAATTAGGATTAAATAGTTCAGAAAATGAATAAATGAGCTTCATCATCAGAGACCACTCTACTAATATGAAAATTTTGCTGGCTGATCCATAGGATAGGTTGCCCAATCTTATCTGGAAAGAGCTGGTGTGGGTGCAGGTTTTCATTTCAACCAAGAAGTAGGCACACCATCTACCCATTTTAGTCACAATACACAAAAAAAGAGTAGAACGCACATTAGAGTTTCAATTTTGAAACAGGATGGCAGCCATCTTGGTGAGACTTGGTGAGAGTATATACCTTTACCAATATGTTCAGCTATTTGTAATTTATTTAAACAAACAAATAAATAAATAAACTGATAAAAAAGCTCTGCATAGATAAAATTTGCAAACAAAAAGCAGTTTTCATGTATTTCATTTTATTTTTTTTCCATTTCCTATGTGTGTAAAAGCACAAATGGCAAATCAAAATCTTGAATCTTTATCGTTTTTGTATGCTATTTGAATAGAACTTTCCACATTAAAGATGGCACCACTCTGGCTTCAGGTTTTGCCACATGCAAACAATAGAATACACAAATAAAATCTAAATTTATAAATTTGGACACCCCTGCCATAGAGTAAATTATGTACACTCAGAAACTTTTCATGGATTGAGAGTAAAACACCTTGGAATCTAATGAAATGTAGGGCTCAATGAAATGTAGTAGCTGATGAGGCATCTCATGGAAATTTGCGGGTGTCACCTGGCTAATCAACTCACAACAAACGGAGCCTGTACTGGTCCATCGTGGTAAAGAAGGAGCTGGAGCCGCAAGGCGAAGCTTTCAATTCACCAGTCGATCTACGTTCCAACCCTCACCTATGGTGCGAGCTTTGTGTAGTGACCGAAAGAACAAGATCATGGCTACAAGCAGCTGAAATGAGCTTCCTTCACCGGGTGGCGAGGCTCGCCCTTAGAGATAAGGTGAGAAGCTCTAGTAGTCTAAGCTAGTAGAGTAGATCCGCTGCTCCTCCGCATTGAGAGGGGCCAGTTGAGGTGGCTCGGGCCTCCACCCAGAGGAAACCCATGCATATATGGTGAGAACATACACACTGCACACAGAAATCCCCTCACCAAGTATGGAGCTTGAACCCAGCACTTTCTTGTGGTTTTTCAAAAGTGCTAAACACTATGCCCCTGTGCCACCCTCAGCTAAATTCACTTTTTTTTTTTTTTTTTCCCCCCCACTCATTATGGTGAGGAAAATCCACTCAGCCACTCTAGTGGCTCACATCCTTAAATTAGTGGCCTGAGAAGTGAGTTCCTGACTGAGCAGAAGATTAGTTCATCTAACTTGTCGACGGTGAGGGATAATGATAAGGCGAGCAAGCTTTTGATGGAACATAATAGCTAAATGTCACTTAAAAATGTGAGAATGCACTCACTATGCCAGAAGCAAACCTAGGAGATTAGGAGGTGACAGGAGTACAGTTGGAGAAGGTTACACCTCCAGGTCCAACTGAAATCCTAAGCTATCCCACAAGAAGCTCCAAGGTGCAAGAAAAGTAACTGTAGTGATGATGTAGCTGAGCGCGTTTAGAGAATACTATATCACTGTAACATCATGACTTTGTGGGAGGTCTTGGTGCACACACACACACACACACACACAGAGAGAAATAGACGCGCCCACACACACACACACACACACACACACACACACACACACACAGAGAGCCAGAAAGAGAGAGAGAACACACACACACACACACACACACACAGAGAGACAGAGAGAGAGAGAGAGACACACACACACACACAGACACATACACACACAGACACAGAGACACACACACAGAGAGAGAGAGAGAGAGAGAGAGAGAGAGACAGACAGACAAACAGACACACACACACACACACACACACACACACACACACACAGAACAAGAGAGAGAGCAAGACAGAGACATACACAGACACACAGAGAGGGAGAGAGAGAGAGAGAGAGAGACAGACACTCACAGAAACACACACATACACACACACACAGACACACACACAGACACACATACAGGCACAGAACAAGAGAGAGAGAGAGAGACAGACACACACAGAAACACACACACACACACACACACACACACACACACACACAGAACAAGAGAGAGAGCAAGACAGAGACACACACAGACACAGAGAGAGAGAGAGGGAGAGAGAGACAGACAGACAGACACACACAGAAACACACACATACACACGCACACACACACACACACACACACACACACACACACACACACAGAACAAGAGAGAGAGCAAGACAGAGACACACACAGACACAGAGAGAGAGAGAGAGAGAGGGAGAGAGAGAGACAGACAGACAGACACACACAGAAACACACACACACACACACACATACATACAACCAAGAGAATATTCAAGTATTACCACCTGTGCTGATTAAAGGGATCAAATAGAAGTTAACTTGGTAACTAACTAAACTAAATAAAAAAGTTTGGATTCTAACAGCAATGCTGAACAGAGAATCAAGGTTTATATCATCATTTGAATTTAAGAGCCCCTGTAGACTGATCTGCTGAGATCATTGCTCAGTGACTCATCAGAGCTGCACTGCCTCAGCTGATCTCAGATCTGCGCTGATGTCATCAAACTTACAATTTCAAGGCAAATTGATAGAGCCAAGATTGATCCTGAACGGGCATTTAAGCTCTGCAATGTGTCATCACCGGGGTTGGTTTTATCTTTAAGGCCATCCGTCCACCAGGAAAAGGCAGTGGATCCTTACAGTAAAAGCTGATGATTTATTAGGCAGTGTCTTGTAATGAATGTCTACAAAAAAAAAAAATTAGAAAAAAATAAAACAGAAACGACTTCAGAGTTTGGTGGCAGTGGTGGCTTAGTGGTATAGGGCGCTAGCTTGCTGATCCAAAGGTTGGGGGTTCAAGTCCCACCCTCCACAAGGTTGTCACTGTCCCCCCAGTGCAGCTAACTGGGTTATCAAAGGTGGGCCATGTCTCTCACTGTCTATGGTGAGAGGTTCATGTAAGAGAACCATTGCTGACTTTTGACAAGAGTAGCTGCATAGCCGTCAGCGTGTTTCTGCCCTGCGATGGCCTGGCGAGCTGTCCAGGGTGTACTCTGCCCTCGCATGGTGTAGGCTAGGATGGGCGCCAGCCTCCCCATGACCCTAATTAAGATTAAGTGGTTACAGAAAATGAACTGAACTACAGAGTTCAAATTTAACAGTTTATGTTGTTTTTTGAGCCCAGGTGACTATCACTGAGTCTCGGGGGGAAGTTGTCACCAATCCCAGCTGACTTCAGACAAGAGGCGTGGTGCACACAGAAGAGGTCAGCATTCTATTGCAGATCCAACACAGATATAAACAACTATTTACATTCACAGAGAAGGGAAGTTAAGAATGCTGTAGTCACTAGACATAGCGTGTGGCTGGGATCCATCAGAATCAGAATCAGAAGTTTGTTTATTTTACAAAATATAATGCAAGAGATAATTTATATCACATCGACAGATTCCAGACATATAAATTATTATTTTAAATTAATTAATAAACATAATTAAAGAAATACAGATCATAATAACATGATAACATTAAATATGTTTGTCAGGAGACTCCGTCTTCATCTTCTTTTCCTTTCGGCTTTTCTCTTCAGGGGTCGCCACAGCGAATGATCTGCCTCCATCTCCCCCTATCCTCTGCATCTTCTTCTTTTACACCAACTACCTTCATGTCCTCCTTCACCACATCCATAAATCTTCTCTTTTGTCTTCCTCTAGGCCTTCTGCCTGGTAGTTCCAACCTCAGCATCCTACTACTAATATATTCACTATCCCTTCTCTGTACATGTCCAAACCATGACTCCTGTTAAAGATAAATACAGATGCTCCTTCAGTACAGTTACTTTCTGAACGGCCGAACGTAAGGTGAAAAAAAACGTAAGTTGTTACTGTACGTTCCAGTGACGTATGACCGTTCATACTGTACTATACATCCATAAATACTATTATCTCATAAAACACTCTTAAATCAATTATTATAAACATAACATTGTAAAATAATATCAACATTAATTTCAAATAAATTAATTTCAAGCAAAATAATTTCAAATAAATAAATTTTAATCAAATTCACTTATTACCACTGATTCTGATTACCACTATCACTAGTAGACTTACGGTTCTGACCAGCCATATTTCTGACGCGCTCCACCGAATGTAGGCGGTGTCGCAACTGACACCGGAACTTTTGAGACAAAATGCGGCTTATCCGGACTTTCGATCTATCAAGTAAGTAAGTGCGCTTTAAATACTTGTTTAGTACTCAACATTCACTTGCTTACTTGACAGATCGGAAGTCCGGATAAGCCACGTTTTGTCTCAAAAGCTCCGGTGTCAGTTGCGACACCGCCTCCATTGGGTGGAGCGTGTCACATTTGCTTAGGGTTACAAATACGCAAACAGTGTAAACACAAAGATCACAGAGACGACGTCTTAACACAAGGGTAACACGTGGTGAACTGGGAAGAAGCAGAGCACGTTCAGTCTGTCGTTCGTAAACAATGAACGACACAGCGCCATGTAAACAATAGATGCAGCGTCATGCGTGAGTAGCGCACTACGTCTATTTACTAGGTCAGAACATCTTGTACTACGGAGAGCGCGCTAAAGTCAAAATGACTTACAATTTTTTTTTTTTTTTTACAAAAATCGTAAAATCGAAAAAAATGTAAGGCGAATAAACATAAATCACGGAGCGTCTGTATCCGCTGACACAGGAGCCACCTGTTACACATACATTATGGAAATACCAGTATTCTTATAGTGTAGATGTCCTGCTGTGAGGTGACATCGCTAACCACCATCAAAATTATTATTATTATGATTATAATCATTATTAATTATTAATTTATATATACATATATATATATATATACATATATACATATATATATATATATATATATATATATATATATATATATATATATATATACATATATATATATATATATATATATATATATATATATATATATATATATATATATATATATATATATATATATATATATATATATATAAAACCATATATGCATGTATCGATATTTAAAAGAACCACTTGAATACATAATGAACACCACCCCATCTAGAGGACGCCATGTTCATCGACATAGTACCTCCCCCAGCACTTTGTAATCATTGTTCTATAATCACCTTAAGAGAGAGGATGGTTTCACCACCTCTCGAAACAGATCTGTAGTGATAAATGGAGTTTCAATAGAAAGTCTTTGTCCTGTCCTTTTATTTTTGTTTATATATATATATATATATATATATATATATATATATATATATATATATATATATATATATATATATATATATATATATATATTAATTCAGGGAATGCTGCTTATAGCTTTTGGGCAAGTAGAGAATATCATTCTTTAGATTTGCTTTATATTTGTCCCATGGGGCCACTGTGCTGTAACTAATACTTTTTCAGGATGGACAAGTCATGGCTGCCTGGGTTGTACCACCTGTGTCCTCCCAGAGGAGTGCAATCAGCACCAGATTGGCTGACCAAACAGGGAGTGGAATGGGCTCTTACTCTCCCCATCTAGGGGTCCTCACTTGGCCTGTCTGGAGTAAGCCACACAAATCGCAAGCTGACTGGCAGCTGGCCAAACAATTACGGTAATTACACAGGACAATGTGAGAGCGAGCGAGCAAGTGTGAGAGAGAGAGAGAGAGAGAGAGAGAGAGAGAGAGAGAGAGAGAGAGAGAGAGAGAGAGAGAGAGTCTGTTTTATCTACTCACTTACTGGTGCTTTTTCGTATGTGAACTGTGCATAGTTATCACTTATCTTATAATATCTGCCAGAATCTCTTAAAGGCATCTACTTCTTCTTTTAGTTGCACACTCGCCAGCAAAACATCTCTCCAAAAATTCTGCATGGATATGTAAAGTAACATATTCATATTCAGCATGAGAACCTGTGAGCTACAGTCAAAGTGGGTGGCTTTAGTTATGCCACACTCACTTTGCTAAACGTGCAACAGTAATGCGAATCATTCAACTTGGATCTGAGCAAAGCTCTTCTGTGCATTTTTCAGTGATCAAGATTGAAGCCAAGTGTGATTTGTCTAGTTTCTGATGCGAAGTAATACGAGCCTTCATTTTTTGATTTTCGTTTATGAACACATTCAGTGTTTATACTCTGCTACCTGAAGATAGACTGATCATGTCATACTGTACATATTGTTTTTGGTTAACATTAAATTCATAAATTGAGTTCTACAGTTATAATGAGTGATGTATGAATGTTGAATTTATGCCCAGCTAGTTAATGCCTGAACCCCTAAAACCCATTGTTACATTTTGTGTCCTACTCAATCTTTGAACATCTCAGAGAGGTAGCTGCTGGTGGAATTGACATTCACATTCTCAGAGTCACTATTGATAACAACGATGAACAATGTTAAGTGATTATAGACTTCGGACAACCCAAATGGTTCTCTAGTTAAAAACATTAGTGGACAGAATGATAAAATAAAAAACCTGAAAGGGTTCAGAGTCACTAATAAGGACAACCTCGCACCATCTGTCTTCTTAGTATTGCAGAGGCCTACCAGCAATACAACACTTTTTTCTATGTTAGCTATGTTCTACTGTATGCACAGCTTTAATCTGAGTGATTTGAGTGATAATAATTCATTCACTCTTTTACAGAAACACTGAATCCTGAAGATTAGTAACCCAGGGCACTAACCACAGAGCCCCTACTGCCCCATAATGTTGCTTTGTGTGGCATTTATAGAGCACCATGCTTTTATGTTACGTCAATCTGATTTTTTTGTGTGTCACGAGTACTGTTTGTCCATATTATGTACGTATACTCATAGGAACGTGAACATCTCACCAAAGCCGATACACAGTCATTCATATTCATACCTAGAAGTGCTCTCATTGAGCACAGGGCTTGAATCTGGGACCTTTTTTGTTATGAGGCAGACGTGCTAACAGCTAACCACCATGCTGTTACAATTATAATTTTAAAATTCATACTTATACAGCCCTTGGGTCTAGGCTTTCAGGAAACCAAGCTTTCTGGGACAAATACTAGTACTGTGTTCATGGGCTGGATGCTGGCCATATCAGAAAATTCGTTTTTTGGATCATACCTCCCCTATCCTAACTGCACAGTGACGCCAATGCTATTGTGGTCTCATATATGGCACAATTAGAGGTTAATTTTAAGCTGAGAAAAAGATCAGTGTCCTTTTCAAAGCAAGCTATGTCTGTATGCATGTCTGGAAAGCATTTCTTAGTCGATTGTGAATGTAAACTTGAATGGCAATGTTCAGCCATAAGCTTGGGACAGCCTTCCTCAAGAAGGTGACTGCACAGATTTGATGAGACGATCAAATACAGTAAATTCACCTATTGGCATTTTTCCTACTTGGCTGCAAGTCTCTCGGTTCACGTTCCTCTGAGTGTAGCACATCTAGACAATGCAATTTGAACTGACTTTAAAGCAAAACTGTTGTTGTGTTTGCACAATACATAGCTTTTACCTTGAAGGCCAAAAAGCTCAATTCTAGTCTCATCTGACTAGAGGGCCCTCATCCATATGTATGGTGTCTCCAGTATGACTTGTGGTGGACTGTAAATGTGATTGATTTCTTATTAGATTATATATTAGTGACCCAATGGTGGCAAATATCAGAAGGAAACCCATGCAAGTATGGACAGAACTTACAGTCGACACAGAAATACTGTCACCAGGACTTGAACCTAGGACCCTTTTGCTGTGAGGTGCAAACCATGCAAACCACTATATTTCTGTGCTGCCAAATAATTGGTAATTGGCCCTCAAAACTCCACTAAATCCAATGGAGAAAAATTGATTATTCCTGTTCCCATCTCTTTATTATGGATTACATGCAGGTCTGTACGTATTCTCTATGAAAAATACACATAAAATTAATTTATAATTTTATAGCTGAAGGCCTTAGACACTTCATGTGGGCTATGAAGCCATGATGGCTTCTTGACTTTAAAACCAGCCAAGCAGTAATCTTGAAAATTGTGAGGCGCTCCATCGCATGTAGGCGCTTGGCGCAAGTGACATATGCTGCTTGTGAGACAAAGCTCGGCTTATTCGGACTTCCGATCTTTCAAGTGAGCAAGTGCGCGTTGAATACCTGTTTAGTACTCAACCTTCACTTGCTCGCTTGAAAGATCTGAAGTCCGGATAAGCCGCGCTTTGTCTCACAAGCAGCATACGTCACTTGCGACAAGCGCCTACATTCGGTGGAGCGCCTCACAATTATCGATAACTGAGTAATAGGCAAAATAAAATTATTAGACATGTGTTAGTAGTATTTTCAATTCATTAACTCATTATCTCAACCACTTGATCCTGATTAGGGTCGCAGAGAGGCTGGTGTCCATCTCAGCTGACACTGGGTGAGGGCAGAGTGCACCCTGAACAGCTCACTAGGCCATTGCAGGGCAGAAGTATGCTCACAATAACCCAATGGCATACTCTTTACAAACAACAGTGGTGAGAGATGTGGATGGCCTTTGATAACCCAGTTAACTGCACTGGGGGGGGGGGGGGGTAGTATTATTTTCTGTAGCTGAAATCAGACCTGCATTCACTACCTTGAGCATTTTTCATAAGTACACTCAATGGTCACTCAATAATCATATTACACTCAGTGGACCATTAGGGAATAGCATTCTAAAAACAGTAGGCAAATATGCTTTATCACAGTCTTGCATAATTCCAGGCTTGGAATATTTTGTTTGTTGTGCAGCACCCATCTCTGCCAACTCTGGGCGAAGGCAAAATACATCCTGGACAGGTCACCAGGCCATCACAAGACAGTAGCATGTTGACAACAATACAGCCGACACTTTGCAAAATTCAGTAATGGTTTTGTTACATGTCTCCACAACAAATAATGAGAGACATGGCTTGCACTTGATGGTCCAGTTAGCGGCACTGGGGAACAGGAGTGACAACCCAGCGACAGTAGTGCTTGAACCCCCAACCTTGGGATCACTGAACAAGTCCCTTACCACCGGGCCACCACTGCAACTGTATATTTGTTTATTTATTTATTTTTAAGTAAAGCTAGTCCGGAATTGTATCTGCTCTGTTCTTTTATACCTGATGATCATTATCAGTTCACTAATATATCACATGTGACCTGATTGGAAGTGGAAATGCAAGTGATTACAATGGGTGTGTATCTGAAGTAAATATAGATTTGAGGGTCTAGAGGCTATACAGATGCTGCTGGACTCCAAATTGACAGATGCTGCAGTTTATTTCACTGGAGCTCTGTATAACTGATGGTTTCTATTTATTTATTTCTTCCTTTCGGCTTTTTCCCTTTCTCGGGAGTTGCCACAGCGAATCATCTGATTCGCACATTTTGATTTGACAAAGGTTTTCATGTCAGATTCACTTCCTGTCACAACCCTTTTTCAAGGGACAGAAACAAGCTGACGGATTTGCAGCCTACTTTTTACGAAAGTCAGCAATGGTTCTTTTACGTGCCTCTCACCATAGACCGTGAGAGACATGGCCCGCCTTTGATAACCCAGTTAGCTGCACTGGGGGGACAGTGATAACCCTGTGGGGACTCGACCCCCCCCCCCCAACTTTAGGATCAGCAATCCTGCGCCCTATCCACTAGCCCACCACTGCCCCGATGGTTTCTATTTATCTTTTCCCAAAAAGAGGTATAATGTGTTGCTCAGGTGAAGGTATTGTAATAATCAGCAGTTCTCTGTCAGGTCACAGCAAGTTCGCAAATACATTTGATAGCGTGGTTATAATTCCAAAAATAAGTCCGTAGACATGGTACTGTTATAGAACATTAACAGGAAACCGCACATGGACTTGAAACCAGTGAGCTAATTACCTTTGACCTTTAGTGACCTTGAAAGAGCAAATCCTAGTCATCTCATAAATCCTTCAAATTGGAGTGGTTTTATTAATTTGGTTACACCCAAGAACTCAAAATATAATAAAAAACATTTTTCTACAAACATTTATTTCCTTGGTACTAATTTAAGCTAAAATATTCTTCAATAATTAAAAACTAAAGCCCTGTTCTGTGAAAATTATTTTGCACATAATAATTCACACGATAAGACCATCAATTATTTGTTATATATCTAATGTGTCTCCTTGAACAGCAATTTCAAATATTTTATGTGAATACATATCCAAGGCAGAATCCCAATTATTTTGTAATACCTGCAGTTCCACGCCCTCTAAACTGAATGGAACGTTCTAGACTTGTTTCCACCTGTGCGTGCCAACATGTCAGTTAGCCTAAAACCAAACAGGCAGTCTAAAACAACATGGTAGGCCTATTCTAGCCAGACTCCTCTTCACCTGGGTATCACACATCATCCCTGGATGTTTTCCTGATCCTGTACTATTTACAGATTCCCACAGTTAGCATGGCCAAGTTTAATTAGAATTTATGAGCGAGACAGAAGAGAAACTAGACTGGCACTCATAGAGTACAGGGTACCCTCACCACTCAGCATGGCCAAATTCATTCATTCATTTTCAGAACCACTCAATCCGTCTGGGGTCTCAGGCAGGCTGGACACTATCTTTGTCAATTCTGGGCAAAAGCAGGCTGTACTCTGAGCAACTCGACAGGTCATTGCAGGGTAACATCTACACAACCATTCACACTCACATCCACACCTATGGGCAATTTATAACAAACAATTATCCGAATGTGCATTTCTTTGGACTGTGGGAATAAACCAGCGTATCTAGAGAAAACCCACCCATGCATTACGAGAGCATGCAAACTCTCATTCATTCATTTATTCATTCATTCATTTTCTGAACCACTTAATCCTAATTAGGGTCACGGGGAGGCTGGTGCCCACCTCAGCTGACACTGGGTGAAGGCGGGGTACATCTTAGGTAGCTCGCCAGGACATTGACGAGCCAACACACATACAACCATTCACACTGATTCTCACACTGAGGGGAACTTTTAAAAATGCCAATGAGCCTACTGTACATGTTTTTGGACAGTGGGAGGAAACCAGAGTACCCAGAGGAAATTTACCCACACATTGGGAGAACCTACAAACTCCTGCGACTCAGACCCAGGACCCTCTTACTGTACGTTCAGTTCATTCATTTTCTGTATAATATATATATATATATATACAAAAATAAAAGGACAGGACAAAGACTTTCTATTGAAACTCCATTTATCACTACAGATCTGTTTCGAGGGGTGGTGAAACCATCCTCTCTCTTCAGGTGATTATAGAAGAATATAGAAGATTCTATATATATATATATATATATATATATATATATATATATAAATATATATATATATATATATATAGAGAGAGAGAGAGAGAGAGAGAGAGAGAGATTTTTTTCTGAGTAGATCCTTCCGTAAGAGAGTGCTCAATACTTTTTCGTAGAGCAAATAAAAATAGAAATAAAAGGACAGGACAAAGACTTTCTATTGAAACTTCATTTATCACTACAGATCTGTTTCGAGGGGTGGTGAAACCATCCTCTCTCTTCAGGTGATTACAGAAGAATGATTATTGAATCCGCGTTTGTTGTCTTGCGTTTGTCTGAAGAATCTTCTGTAATAGAGTGTTCAGTTCATTTTCTGTAACCGCTTCATCCTAATTAGGGTCGCAGGGAGGCTGGTGCCCATCCCAGCCAACTCAGGGCGAGGGAAGAGTACACCCTGGACAGCTCGCCAGGCCATCGCAGGGCGGAAACACGCCGACGGCTTTGCAGCCTACTCTTGTCGAAAGTCAGCAATGGTTCTTTTACATGCTTCGCACCATAGACAGTGAGAGACATGGCCCGCCTTTGATATATATAGAGAGTGTATATATATATATATATATATATATATATATATATATATATCAGCCAGTTAGCTGCACCGGGGGGACAGTGACAACCTTGTGGAGAGTGGGACTCGAACCCCCAACCTTTGGATCAGTGATCCGGCGCCTTATACCACTAAACCACCACTGCCCCGCTCTTACTGTAAGACAGTCTTGTTAAATCCAGATAAAAATTTCTTACACTCATTCACCTATTTTTATTTATTTCTTTTAAGAACAGTCCTTCCCAGGAACCCTGTTGAGGGGGAGAAGTCCCCTTAGTTCCCTTAATCGAGTTCCAAGGGAAATTTATTTTAGCTAATCTGCATACATGGTAGGAAACCTGAGAATCCAATGAAATGCCTGTAAACACAGGGAGACCATGTGATTCTCTGTACAAATAGAAATGCAAACTCAGTGTCAAACCAAGGACCCTGGAGTTGTAAGGCATCAGCACTACTCAGTGGATCACCATGGTAAAACTATCCTACATGCAGTAGGCCATGTAAAAGCGTGTGGGAATGAACATATGTACTGCTACCAACTTGATTTGTGTCTGACTGAGACCTTGGTCATACTTGGTGACAGTAAATCAATTATCTGTGGGCTATAATCAGATCAGATCATCTCCACATTGATTCTATCATCAGATGTGCTACCTTTGTCTGTCTTCGTAAATGCTTTGAGGTTGGGTTGGCCCTTCAAAACTGTCCATCTCAGTATAGGACGATAGACAAGATGGCTGTTTACATGATGAATTAGATGAAAGACATCCTATTTATTATCATTGCGTTCACTTGTTGTCAGAATAAAATATTTCTCTTATGATGAGCCTTTTTTGTTTGTCCGTTCTCAACACTATTGAATTCAGGTTCTCAAGTGCCACATTTATTCCACTCAATTCACCCACACTCGATTGCTTCTTCTTCTTTTCCTTTTGGCGAATCATCTGATTCACATAGGTTTTTACGTCGTGCCCTTCCTGTCACAACCCTTTAGCAAGAGGAGAAGAACATGCTGACGGCTTTGCAGCTCCTCTTTATGAAAGTCAGCAATGGTTCTTTTACATGAACCTCACACCATAGACAATGAGAGACATGGCCGGCCTTTGATAACCCAGTTAGCTGCACTGGGGAGACAGTGACAACCTTGTGGAGAGTGGGACTCGAACCCCCAATCTTAGGATCAGCAATCTCATGCCCTTTACCACCAGGCCACCACTGCCACTCCCACACTCTACTGCAACTTCTGAAAAATATTCCAGCGATCAAAGTCATTCTCTTAACGAGCAGTGGTGGCCTGGAGGGAGCGGCGCTGTATCGCTGATCCTAAGGTTGGGGGTTTGAGTCCCACTCTCCACAAGATTGTCACTGTCCCCCCCAGTGTAGCCAAGTGGGTTATCACAGGCAGGCCATGTCTCTCATTGTCTATGGTGAGATGTTCATGTAAAAGAACCGTTGCTGACTTTTGACAAAAGGAGCTGCAAAGCCATTAGCTTGTTTCTTCCCCTTGCTAAAAAGAATTGTCTCAGGAAGGGCATCCGACGTGAAAACCTATGCCAAATCAATAATGCGAATCAGATGATTTGATGTGGTGACCCCTGAAAAAGGGGAAAAGTCGAAAGGAGAAGAAGAAATGTAATTCTCTTAATAGCCTTCTAATGGTGTACTACTTTGTGTTTTTTTTTTTTTATTAACAAACAAACAAATATTATCTGCTTTTATTGGACAGATAAAATGCTATGAGAAAATCCAGAATAAATGAAAACTTCTCCATTGGTCTGCTAGGTCCATAATTCCGTTTTAAGAAATTTCTTCCCTCCTGCCAAGCATAACAGTAGAGGAGCCCTCAATAAAGGCCCAGCAGTTCTAACTGCTTACCCAGTGGGAAAATGGACACTCGTTTTCTGCTTATGCACTCGAAAAATACACATGATCACACTTGATTTTTCCTCCACAAAGATGAGAAGACATCTTGGCACACATACATATTCATGTGGCTGTAAAATGACCCTTTTATTTGTTTCAAATATAGCTCTCTCTGTCTCCATTGGGCTCTTACGAAATGCTTGGTGATATATCTGTTTCGGGATAATGTTTTTCTCTCTTGATATGTGACAGAGCATTGCAGGGGACGCTTGGCGTGATTTGAGGACTTGTCCATTTGCCGGTTATTTCAGTGTGTATCACCATAGCTACAAACTGAGTCACAGTATTGCCCCTGTCCATTCATCAACAAATCTTGTACGGTTTCCAACACAAGAATACAGAGGAATCATGGGAAAAAGCTGAAGTTCTTGGGGTGTATTAGACAAATTCTTTCTGGGCAGCCAAGCCAGTCTTTCCTGTTAAGGCTACGTGCCCTGGACACCAGTTCAAAAGAACAACACAAACTGCTGTACATCTGGTTCAACAGTGTCCTTACTGCCTGTTCGGTATTTGTGTAGTGGGTTTGGTTCAGCTGGATAACTATACTGATTCTCTATTGTTCCCTCCTTACAGAAAAAAACTGCCTCAGTTCTTCCTATATGCCCCCCCCCCTCCCATCCACCCCCATTTCCTGCCATATACTGTACTGCTGTATATACATTATTAACTTATATTTATAAACAGACTTGAACAAAATCACTGTTATCATGTGAATGTGGTTAAAGTTCTAATTAAAGTAAATTTTTACTCGTGAGGATGGAGTGAAATAAGGAGGATCAGTGCTGCCTCTATAATTAGCTAATAATGAGGAAAAATACAACACATGTTTTGTTAGGTAATGAGAGCAGCACTCGGTTTACACTCATAAATACAGTGGTACCTCACCATACGAAATTAACCCGTTCCAAAGTCTTTTTCTTAACCTGGATTTTTTTGTAAATTGAACCGCATTTTACATGTAAAACGCATGATTCATTCCAAGGCTCCCAATACTACCCCTAAACCCTTTAAAAATTATGAAAGCATACCTTTTAAGACCTCCTTCTGCTTCAATATCGTCCCAATGGTAGACGGATTTGGCCATATTCCTCTGCGATAATCACTCAACTGCATGCAACGAGCCCGCTTCTTCTTTTCACTCGCACCGGAAATCACATGCGCGCGCGCTACGGATCGGAAAATTTAGAAGATGGAAATTGCCCCATGAAACCAGCAAAGCACAACAGACCATGACATAAACTATATACAATGAACAAAATAAGACAAAATAATAACTTACATTTTAGAGCAAAAACCACATACAAATTAACAAAGGGTCCCATAGTCACCAAGCACCCGCAGCAGGGTAAATTTACAGATGGTACATGTGCTGGCGGGAAAAGGCTTGCAATCCCGCGTGTCGAAAGAAACAAATGATGACCATCCTCGCGTGGGCTGTGGATGAACGTGGACGATGGACTTTGACGATGAAGTCCCGAACAACGAAACTTGGTTGATGCACGTTCCATGGTTCACCTTGGATGAGTTGATCCACCGAGATGATCTGCCCGAAGAGACACGAGGAGTCTGTAGCCAGTTGGCAACTGGTCCTTAATATAGATTCCATAATGTTCAGGAAATTTCCATTCTGGATAATTCCACATCACCTGACCCACCACCAGGGCGCATGCACACTTAGGTCCCCTTATGGAAAATTCCATACCCAAACAGCTGAGTCACACCATGTGACTCTCCTCACAGCACATTAACTAAACATAATTACACTCAACGTTTATGCATCAATTATTTTTATATTTACATTCATACAAATATTTACATGCCTGTAACAGCCAATGTGTTGACCATGTCTTCTTGGCAAAGTAATAATCTTACAAATGTTTATGGAAGGTTAAAAGCCTGAGTCAAAAAATAAAGCGATAAGCACACTCATGAAACAACAGTAAACCTGTCCTTTGCACAAAAAGCATTATGGGAGATGCAGCTCCATAATAGCCAATGGGAGGGAGCTGCGTCATCCCTCTTAGCCAATGGGAGGTCAGCGGGGTGGGATGTTGGGAGAAAGCCAATGGGAGGGAGCTGCGTCATCCTTCCTAGTCAATGGGAGGTCAGCGGGGCGAGATGTTGGAAGATAGTCAATGGGAGAGCAGCTCGTGCATTGTTTGAATGTTTGAATGGCGCATTTGGCACGTTTCATAAGGAGAACTTGTTTTGTATACAGAGACAAAAAATTTTGTAAAATGTTTTTCATAACCTGGATTTATCGTTTGCTGGGACTATCGTAAAGGGAGGTACCACTGTACTGTTTGATCTCTGGAGCTGTGGACCAATATAATGTTATCAGTACAAATACAGATCCTCTCCACCTGTGAACAATATGCAATATTGCCACTGAATGATCTGACCCAAGATATAAAACAAAACAAAACAAAAAACAAACAAACAAACAAACAAACAAAAAACCCTTGTTTATTAAATCAACCCGATTAGCATGTCACAAGGAGGTCTGGGTATATTTGAACATCTGTTTCATAATAAAGGATTTACTGGTGAAGCACCAACAATTTACTACGGTCCATTATTATCTCTTAATTCATTTCATTGTTATTTCTTGCTGTAATGTCCTCTATTGGTTCGTCCACTGATACAAAATGGGGGCTATAAAGAACAGTGACAGATTTGTTTGTTGTTAGGCCACTTTAGTGAGGTATGTGAGGTAAATCAAAGTATGCTGTGCTTAAATAATCTTATCTTAATGAAGATAAGATGATAAATGAAATGCTCCCATATGGGACACAGACACTCCAGAGATATGATAACCACATCAAACAGTTGGCTCAGCAAGAACAAAACACAAAGCTGAATAGTAATCTTAAATGAATACTAACTTTATGTGAGGGGTTGAGCCCACAACCTCGACAAAATACTGCATAAGTGTGGAAACTCAGTTATTTGTGACAGCTTCTTCAATTCTGAAGTCCAAGCAAAATTTCCTGGAGCTATAAGCTTTACCATAGTGTCGGGCACTGACACGATTCTTTTCCAGCCACACATTTGGCAAGACGAGAAGAAAATTCTCTCCGAAGCCACTTACCTACCAAGGCTTTCCGCAATGTTGCCAATGGCATTTATTTCATTGGTGCGTGCTAAAGCTCTCAAGTTTACTCTTTCTAGATGATAACAGTGATTTTCACATTCAGAGGAATGGAATGACCTAAAATAAATTTATTTCTGGTGCCAAAACAAAATGAAGCAGAGAATATGTACACTTCACACTAAAACCTTTCTGGATATTCTTTCAACTTTTCTCCATGAAAAATAGAGTATGAGACTGGATCTCTTCTGTATACCCTGAACTACAGGTTAGAAATACAGTGGTACTTAACCTTACAATAGTCCCAGCAAACGAAAAATCCAGGTTACGAAAAACATTTTCCAGATTTTTTTGTCTCTGTATATGAAACAAGTTCTTCTTACGAAACGAGCCAAACACGCCATTCAAACATTCAAACAATACACGAGCTGCTTTCCTATTGACTATCTTCCAACATCCCGCTCCGCTGGCCTCCCCTTGGCTTGGAGGGATGATGCAACTCCCTTCCATTGGCTATCTCCCAACATCCCGCCCCGCTGACCTCCCATTGGCTAGCAGGGATGACGCAGCTCCCTCCCATTGGCTATTATGGAGCTGCATTTCCCATAATGTTTTTTGTGTAAAGGACAGTTACTGTTTTTTGACTCAGGCTTTTAATCTTCTATAAACATTTGTAAGATTATAACTCTGCTAAGAAGATGGTCAACATGCGTGCACACACACACACACACACACACACACACACACACACACACACACACACACACACACACATGCCCGTGTGATTTCCGTTGCCAGTGAAAAGAGGAAGCGGGCTCGTGATATCGCAAAGGAATATGGCCAAACGCGTCTACCATCGGTACGATATTGGAGCAGAAGGAGGTCTTAAAAGGTGTACTTTTATAATTTTTAAAGGGTTTAGGGGGTAGTATTGGGGGCCTTGGAACGAATCACGCGTTTTGCATGTAAAATGTGGTTCAATTTACGAAAAATCCAGGTTAGGAAAAAGGCTCTGGAATGGATTAATTTCATAAGGTGAGGTACCACTGTAAAACACAATGAAACTTAATATATATTTTAGGTCCTTTGTCCATGACAGTTTTCCAAATGCATTAATTTACCAAGAAGAAAATTGTATTTATTAAAGTCTATAGTAGATTGTTGGAACAAAATGGACTAGAGTGGCTCTTTATACTGTATGCCAATTGGCAGGTGCACATGTGGCTTCAACCCTGGTGCTAATCACACACAGATGACCGAAGCTGACATCTGAGGTGCATCATGCATATCTTGTAGCTCAATATATCTGGGTGCTGTGTTCAACTCTGTGGTGGTATGTGTATGTGGGGACCAAATGTCCCTGTAATGAATGAAACAGGTAAGCTTGCTCATTAGGGATATGTAGGGAGTTGTAGGAAATGTTAAAATTATTTTATACTTTGTGAGCTCCCTATGTTTACTGTATAAAGCTGCTTTGCGACAATTATTGTAAAAAGTGCTATACAAATAAAACTATATTGAATTGAATAGATAACAAATCTGAGCTTGTCTGATTGGTCTTCATTATGAAAATTGACAATTTCTCAATAAAAACAGAAGGTTGCATTTGTTACCATGAATCTATGTTAAGGACCACCATGCTGGTTTGGATCTTGCTGAGTTTTCCCATTCCTCGGTTCCTTGCAGAGTACTAATAGCAACAATGTGTGTATCATCACATGTGCAGCCTATAAAAAGCTCATCATACCACATACTAGTAGTCTAACCATTCGCATCAACCAAAGTGTCCCAGGTGTTCTGGTCTTGGCAGTCCTGCACTCTTTCCAAAGGTTTGTGGACACCTGACCATTACACCCGTATGTGGAATCACACAATTATATAGAATGTATTTGCATGCTGTTGCATTACTATTTCCCTTTCCTAAAACTAAGTGGTCATGCCTCTTCCAGCATGATAGTGCATTTGTAAACAAAGCAAGGTCAATGAAAATATAGTTTTCTTAGGTTGGTGTAGAAGATGCAGAGCGATCACACAAAGCCTTTACCCTAAACTCCATGAAACACATTTGTGATTAATTGGACTGTTAACTGAATCCTAGGCTTCCTGACTCAACACCAGTACTTAAGCTCATTAATGCTTGTTGGTGAAGAAACACATATCCATATCAAATTCAGTAGAAAGCTTTCACATAAGTGTGTAAACTGTAACCTCTATCCAAATCTGAGTTTTGGTGATAATATTCTCATCGGCATTCCTCTTGACAACACCTGTGCATGGATTTCCACGAAACTTGGTAGGGGCACTAAACTACCTGAGTCCAAGAGGTAGTTTGATTTTGAAATGTCAAGGCTAGAGATGAAGGACAGAATAAGGTCAAAAATGTTTGAAAAAAGAAGGCTTATAACTTTGATACAAGTGCTGATGTTCATGTCATTATGAAGGGACACGAAAAAAAAAAAAAAATAGAGAGAGAGAGAGAGAGAGAGAGAGAGAGAGAGAGAGAGAGAGAGAGAGAGGATTTTCTGAGTAGATCCTTCTGTAGGAGAGTGCTCAATACTTTTTGGTAGAGCAAATAACAAAAATAAAAGGACAGGACAAAGACTTTCTATTGAAACTCCATTTATCACTACAGATCTGTTTCGAGGGGTGGTGAAACCATCCTCTCTCTTCGGGTGATTATAGAAGAAGTTCTTCTATTTCTAGTTCTTCTAAGTTCTTCTATAATCACCTGAAGAGAGAGGATGGTTTCACCACCCCTCGAAACAGATCTGTAGTGATAAATGGAGTTTCAATAGAAAGTCTTTGTCCTGTCCTTTTATTTATATATATATATATATATATATATATATATATATATATATATATATATAAGAACTTTCATTTACGTTTTGCGATACTGTGTTACTCCCACAAGGAAAATGATCGCCTGCATTTAACCCTGTCAAAGTGAGCACACACACTTGGAGCAGTGGGCTGCCACAGGGAGCCTGCAGAGCAGGTTGGGATTAGGTGCCTTGCTCAAGGTAACTTTAGCAACCCCCCCACCCCACATATTTTTCCTGCTGGTTTGGGAATTGAACCAGTGATCCTTTGGTCTAAAGTCACTTGGCTGCCTCCAAAACTTTCCGATGAGACAATTGAGTAACCTTAAATTTTTAATCGAATCCATCTCAGAAATCTTTTAAACAAGAGGTTTCCCCACACTAGTTTGGTCACAGTCACATACTACAGAACATGTAGTTATGGGTTGTTATAGGGTTATTTTGGTTGAACATGCTTTGTTGAATGAAAGGTTTGGGTTCCTGACTTGATTAGTATAACAACCAATGCTACACACCAAGTTATTTTAATTTGATAAATATAATGCAGTGTCTACGATCAAGCTGAATACTCAGTGGTGTACATGCATGCTTGGTTCCTACGTGACAGCGTATTCATGTTCTCAAAGACAATAATGTACATATAGGTACATAGTATAATGTACATATAGGTCAATAATGTACATATAGGTCTTATTTGCTGCATTATTTATGTTCACCCCCGGTGCACCTAACTGGGTTATCAAAGGCCGACCATGTCTTTCACTGCCTATGGTGTGAAATTCTTGTAAAAGAACCCTTGCTGACTTTTGACAAGAGTAGCTGCATAGCCGTCAGTGTGTTTCCGCCCTGCAATGGCCTGGTGAGCTGTCCAGGGCGTACTCTGCCCTCGCCCGGAGTCAGCAAAGACGGGCGCCAGCCTCCCCGTGACCCTAATTAGGGTTAAGCGGTTACAAAAAATAAACGAATGATCAACGAATGATGTTGATTGGTGGATTTACCTTGCACTTGAGAAGTACCTATCCAGTAATAACCATAAAAAGGAACTAGATTTCGAATGGGGTGCTTGACCAGACATGAAGTAGTGTTAGTCAGGTGTCCACAGCACTTGATTATTTAATGTATACTTGTGAAATTGTGTGCAGGAATACTGGAGAGGAGGATCGGACCAATGGTTGAACTTGTAGATTCACTCGGCACAATCTGTTTTTCGTCCTGGTCGCAGCATTCTTGTCCAGCTTTATACACTTTACTGCATGGGAGTTTGTCCAACCTGTAAACATTTGCTTTGAATGGCTTCAGGGCTATTTTGTGGAATGTGCTCCAGGAAAATGGTACACCAAACCACTTGCTAGGGGCCATTCAGTCTCTGTATTGCCAAAGCCAGAGCTTGATCCACATTGATAACAACATGTTGAATTCATTTCATGACTGTGGGGTGCCTGATTGCCCAACGTCACAGGATGCCCTCGTGTCTGCCTTTCTTCTGGTTCTCGCTCTATTAATTATGCTGCCATAGCCAACATGCCGGGGTCCCTGCCTGCACACAGCAATAATAAATTCTTCTATTTCCATTTCACTGTTATCTATCTATCTATCTATCTATCTATCTATCTATCTATCTATCTATCTATCTATCTATCTATCTATCTATCTATCTATCTATATATATATATATATATATATATTGAAATCCGCGAAGTAGGATCCCCCCCCCCAAACTGACGCATACGTACATGTATATGTGTATATGATATCAATAAATTCATATTCAATGCTATAAATGCTTATAATAACAATTAAACATTAAAAAATAACATAAGATCGTCTTCTTCTCCTTTCGGCGTTCCCCTTCAGGAGTCGCCACAGTGAATCATCTGCCTCCATCACACCCTATCCTTTGCATCTTCTTCTCTTACACCAACTACCTTCATGTCCTCCTTCACCACATCCATGAAGTGTCTCTTTGGTTTTCCTCTAGGCCTTCTGCCTGGTAGTTCCAACCTCAGCATCCTACGACCAATATACTCACTATTCCTCCTCTGTACATGTCCAAACCAGCTCAATCTAGCCTCTCTGACTTTGTCTCCAAAACGTCTCACATGTGCTGTCCCTCTGATGTGCTCATTCCTGATCCTATCCATCTTTGTAACTCCCAAAGAGAACCTCAACATTTTTATCTCTGCTACCTTCAGCTCTGCCTCCTGTCTTTTCCCCAGGGCCACTGTTTCTAACCCATACAACATCGCTGCTCCATCTGACCTTCTCTGTACTTCTCTATTAACATCCTCAAGGCAAACACTGGATCTGTGGTGCTCTTTCTTGGCATGAAACCAAACTGTTGTTCACAAATGCTGATCTTTGCCCTTAGTCTAGCTTCCACTATTATTTCCCATCACTTCATCGTATCATCACTTCATCAACTTTATCCCTCTGTAGTTGCCACAACTCTGCACGTCTCCCTTGTTCTTAAAAATGGGCACCATCACACTTCTCCATTCCTCTGGCATCCTCTCACTCTCTAAGACCTTGTTGAATGTTCTTGTCAGGAAATCTACTGCTACCTCTCCTAGACACTTCCATACCTCCACCGGTATGTCATCAGGACCAACTGTCTTTCCATTCTTCATCCTCTTCAATGCCCTCACCACTTCACCCTTACTAAGCTTTGCTACTTCCTGGTCCTCGACGGTCTCATTTTACTCATTCATCAGCTCTTCAAAGTACTCTTTCCATCTTCCCAGCACACTTCTGTCATCAGTCAATACATTTCCCTCTCTGTCCTTAATCACTCTAACTTGCTGCACGTCTCTATTTCTCTCCTGTGCCAACCTGTATAAATCATTTTCTCCCACTTTACTTTCCAACCGAGCATACAAGTCATCATAACTCCTCTGTTTGGCCTTTGACACCACTACCTTCACCTTACGTTGTGTCTCCCTGTACTCCTGTTTACTCTCCTCGGTCCTCTCAATGTCCCACTTCTTCTTAGCTAACTGCTTCCTTTGTACACACTCCTGCACTTCCTCTTTCCACCACCAAGTCTTTTTATCTACTCTCCTTCCAGATGACACACCAAGTATTCTCCTACCTGTCTCCCTGAGCACATTAGCTGTAGTTGTCCAGTCATCTGGAAGCACTTCCTGACCACCCAAAGCCTGTTTCAACTCCTCCTTGAAGACAACCCCACACTCTTCCTTTTTCAGCTTCCACCACTTTGTCTTCTGCTCTGTTTTTGTGTTCTTCACCTTCTTCACCACCAGCATCATCCTGCATACCACCATCCTATGCTGTTTGGCAACATTCTCACCCACTACTTCTTTGCAGTCACTGACTTCCTTCAAATTACATCGCTTGCCCAAGATGTATTCTTCTTGTGTGCTCCTATCTCTGCTATTATGTCACCCTATGCTCCTGTCTTTTCTGGAAGAAAGTATTCACCACAACCATTTCTATCGTTTTTGCAAAATCGACCAACATCTCTCCTTCTGCGTTCCTGTCCTGCATACCAAACATACCCGTCACTTCCTCATCCCCTCTGTTTCCTGCACAGACATATCCATTGAAGTCTGCCCCAATGACCACTCTTTCACCTCTGGGGGTATTCTGCATCACTTCATCTAACTCACTCCAGAATCTCTCCTTCTCTTCTAGCTCACATCCTGCCTGTGGGGCATAAGCACTAACAACACTGACCATCACGCCTTCAATTTCTAACTTGAGACTCATCACTCTGTCTGACACACTTTTCACTTCTAGAACATTCCTGACAAACTCCTCCTTCAAGATGACTCCTACTCCATTTCTCTTCCCATCCACACCATGAAAAAACAGCTTAAACCTGCTCATAAGCTTCTAGTATTGCTACCTTTCCACCTGGTTACCTGAACACACAGTATGTCCACCTCCCTCCTCTGCATCATGTCAGCCAGCTCTCTACCTTTTCCTGTCATAGTTACAGCATTCAAAGTCTTTACTTACAGTCCTAGATTCGTGCCTTTCCTCTTCTCTCTCTGCCTACGGACACGCCTCCCGCTTCTCCTTCTTTGACGACTTCAACCAACAGTAGTCCAATTTCCATCAGCACCCTGTTGGTTCACAGCATTGATGGTGGGCGTTGTTAACCCGGGCCTCGACCGATCCGCTATGAAATTCTTTCTTGTGACTCGCATATTTTATTTTGCATTTGTTTTACACCAGATGCCCTTCCTGACGCAACCCTCTGCATTTATCCGGGCTTGGGACCTGCGTGAGGGAGAGACACTGGTTTGTACCCCCCCCCACGGCTGCATTAAAAACAAAAATGACATAAGATGTCATGAAAATATAAATACACACACACATGCAGATGGCACTGCATGAGAAGAAGACGACAGAGACATATGCATGCACACGCGCACGCACACGCAGATGGCATGCACACACAGATGCAACAATGTAACTAATTAGTTTTAATGTAAGATTTTGGGTTGTTTTTGTTTTGTGTTGGTTTAGGGTTTTTTGTTTGTTTGTTTGTTTGTTTGTTAGTTTGGGTTTTTTGGGTTTTTTTTGCAACATTGGCCTTATTTTTGTGGCATTTTCCTAACTTTTTCCTTTATTCTTCATTAATTTCCTTATGTTCATGGATTCTGTCAGAGCCAAAGCTATTAAATCGGGTATTAAGGAGTATATATATATATATATATATATATATATATATATATATATATATATATATATATATATATATATAAACAAGTCGGAAACAAGTCGAGAACTTCAGACCGCTCTGGACCAATTCACAGCTGAGTGTGAAGTGGCTGATATGAGAATAAGCATCTCCAAGTTCGAGGTCATTATTCTCAGCTGAAAGAAGGGTGGAATGCACACTCTGGGTCTGAAAAGACGTCCCGCCCCAAGTGCGTGTGAATCAAGAAGAGGTGAGCAAAAGGAGGTTATGGAAACTGAGAGAGGAGATAAAAAGAAATAACTTCTACAGTATTAAAACAAAAAGGCAGCACAACTAAATTGCTTAGTGTGATTAATGGGTACACTGTATTGTGAACATTAATAATTAAGAATGAAGATAGTTTTTCCAGGAGTGTGCATCGCTGTGCACCAGTGAACTGTTCGCCTTTTAAATTAGGTCTGGTCTGGTGGGTTGTGGTTAAACAAGCCTTCTCAGTACCACCAAGAGATTGAACCATGATGTACTTGGCAATCATTAAGACCTCACATGTAAGCGGTCACATCTGAACGTACAAGCAAATTTCATTTATAAACCGGATTCCAAAAAAGTTGGGACACTATACAAATTGTGGATAAAAACTGAATTCAATGATGTGGAAGTGCCAATTTTCAATATTTTATTCTAAATAGAACATAGATGTCAGGGTCAAAAGTTTAAACTGAGAAAATGTACCATTTTAAAGAAAAAAAATTGATTTTAAATTTCATGGTGTCAACAAATCTCAAAACATTTGGGGCAGGTAGCAATATGAGGCTGGAAAAGCCAATTGCACTTATAATAAACAGCTGGAAGACCAATTACCACTAATGAGGTCCATTGGTAACATGACTGAGTATAAAAAAAGCTTCTTAGAATGGCAGTGTCTCTCAGAAGCGAAGGTTGGTGGAGGATCACCAATTCCCCCAATGTTGCACAGAAAGATAGTGGATCAATATCAGAAAGGTGTTGCCCAGTGAAAAATTGCAAAGAGTTTGAAGTTATCATCATCTACAGTGCATAACATCATCAAAAGATTCAGAGAATCTGGAACAAACTCTGTGCATAAGGGTCAAGACTGAAAAACCATACTGGATGCCCATTATCTTCGGGCCCTTAAACAGCACTGCACCACAAACAGGAATACTACTGTAAGGGAAATCACAGAATGGACTCAGCAGTACTTCCAGAAACCATTGCCGGTGAACACAATCCACTGTGCCATCCGCTGTTGCCAACTGAAACTAGACAGTACAAAGAAGAAGCCATATCTAAATAGGACCCAGAAGCACAGGCATTTTCTCTGGAGTGTGGCAAATTGGAAAACTTTTCTGCGGTCAGACGAATCACGATTCAAAGTTCTTTCTGAAAAACTGGGACGCTATGTCATCCGGACTAAAGAGGACAAGGATGACCCAAGTTGTTATCGGCGTTCAGTTCAGAAGCCTGCATCTATGATGGTATGGGGTTTCATGAGTGCATGTGGCATGGTCAGCTTGCACATCTGAAAAGGCACTGTCAACGCAGAAAGATATATTGAGGTTCTAGAACAACATATGCTCCCATCCAGACATCGTCTCTTTCAGAGAAGATATTGCATTTTTCAACATGATAATGCCAGACCACATGCAGCATTAATTACAACATCATGGCTGCATAGGAAAAGGATCCGAGTATTGAAATGGCCAGCCTGCAGTCCAGCTCATTCACTTATAGAAAACATTTGGAGCATCATCAAGAGGAATGTGCAACAAAGACTCAAGACAGTTGAACAGTTCGAGGCCTGTATTAGACAAGAATAGGACAGCATTCCTATTTCCAAACTTAAGAAACTTGTCTCATTGGTCCCCAGAAGTTTGCAGACTGTTGAAAGAAGAAGAGGGGATGCATCAGTGGTGAAAATGACCTTGTCACAACTTTTTTGAGATTTGTTGACACCAAGAAATTTAAAATCAACATATTTTCCCCTTACGCTAGTAGATTTTCTCATTTTAAACTTTTGGCTCTGTCATCTATATTCTATTCAGAATAAAATATTGAAATTTGGTGCTTCCACATCATTGCATTCAGTTTTTATTCACATTTTGTATAGTGTCCCAACTTTTTTGAAATCCGGTTTGTACAAGATGTCTGTATATCTTTGGAATGACAATTGCATATCTCTGAAGATATATTTCTTTCTTCTTCTTTTCCTTTCAGCTGTTCCCTTCAGGGGTCACCACAGTAAATCATCTGCCTCCATCTCACCCTATCCTTTGCATCTTCTTCTCTTACACCAACTAAGTTCATGTCCTCCTTCACCACATCCATGAATCGTCTCTTTGGTCTTCCTCTAGTCCTTCTGCCTGGTAGTTCCAACCTCAGCATTCTACTACCAATATACTCACTATCCCTCCTCTGTACATGTCCAAACCATCTCAATATAGCCTCTCTGACTTTGTCTCCAAAACATCTTACATGTGCTGTCCCTCTGATGTGCTCATTCCTGATCCTATCCATCCTCGTAACTCCCAAAGAGAACCTCAACATTTTCTTCTGTGCTACCTCCAGCTCTGTCTCCTGTCTTTTCCCCGGGGCCACTGTTTCTAAACCATACAACATCGCTGGCCTCAACACCGTCTTGTACACTTTTCCTTTCATTCTTGCTGATACCCACCTATCACATATCACACCGGACACTTTTCTCCAACCATTCCAACCTGCCTGCCAACAGTAGTCCAATTTCCACCAGCACCCTGTTGGTTAATAGCACTGATGGTGGTCGTTGTTAACCCGGGCCTCGACCGATCTGGTATGACATTCTTTGTTGTGACTCGCATATTTTATTTGGCATTTGTTTTATGCCAGATGCCCTTCCTGACGCAACCCTCTGCATTTATCCTGGCTTGGGACCGGCATGAGGGAGAGACACTGGTTTGTGCCACTTCGTCATGGCTGCATTATATTTATGAAGAGATAGTCAGTTGAATTTGAGGTAAATATTTGCAGTCTTGGAGAAAATTTTTGGACATGCTCAAAATTTGGTGCAAATTCAGAGCAGCTAAAATAAAAGTGAAATGATGCACAGGTCACGTGAATCTGACCCGTCTATATAGAGGCAGCCAGTGGGAATTCTGGCTATTGGAGTCCTGTGCACATCTATTTACAATTTGTTTTCAAAATAAAATAAAAAATCTGCATATTTCCTTCATGCAACATGCTTCTTGCCGTCATACAGACATATATTATATAAATATAATATTATTTCTTAATATAATGTTGGTTGCAATGTCAGTGTATTTACTGCTCAAGCTGCTTTTCGCAACACAGAGAGAGAGGAACACTCATCTCAGATCTGCTCCATTTGTGCAGGGATACCTGCCTGATTCTTCGCTTACATGTGAGTCAGCTTTAACACTTCAAGGTACACAGAAAATTTGTTTACCTTTGAGGATTCAACCTGCGTTATCCCATAGTGTTAGATGCAGTTTTGTCAGAATATATGAGAGCTGGAGAGATTCCTTTAGAAACAGCAGAGTAAGGTTTTCATTTACAGAAAGTTTTATCATGTTGAAATTAACCATGGAACAAGCACTGGATCGATTCAACCATTACATTTCTGATGGGATCCATGAGGCATGCATGGCCTCCGAATGTTATGATATGTTGTCATGGTGGTAAAAAAAAAAATAAGTGCATAGAATAGTGACCTCCATTTGACATAGCTGTATTTTTTCACAACAGATGTTCATATTTTTCAAGTGTCTATATCTAGGTTCATAGGTGAACTATATTTTGTGAGAAACCACCTCCAAAATCTGCCAGGAGCTTCCACGGACTGGCTACAGTAATACCTGCTACGGTTCGCAAGTAACAACTGGTAATTTGAGACCTTAACCTTAGCGTGATGCGTGCACTACTGCACTGTCATCTATAGAATTAATATTGGTAAAAGGCATACAGCTGTCAACAAGGCCAATCATGCAATGAAATATCCTGGCACCATATCTCTTTCTCTGCCCCATCCGGCCTCTCTAGTTGTATCTGTTGTTGATTCAATCATGCCTTGCTGTGGCCTTCAGTGCCAGAGAACATCAGCGCTTTCATAGCCTTCATATGGCATGAATTACATTGTGCCATTGGGGCTTGGCAAACCAAACAACTCTCTATTCTGCTCAGAAATACACAGAAGATTGAAAAAGGAACACAGTTTCAGCAATACACAAACAATATTGCTTAATATGCCTTCTAAAATTTTTAGTATTACGCCAGAGTGTCCTCAACGCCAACACTGCTATGATAGCTGCCTTATTCAGTAACACAATATTAGCTCAATTAGAAACGTGAATATAATGGTGAAGATACCATTGGACAGACTACCATGGTAGTCCTGATAAAATAGAATTTTATGTGGAAATCTAAATCACAAGGATGACCATTAGGCTTAGGGATGAATCATTTCACTTTGCTGATACAGACGTCAGTAGGAGGACCCCACAAAGGCAATAATCAAGTGTGTGTACAGATTTGAGTTGTCTTTGCCAATTCTGTTGCCCAGGCAAAAATACAGTGGTGTAGTGGTTAGCATGGCTACCAGATAAAGCCAGAAGGTCCTGGGTTCAAGTCTCAGGGTTGGTGAGGCTTTCCTAGTTTGCATCTTCTCCCTTTGCTTATATGGGATTTCTCCACCTACTCTGGTTTTCTCCCATAGCCCAAACACATGCAGCTTATGTTAATGGATGGTTCCAAATTGACCCTAGTTGTGTGTGTGTGTGTGTGTGTGTGTGTGTGTGTGTGTGTGTGTGTGTGTGTGTGTGTCTGTATTCGCCCTGCGATGGTCTTGCTGTTTGGCCAGAGGAATCCCTCACAAGCACAGGGAGAACATACAAACTCCACCAAGAATTAAGACTACAACAACTTGCTGCTCTTTCATGAACACACAGCTTGAAAATCTTGCTGTAATTACCTTCAGAACTCCTCTTGGTGGGGCATATTTAAACACGGACTGTTATTGTTGCTCTCAGTTACTCTACTTATGTAAGTCTTAACCATGTCTGGAATTTATTCACTGATACAGATGAGCACAGCAAGAATGATTCAGATGTCGCAAACATCCTTCCACTGTCCAGTTTTTAGGGATATTTTAATTGTATTTTTCTTTTTGGTACAGCACACCGAGTAATGTCAACTTATGTTCATAAAGTAATTTTATGCTGGATTCTTCTTTCTCTTTGTATTTCTAGTACAGTGGTACTTGACTTTAAGAAAGTCTCACCAAACGAAAAATGCAGGTTACGAAACGCATTTTCCTAAAATTTTTGTCTCTTGATACGAAACAAGTTCACATTACAAAAGCGCCATCTTAAAAATTCAAACGTGCCATTCAAACATTCAAACAAAGCTTTTCCATTGGTTGTACTTTTATAATTTTTAACGGGTTTATGGGGTAGTATTGGGAGCCTTGGAACAAATCATGCATTTTACATGTAAAACGCGTGTTCAACTGATGAAAAATGCAGGTCACGAAAAAGGTGCTGGAACGGATTAATTTCCTAAAGTGAGGTACCATGTATTAATGTCACACAAGATAAATAAGGACTGTCGCTATGTCTGTTGGTGGTCGCTGTAAACTCCATCTCTGTAATACCTTTATTACTTCATCTGCAGGATAAAATTCATATATCGTTACCTCAAAATGAATATAAAAATACATAAATAAAATTCTTATCAATAGCACCATGCTGTGCTAATTGTGTATCAGATGCTGCATGAGGAAGAATGTATAACAAGCAGAGGCCTCATGATGGAGAATATAGATAATATAGAAATATAGGGTGTAATATAGGAATATAAAGTAAATGTGTGGGCAGTGTTGGGCAGGTAGTATAGGTGCTGGATCATTGATCCTAACGTCAGGGGTTCAAGCCCCATTCTCAATGTGTTGTCACTGTCCCCACCAGTGCAGCTAACTGGATTATCCAAGGCTGGCCATGTCTCTCACTGTCTATGGTAAGAGGTTCATGTAAAAGAACCATTGCTGACTTTCAACAAGAGTAGCTGCATCACTATCAGCGTGTTTCTGCCCTGCGATGAGCTGGCGAGCCATCCAGGGTGTACTCTGGCCTCGCTCGGAGTCGACTGGGATGGGCGCCAGCCTCCCCGCAACCCCAATTAGGATTAAGTGGTTAAGGAAAATGAACTGATGAAGGGTAAGTGCGATTCATTACAATAGTAGACGGGTGAGTGGCAGAAATGAGACATATGGAAGTGTGTTGAAAAACAAAATTGGAACAGCATGTCGAAAACATGCAAAAGGTCGAGCAATCAGCTTAAGAAATTAAAGGTGCTCATCAGAGTAATTTAAGGTACCGGTAAAGTATTTCTGGGGAATAAAATGGTAAGGGGCAAGATCTCATTTGCTTACTTCTGTATGTAAGTGACAGTGATCTGTGCGCCAAGTACAATGATCTGAAGGACATTAAACATAGCACGCACTGTAGTGGTGAGAAGGCAGAATGATCAAGATGACAAATGCATTTTTTTAAATGTACATTTTATCAAATTATACATTTGTTTGGGATATGATATGCTTGCTTAAGTGATAAAATATAAGTGTTAATCAAAGATACATTATATTGCATGTTATTATGGATGCACAAGCCTGTTCCTCCATTCATATAATTCTATTACTGTAAACTACATATGTGGATTGTATTGACAGAGACACATCACCAACTCGTTGTCTTGGGAGACTTCAACACCCATGTGGGCAGCGATAGTGTGACCTGGAAGGGTGTGATCAATGGGTACGGCCTCTCCAGTCTGAACCTGAATGGTGTTTTGTTGTTGGACTTCTGTGCTCGTCACAGTTTGTCTATCACGAACACCATGTTCAAACATAAGTGTGCCCATAAGTGCACTTCGCACCAGGACACCCTAGGTCATATCATCGGACTTGCGACCATATGTTTTGGACACTCGGGTGAAGAGAGGACCTGAGCTGTCTACCGATCACTACCTGGTGGTGAGTTGGCTTCGGTGCTGGGGGGAGGCTGCTTTCCAGACCTGGCAGGCCCAAGCGTATAATCAGGGTCTGCAGGAAACGTTTGGCGAAGTCCCCTGTCCAAGAGGCCTTTAACTCCCACCTCTGGCAGAGCTACAACCATGTCCCGGAGGAGGTGGGGGACATGGAATCCGAATGGGCCATGTTTCGTGTCTCCATTGCTGAGGTGGCAGCCTATAGCTGTGGCCGTAAGATCGTTGGTGCTTGTCGCGGCGGTAATCCCAGAACCCGGTGGTGGACACCTGTGGTGAAGGGGGTTGAGAGATGGAGGGAATACTTTGAGGACCTCCTCAGTCCCACCAACATGCCCTCCGTGGAAGAGGTAGGCTATGGGGTTTTGGGTGGAGGTCCGCCCATCACTGGAGTGGAGGTCACTGAGGTTGTCAAAAAGCTTCTCGGTGGTCGAGCTCCGGGGTTGGACAAGATCCGCCCGGTATATATCAGGGCTCTGGATGCTGTAGGACTGTCTTGGTTGACACGTCTCTGCAACATCACATGGTCATCGGGGGCTGTACCTCTGGATTGGCAAACTGGGGTGGTGGTCCCAATTTTTAAGAAGGGGGACCGGAGGGTGTGTTCCAATTATCAGGGAATTACACTCCTCAGCCTACCTGGGAAAGTCTATGCAGGGGTACTAGAGAGGAGGATCTGAGCGATAGTCGAACCTCAGATTCAGGAGGAACAATGTGGTTTTCGTTCTGGCCGTAGCACTCTTGACCAACTCTATACACTCCACAGGATTCTGGAGAGGGCATGGGAGGGTGCCCAATCTGTCCACATGTGCTTTGTGGATTTGTGAGACAACGGTCACAGGTGGAGTTTGAGTCCTCTAAGTCATCACAATGCCGCCTGAGCACACTGGAAATGTTCTTCCGTGAGTATTCCGTGGGGATCCGTGGATGAACGGGACTGTTCCGTAGCCGTTTTTGACCATATAGTAGAGGGGGGAAGACTTGTGGATAAGTTACGGAGCATATGCGGTATAAAAGGAAAGATTACGGACCGTTTGTAGAAATGATGGAATGTTTACGGAAAGGCCACGGAACCAAAAGGAACACTCATGGAAAATGTTTCCGTGAACGTGCTTTTGAACATGTTCAAAAGCATGTTCACGGAAGATTTTGGTCTGCTGGAAGTGGAGAAACACATAAGGAATCATACAGAATGACACGGAAGATGAGGGAATAATTGCGGAATGTTTGCGGATGACATTTTTGCTTCCGTAAGTCTGCCGCGCTCCAGTGAAATGGGGGTATTATGTATATTATCTCTTCTCTTATTACTATTATCACTGCTATGAAATTCAGGTGTAAAGAGTTAAAGATCTTAAAACCAAAATAGAGCAAAATTTATTTGATATGAATCATTAATTGAATATATCAGAATCTCCTCCATCGTTTTAAAAGAAATTCAATAAAAAAATAAGACTTCTCAACCTTTCACATTTGGGCCAATGCATTGCATGTAAACAAAGAAGTTCTATGCTACATCTTGGCTTTAATTATGGAGCCAGAGTTCCCATCACCCACCTGTTTAATGATAATTTTTAGCAGCTGGAGCTTGATCTATAATTATCTGTGGGTGAGGACGGAACAGGATGAACTGGCAAGTAGCATGAAATCACTCTTACCTGTGTTGAATTCCGTGTGTGTCTGTATGCTTGCAGGAAAAAGAGCTAAGAGCACAATCCTGTGTGTGTGTGTGTGTGTGTGTGTGTGTGTGTGTGTGTGTGTGTGTGTGTGTGTGTGTGTGTGTGTGTGTGTGTGAGAGGTAAGGTAGGTAAGTCTGTTGGGTTTTTACACCGGAGCCTTGTGGCTCATCAGGCCGGTGCTTATCCCCGGGTTCCATAGCGTGAAGCGACCAG
>CM045737.1:10591225-10598725 GCA_024760905.1 Plotosus lineatus
CTTCCTGTGAGCCAGCACTGCCACCTTGCTTCCTGAGTACAGCTCTTTATCTTTATCTATAGAGAGGTTTTAAGCATAACACGGTCTTTTTTTGTGGAAGAGATTTGCTCCATCTCACCCCGTACATCTCTCTTCTCACCTCCTGTTTCCTGTACTTATGTTTCCTCTGTTCATTTCATCTGAAACTGAGAAACAATCGTTAGCGCAGGAAGAGCAGAGACCATTGTGGAGAAAAATAAACATGGTGATTTGTTATGTCTGCTTTTGTGTTTATTGATATTTGGAGTCGTCTGGCTACTTCTGTCTATTGTCTGATGGATTTCCAGTTCAAGACTTTTTCATGAGACAGAGATTCCTCATGAACGCTGTCAGAGAATTTTTCATTTATTCAGTCATTCACCAGACTGCTTAATCCCATTAGGATCATAGAATGGCCTATCTCAGCTGACACTGGGTGAAGGTGGGGTATATCCTGAATAGCTTGCCATTGCAGGGCCACATACACACACACACACACACACACACACACATAAACATTCACCCTCGCATCCACGCCTTGAGCCAATTTGGAACAGCCAATTCGCCAAATATGTGTGTTTTTGGACTGGTGGGTGAGGACACAGTGAAATAGGAGGACGCCTATGCAAGCATGGGGAGAATATGCTGCTATCAGCTGGACATGCTTATAATTACCACTCTCTCACTGTGTCGCCACCTTTCATGAAAATCAAGTTATAATGATTCAACAACTATAATGAAAGATCATGGCATTACTGCAATCACGTAAAGCCTATACATTGCACAACAGGTCTGTCTGTCTTCCTTTCAGCTTTTACTCGGGAGTCGCCACAGCGAATCCTCTGATTCGCACGTTTGATTTGGCAGAGGTTTTTACGTCGGATGCCCTTCCTGTCACAACCCTTTTTAGCAAGGGACAGAAACACGCTGACGACTTTGCAGCTACTCTTTATGAAAGTCAGCAATGGGTCTTTTACATGTCTCTCACCATAGACAGTGAGAGACATGAGAGACATGGCCCGCCTTTGATAACCCAGTTAGCCGCACTGGAGGAGACAGTGACAACCTTGTGGAGAGTGGGACTCGAACCCCCAACCTTTGGATCAGCGATCCAGCACCCTATACCACTAGACCACCACTGTCCCTAGACATTGCACAACAGGTATACAACAAAAATTTTTTAAAATTATAACGGCACTTGTGGGGGGTGTGTCATAGGACACTTACCTGTTGGATGATGGAAAATGTCATTGTAGACATGGAGTCTTATACATTCATTTATGCATTTTTCTAAACAGTCTAATTCTAATTAAGGTCGCGGGGAGGCTGTTGCCCATCTGAGCCAACTAAGTGAGGGTGATATACACCCAGGACAGCTCACCTGGCCAACGTAAGACCAACATACACGCACACAAACAATGCACACAACTATTCACACTTACTGTCATACCTCGGGGCGATTTGGAACTGCCAATTAGCCTACTGTGCATGTTTTTGGACTTTGTGAGAACATGCATAATCCACACAGAAAGGTCCGAGACTATTTTTTCATGCATTTCTTGACTCACCAGATCTGTTGTTCAATGCCCTTCATAGTAGGGTGGAGTGAAAATTGTGAAAAAAAATTTTTTTTGATTATTTTTACTTGGAATAGCAATAAAAGGATGTGGAGAGGTGTCATATAAAAGATTTTAAAAGTTCATCTTGATAAGTTGATATCTTAGGCTCCCCCAAGAGCACTGAAATGACCATATTTGGGCATTTTTACTGAAAATGTTTAATTCTGATATAGTGATCCAATTTGCTTCTATATTATCAAAAACATATATTTTAGGAAGTTTGGCACAGTGTTAACATATATTGTCTCAAAAAAAAAAAACATTTGTCACAAGTACATTTGTCAGGACACTTGCAGCTAAAACTGTCAAACAAATGATCTGCCTTGCATCGAAATGTGTCAATTCGGCTGATGTAGCTGTCGCTGTCGTTTTTACTCTTGTACGGCTTGAGAAGATTCGTGAATTTTGTGTGGTACACCTTCACGAACTGGACGGCTCGTCTGTACGACACAGTTGGTATCGAGGCTTTACTCCAAATGTTGATGACATCAGTGATCACTATATCGGCGACATCAGTGAATGATGCCCGATACTTCTTTTGTTTTTCTGTGAGTGTATGTCGAGACAGGAGGTAGAACTTCATAACATCCCTGCACGTAGGAAGAGTATTGGCTGGAAGTTTTACTGGAGCGCCGAATACCGTACAGATCGGTGGAGCGCTTTTCTCTCTCGTACCTTGAGCCATATCTGATATAAAACCAAAACAAGAAAATATTAAATAAAATAACATCACCGTTATCACGATATGGTCCGCAAGTGTTACTAGTACATTAGGCCTAGTTGAGACACAATTTCAAAACCGTAAACCAAATATTTAGGGCTAAAAAAGGCAGATTTTACCTAATTTCGCAAGAAACTGAAAAAAAAGAGTTCAATCTTCTTTCCGGTACGATGCTGTCGTCACTGGCGATAGTTTCCTCTACTAAACTACTGAGTCTTGACCTTTCCAGTCATACCCAATCTGTGAACTGTGAATGTTCTAATTATTTAGAATTATTCCCTTTGTCAGCAATCACGCGCTCGCGTGCTCTCAAAATTGACTCGACATACCTTATTTCGAGTGAGTTGGGGGAACCTACAATTTTTTTTTTTTTTTTTTACAGATTTTTAATATTTTGCATACGTTTATAACTGGTATTGTTACGTCTTTTCAACACTATTCTGAATCGCTTGTGAAAAACTATATGTGTCACTCCACCCTGCTTCATAGTCCTATGGCCGTGCTATGATAAACATCTCTCAAATGCTTTTGGAGTCATCACAGTGCATCTTATAGTAATCCTATGACTATCCTGTGGACCTAGTTGCATACCCACATGTATTGTACAGCATTTTTATCACAATGCAAACATACATATCATGGAACTCGTACATCAATTATGTGCTGCTTTTCATTTCCCATGAAGCTTCCAAAATCATTAAAATGAAAATAAAACATACTGTCCCTGTATAAGATGTTGGACATTGAGTCATTGAACTCTGCAAAGAAACCAGCATTCCGTAGAGGAAAGCCACACAGATATGTGGAGAAGATGCAAACTTTACACACACACACACACACACACACACACACACACACACACACAGAGAGAGAGAGAGAGAGAGAGAGAGAGAGAGCAAAAAACACCTGAGTTCAGAAATCCTACCTAGCACCTTCTAGAATGTCCGTCCATGGGACAGGCAACATTGGAGCCAGAAAAAAAGATGAACTTAGAACTGAACATGGCACCCTGAACCATGTGGCAGCAGCACTACCCAAATTAACACCTTGCTGCCCATATAGCTCTAAAATTATTTACATTCACAACAGTAGTTCGTTGATTTATCACAACAACCAACAAATTCATTATCCTTCTTCGTACCACGTACCCTGTTTATGGTTGCGGTATAGCTGGAGTCAATCCCAATCGACCCTGAACGTAAGTCAGAGCCCACTCTGAATAGCTTGCCATGCCATTGCAGTGCTAACACAGCCAAACAGCCATTCACCCTCAAATTCGCATTCACACTTAAAGGAAACACAGAGTAGTTCAAGTATTTGTGCTGTTGTGGGAAACCAGAGCGCCCAAGAGAAACCCCTGTAACCATGCGAAGAACATGTCAACTTCACACAGATACTACCTTGCCAACCCTGGGACTTGAACCCGAGATCTTCCTGCAAAGAGGCGAGAGTGCGAACCATTGCATTGCCATTTATTCGACCAGCAAATTCAGTCATTCCATTTTATTTTCCCACTCCAAGCATTTCTAAAATATTTGGATTGTGGCAGTCCTTATGAGTCCATATCACAAAAGGCATACGACCTGAACAAACAGGAAGTCTGTTAGATGCCAAGCCACAATCATTAATGAGTTGCGGAGATGCCTGGCATACTTTGTCCTAACCATTGACTCGATAAGCAGATGTCACACGGCCTCTAAACATGGCTCTGCTCGGTAACAACTAAGTGTTAAAGCCTGGTATTTACCGTCTGAAATACTGCAGCCGTCACAAACACCTCCATGACAGTGACGCCACTGAACAGATAATCACCAGAGAGCCAGAAGTCATGTGCTAGCCTGCATGCTATCAGGTATCAGGTTGCACTGTTACTCTGGATTTCTTATTTTTTTTATTCTTATTACTTGCTGTATTTAGATGAGGATATAAATAACAAACTTCAAATGATGTCTAAGAAATATTGATTCATTTTTCTTTTCTTTTTTTTTTTTTTTATCACAAATCCATGGGGATCATCGAGAAACAAAACAAGCAATACCATTGACACGATAATAATGTTGACATAATAATGAACATAATGCTCGGCTGTACTAAGATCCCTCTCTAGCCAAACACTTGACACCATTCCAGCAGCCATTTAGTTGCCTTCAGGGACCCCAACAGTCACCTAGCACCAACATACACATATATACACAGTCTCCAGTGATTTCGACTATACCAGCTCTCCAGCACTGTCACAGCTGAGGACAGATAAAAACTTAAGGATGGTCAAATTCAAGATGTAATGTTCCGATAAAAAGAGACCGCTAGGCTGAAACTCTTTAAAAATCCATTCCTTAATTCATTAATTTTTGAACTGCTTAATTCTAATTTGGATCCTGGTGCCCATCTCAGCCGAAGCTGGACGATGACAGAGTACACCCTGGACGGCTCGCCAGGCCTTTGCAGTTCAGAAACACGCCGACAACTATGCAGCTACTCTTTTACATGTCGCTTACCATAGGCAGTGATAGACAAGGCTGGCCTTTGATAACCCAGTGAGCTGCACTGGGGGGACAACAGTGACAACTGAGTGATAGTGGGACTCGAACGCCCGACCTTGGGATCAGTAATCTACCAGCCTACCACCAGGCCACCACTGCACATCGTTGAGAATCATGCGAGTAATTAATTTTAGTAATCTATTTCATGTTAACACAGTGAACCCTCACTTTCCTACAATGCCGAATATCCGCGAAGTAGGATCAACACCCCTGACTCAAATATACGTACATGTGTATATAATATCAATAAATACATATTCAATGCTATAAATGCTTATAATAACAATTAAGCATTAAAAAATAAGGCATAAGATGTAAATAAAATATAAACACACACACACACACACACACACACACACACACACAAATGCGCACCCAGACGTGCACACACATACAGACATGCGCGCACACACACAGATGCACGTGCATACATTCAGATCCGCACCTCACATAAAAATGTAAGTATTTTTGATAGGGGGTTTTGGGTTGTTTTTTTTGTTTTGTTTTTGTTTTTGTTTTGTTTTTTTTGTTTTTTTGCATAATTTTCCTTGTTTTGTGGCATTTTCCTTAAATTTTTCCCTATTTTTCTTTACTTATCATAATTTTCAAAATTTTCTATGAATATTTTTTTAAAAAACCCGCGATGCACTGAAGCCGCAGGAATTGAACCGCGAAGTACCGAGGGATCGCTGTATATCATTTTTAACCCCATAATGGCATCAAACCATTGCATATATCACTTATCCATCAGGGTCAAAGATGAAGCCGGAGACAATCCCAGCTGACTTTGAATGAGAGGCAGGGTTACAACATGAATAGTTTGTCAGTCTATTACAAGACGAATTAAGACAGAAACAATGGTCTATGGGAGGAAACTAGAGCACCTAGAGGAAACCTACACAAGCATAGAGAGAACATGCAATAAACACCAAGATTCAAACCCTGAACATTCTCACTGATAAAATATGATAAAATCAATTCGAGCCTTTTCAGCTCACACTGTGGAGTGCTCTTTCACAAAATTACACTGCCCGAGGGAAAGAGGTCAAAGATGAGGAACCGTAGTGTATGAAGAGGACACAGGGCAGCCAAAGTCATTAAGTCAGTGTGTAGTGAGGGAGATTTATGACCCCTCATTGATCAGATTAAAGGGGGTTGTGGTCAAACGGTGGTCAGGTTACAGTCCGTCTTTGGCTGTGTTTTTAAGAGATGTACTATACAGTATTTAAGTAGCCCTTGTGTAGGCATAATTGAGTTTTGCATTGCGTATTGAATTTTTATTTACTACTGTACTGCACCAGCCTATGGATGAGGTCTTTCTCCTGGATTTCCAAAAGGAATTTAAATACAGTACAGTGATACCTCAGCTCACGAACATAATTGGTTCCCAGAAAGTGTGTGTAAGGCGAAAAGTTCGTCTTCCGAACATTTATTTCCCATAAGAAACCATTAAAATGAGAATAATCCGTTCCCAGGTCCCCATAAAACATAATTTTTTACTAAATAAGCCTTAAAACTACACAAAAATATACCTTATTTTATGTATAATAAATGTCTATTGTATTGTAATTAAAGAAATAAACTGTACTGTATAATAAAGTGGTTTTATTTACCTTTGTGATGGTAGTTGATGGCTTGATGGAATGGAGTGGGAGGAGGAGGGAGGGAGGGAGGGAGGGACTTACTGTTTGGAAGGAGAGTTTGGAAACGCCTACTGTTTGGAAACACCCTTAGCCACACACGCACCCTTAATAGCTTCCTTGTTCTTAAGGATGGGAGCAATGGTAGACTTAGCGTACTGGTACTGGGACGCTGAGTCACACAAACGCACACCTCGTTCGTGTTTTTCAATGATCTCCGCCTGTGGTGGGGTCTTTTTCGGTCCCATAATAGCAAAAGTACACTCAATATGGTCCAAAATGTCTATCAAACACAAACCACGTCCGCACTCAAAGAAAGGGGTGACGAACTGTGACGCCGTGGGCGTCGTCAGCTTCTCGTGGTCGCCACCGTGGGCGCTTGTTCGACCGCGTGGTTTGGTTCGTCCGCCGAAAACTAGTTCGTCAGCAGAGACTATATGCTCGCAAATTTAATGTTCTTGAGGCGAAAAGTTCGTGAGCTGAAGCGTTCGTCAGCGGAGGTTTTACTGTACTGTGAATGTCAATTTTTTGGTAGGTTATCAGCACTTTCTTTCAAAAACCTGCGTCTCTGCAAGCTGTCTTCACAGATAGGGATCGATGGAAGTGTTCCTGAGCTCATGCAGTGATTTTCATGACAGAATCGTGCTTATTTTTAATGCAGTGCCCCCTGAGGTCCTGAAAATCATGGGAGTCTACCATTGACTTTCAAGCTGGTCCACTGGGCTCAGAGATTCCTCCAAACTTTTGGAATCTTTTGATGATGTTATATATTACAGATGATGAGCTGGTCAAAGTTTTCGAACATTATTCTGAAATTGTTCTGCAATTGTGACCCGTCAAGGCAAAGTGGGTATTAAGTCGAGAATCATTAACTGCTTTGCTGAACTTTTAACACAATCTTCACCAAAGTTTCTTGCTCAAAACATCGAAAATTCCTGGCAGGTTTAGACTAGTTATTG
>CM045737.1:10608725-10643725 GCA_024760905.1 Plotosus lineatus
TCAATCGTCCCTATTCACCCACAGCCAACGCGAGGATGTTCATCATTTGTTTACTTTCGACACGTGGGATTCCAAGCCTTTCTCCGCCAGTGCAGGTGCCGCTTCTAAATTTACCTTGCTGCAGGTGCTTGGTGACGATGGGACCCTTTGTTCAGTTCAATTCATTTTCTGTAACCGCTTCATCCTAATTTGGGTCACGGGGAGGCTGGTGCCCATCCCAGCCAACTCAGGGCAAGGGCAGAGTACACCCTGGACAGCTCGCCAGGCCATCGCAGGGCGGAAACACGCTGACGGCGTTGCAGCTACTCTTGTCGAAAGTCAGCAATGGTTCTTTTACATGCCTCACACCATAGACAGTGAGAGACATGGTCGGCCTTTGATAACCCAGTTAGCTGCACTGGGGGGGGACAGTGACAACCTTGCGGAGAGTGGGACTCGAACCCCCAACCTTTGGATCAGCGATCCGGCACCTTATACCACTAGACCACCACTGCCCCGTACGGACCCTTTGTTTAATGTGTATTTTGTTTATCTTTAAGCTGTAAGTATTATTCTGCCTTACTTTGTTTATATTATTAAATTGTATATAAGTTATGTCGTGGTCTGTGTCATGCTTTACTGGTTTCACAGGGCAATTTACTTCTAAGTTCTATACGTAACAAAATTGGGGGCTCGTCCGATAGAATCCATTTGGCGTACGTAACAGGTTCATTATAGGACAGCCTTTATTTCGAATTAATTTAAATAAAGCTTGATCTCACAGGACGGCTAACGGTATTCCAGTTGGGTAATGCTTGAAAGTGCACTCGCAGTTTGTCGTGGTTCCTTTGAGTAGGTGGCATCATCATTTTCATGCTTTAAAGTGGAAATAAACTCTAATCTCATTTTCTGATGAATAAATAATAATCTGAGTTTTACATTAAAGCTTTGATTGAATATACTCAGCACGGTTTGCTTGCACTCCTGTGTAGTATGTACTTATCTCTGAATGAGCGGGTTATAAATAAAAAGCTGCTTTTTCGCTAGTTCAGCTCAGAGCATATGACACTCACCCGGCCTGCCTTTGTAATGGTAAATAAATAAATAAATAAATAAACTACAGCGATTTTCTTTAAGTTTTTTTTTTTTTTTTTTTTTTTTCCATGTAGGCAGTGGTGGCCTAGCAGTATAGGTGCTGGATCACCGATCCTAAGGTTGGGGGTTCAAACCCCATTCACCACAGGTTGTCACTGCCCCCCCCCCCCCCCCCAGTACAGCTAACTGGGTTATTGAAGGCCGGCCATGTAGACATCTCACTGTCTATGGTGTGAGCCATTGCTGACTTTCATTAAGAGTAGCTGTCAGCATGTTTTTTTGCGCCACGATGGCCTGGCGAGCTGTCCAGGGTGTACTCTGCCCTCGCTTGGAGTCGGTTTGTTCCTCATGCTAGGTGGATGTTACTGGTTTAAATAATCTCCCAGATATTCTGTCTGCAGGTCCATTTAGAAATATTCACCTCACCTTTGACAAATAATTGTTAATCAAACAATAGCGGTTGGTCAGCCAAATGCCTGAATATTTAACCCAGTTCGACATAAATCCATAAAAATATTAGATTTATTAGAAACTTATATCTATTTTTTTATTCATAAGGTTTATAGTTTGAGTCCATTGAATTAAATTGTTCATTCATTCATTTTCCAAACCGCGTAATCCTAATTAAGGTTGCAGGGACTCTAGCTGGCACCCATCTCAGTCGGCTTTGGATGAGGGCAGAGTACACCCTGGACAGCTCGCCAGGCCGACACAGGGCAGAGACACACTGACGGCTATACAGCTACTCTTGACGAAAATCAGCAATGGTAGTTTCACATGAACCTCCCACCGCATGCAGTGAGAGACATGGCCAGCCTTTGGTAACCCAGTTGGGTGCACTGGAGGGACAACAGTAACAACCCATTGATAGTGGGGCTTGGACCCCGACCTTGGGATGAGTAATCTAGCACCTTCCCACCAGGCCACGACTGCCCGTGTGATTTTAATTGTAATTAAGAATTTTCCAGGCTGGCAGATTTTGTCTGGTATTGTAGGCACTTCCACGTTTACCTCAAGCATGACACTGATATTAATAATGTTTACCTTTTGTATGACCAACGCGGAAGTTACTGTCAAGCGACAATTTTCATTTCGCAGGAAATTTGATGTGCTTGCTTGTTTGTCCGCAATCTATGAGTGTGCGCTCAGTTCTAGTAAAGGTATTACTTTCGCGTGGGCTATATACACCGTTCACGTTATTACTAGACATTTGAGAACTTACAGATATTGTGCTGAAGTAAAGTAATATTATAACAGTCATTCTATTTACATAGACAGGGACTTTAGAATCAGTCTAACCCCGGGATCGAATTCGATCATCAGAAGTTCAACTTCGTGTTGTAGCTAGACAGAGCCTACGTGTGCCCGAGTTCCCATAACGTGCGAAAGGTCAGTGAATGTTTGTTTGTTCCACCAGTCTTTTTTTTTTTTTTTTTTTTTTTTTTTTTTCCTTTCTGGGTGGAAAATTGTACAGAATTATGTGTTTTGCATAAAACCTTTGCTGAGTGCCCCAATGACTTTCATTATAACTATGTATTGAGTGAGCTGGTTTTGTTTTCTTTTGTTTTTCATTAGAATTTGAACATGGTGGAATTGTCGCCAACAATTGAATATACATAACGGATGTGACGGGCCCTGAATAACTGACTCACTGAAAACATTCTCCTTTTTCATTATTCACTTCTCTGTAAGAATTTCTCCAATTAGAAATAACTTTTGTTCTGTTTGGATTAGAAATCTAACTTCCTCTTTTTAATGAATTTGAGATGAAGGTTTTTACACTCATGTAGTATAAAGAGTCAGTGATGGATATGGAATAAGTCATATTATTACTGCAGGCCTTCTGCATCAAACAACGAAACACGCTTACACTGCTCACCGCGGTGTTTATAACCTTCTCTCTTCTCTCTATTTTCTGATATTGTTTATTTATACACAGGACATAGTAGCTCAGGCTGCCACATACAGGGATCCCTCACTTTCCACGGTTACTGGGGGCCGAGATTCCCCCGCGACCACTGAGTTCCGCAAAGTAGGTCCACCAACGACTGATGTATATGTACATGTATATGTCTATATAATATCAATAAATATATATTCAATGGAATAAATGCTTATAATAACAAACATTAAAAATAATGCATAGGGCAGTGGTGGTCTAGTGGTATAAGGCGCCGGATCGCTGATCCAAAGGTTGGGGGTTCGAGTCCCACTCTCCACAAGGTTGTCACTGTCCTCCCAGTGGAGCTAACTGGGTTATCAAAGGCCGGCCATGTCTCTCACTGTCTATGGTGCGAGGCATGTAAAACAACCATTGCTGACTTTCGACAAGAGTAGCTGCAAAGCCGTCAGCGTGTTTCCGCCCCGCTATGGCCTGGTGAGCTGCCCAGGGTGTACTCTGCCCTCGCCTTGAGTTGGCTGGGATGGGCACCAGCCTTCCCGTGACCATAATTAGGATGAAGCGGTTACAGAAAATGAAATGATGAACTGAAAAATAATGCATGAGATGTAAATAAAATATAACTACATACACATGCAGACGCGTGCGCACGCACAGAGATGTGCAACTCACAATAATGTGAATAGTTTTGATGGGAGGTTTGGGGTTGTTTTTTATTTTGTGCTTGTTTAAGGGTTTTCCTTTTTTTCTTTTTTTTTTCTTTTGATTAATTGGCCTTGGTTTTGCGATATTTTAATCAACTTTTTCCCCAATTCTTCCTTAATTTTGTTATTTTTAAATTAAATTAATATTAAAAAAAAAAAGCGATGCACCGAAGCCGCATGAATCGAAGCGTGAAGTAGCGAAGAATCCCTGTATTTTGGCCCTGACGATTTAACTCAATTCACTTTTAGTCATCGGGTTATTGATGGAGGAATTGAAATCGAGAGACACAGCAAGATTTCTTTGACTGAAACGGTGATGCTGTATTTTTATGTAATTAATGAAAGTATTGTGAGACTTATTTGAGTTTAGAGAATTTCCGTTTAAATTCAGAGCTGATGCCTTATTGACTGTGTATCACTTTTATGGTAATGTAGTGAGATGATGTCCCTCACTAAACTGTGTGTGTGTGTGTGTGTGTGTGTGTGTGTGTGTGTGTGTGTGTGTGTGTGTGTGTGTGTGTGTGTGTGTGTGTGTGTGTGTGTATGTGTGTGTGTGTGTGTGTGTGTGTGTGTGTGTGTGTGTGTGTGTGTGTGTGTGTGTGTGTGTGCGTGTGTGTGTGTGTGCGTGTGTGTGTGTGCGTGCGTGTGTGTGTGTGTGTGTGTGTGTGTGTGTGTGTGTGTGTGTGTGTGTGTGTGTGTGTGTGTGTGTGTGTGTGTGTGTGTGTGTGTGTGTGTGTGTGTGTGTGTGTGTGTGTGTGTGTGTGTGTGTGTGTGCGTGTGTGTGTGTGTGTGTGTGTGTGTGTGTGTGTGTGTGTGTGTGTGTGTGTGTGTGTGTGTGTGTGTGTGTGTGTGTGTGTGTGTGTGTGTGTGTGCTTTGGTGTGTGTGTGTGTGTGTATGTGTGTGTGTGTGTGTGTGTGTGTGTGTGTGTGTGTGTGTGTGAGTGTAATGTAGTGCAGGTGTGAAATCTCATATTTGCAAGGAGGAGGAGTGCAGCATGCGTCAGAGCCCATTGTTAAGGTTGTTTGTGTAACCTCAAACAAAGTATGTTTGGTGTGCATGCATATGTTTGCATGTGTGTGAGTGTGCGTGCATGTGTGCGTGCGTGCCTGTGTGTGTGTGTGTGTGTGTGTGTGTGTGTGTGTGTGTGTGTGTGTGTGTGTGTGTGTGTGTGTGTGTCAACCGGGAAAGCCGTTCGCCTCTGTACCACTCGCCCACACTCCGCTCTTTCACAATTGACATTCACACACTCTTGCATTTTCTTTCGTTTATCCTCTGTTCATTTTCGAGACTCGCTTTCTCAGTGGTAAAAAAAAAAAAAAAAAAAAAAAAAATGACTATCAGTTTCAAATATGCTGTAAAGAACCAAAGTGAAGCACACAGAGACACACTTATCGAGACATAAAGCTGAAGGAGTCTCCCAGGCAGAGTAATGAATTTGTTCAAACTCTGGTAGTTGTTGTTGAATTCTTAGTCATGTGCAAATGTTCATCAATGTCTCGGAAAAGTAAGTTCACAGTAATAAGAAATTCTCTGGGTCTGTGTAGATGTAGATGTTTCTGAATCACATCAGATTGTTTTTCTGTTTATTAGAGCCTGAACACCAGAGATGTAGGAATTAGACGAATACCTCACCATAGATCTGAAACTTGAAATGTAATCAGAGTTAATAATTTATAAGGTAAAGTAAAGTTGATTGGGTTTTTTACACCTGAGCCATAGTGGTCATCAGGCCGGTGCTTATTCCTGGTTTCTGTAGCGTGAAGCAACCAGGAGTTCAACCAGGACGCTAGTCCATCGCAGGTTACCTTCCCAGTATACTTTTACTGGGACCTATTTATACTGCTGGGTGAACAGAGGCACACTTGTGGTCGAGACCTTACCCAGGGGTCTTAGCGCAGTGGGAGTCTAACTGGGATTTGAACACACAACCTCTCGATCATGAGAACAGCACCTTAACCACTACGCCACTGGCCCCACCAAATAATTTATAAAGGGTTATATAAATATAATCTATAAATAAGTCTTACACATATGACTGAAAATTGACTCTGATTCGCTTGTTCACGTCATTACATCACAAACACTGGTTCACACTCAGTGTCAAAGAAAATTTATCAAAATATACTCTCGATACTATATCTTATTGTCACTTTTTGAATTTTTACACATATTTCCTTGCTGGGCCGGTGGTGGCCCGGTGTTAAGGTGCTGGATCACTGATCCCAAGGTTGGAGGTTCAAGCCCCACTCTCAGTGGTTTCTCAATGCTGCCCCCCATCCCCCCGGTGCAGCGAACTGGGTTATCAAAGGCTGGCCATGTCTCTCACGGTCTATAATGAGAAGCATGTAAAATATCGATTGCTTAACCGTCAGTGTGTTTTTGCCCTGCAGTGGCCTGGTGAGCTATCCAGGGTGTACTCTGCCCTTGCACAGAGTCAGTTGAGATGGACACCAACCTCCCCAACATCCTAGTTAAGATTAAGCGGTTCACAAAATGAATGAATGGATTCCTTTACTGTCTATATCTTCATATATATCACTTTATATATCACAGATGATTTGCCTAAACGCTTGTCCATTGAGGACGGTTAAACCGGAGACACATTCCTTGTTTGTGTTCACATACTTGGCCATTTAAGCAGCATCTTCTTCTGATTCTGATTTTACAGTATATCTGTATGCACTGTATTGCAAACATTAGTCACTGACCTAAAACGTAAACAAATAGATAAATAAATACTGGTTTGTTCATCAGCGTTTCTATTGTAAAGCCATGGAGGAAGACTTCTTCTTCTTTCTTCTTCTTTTCCTTTCGGCTGCTCCCTTCAGGGGTCGCCACAGCAAATCATCCGCCTCCACCTCACCCTGTCCTCTGCATCTTCTTTTCTGACTCCAATGACCTTCATGTCTTCCTTCACCACATCCATAAATCTCTTCTTTGGTCTTCCTCGAGGCCTTCTGCCTGGTAGTTCCAACCTCAGCATCCTACTGCCAATATACTCACTATCCCTCCTCTGTACATGTCCAAACCATCTCAATCTAGCCTCTCTGACTTTGTCTCCAAAACATCTTACGTGGGCTGTCCCTCTGATATACTCATTTCTGATCCTATCCATCCTCGTTACTCCCAGAGAGAACCTCAACATTTTCATCTCCGCTACCTCCAGCTCTGCCTCCTGCCTTTTCCTCAGCGCCACTGTTTCTAATCCATACAACATCGCTGGCCTCACCACCATCTTGTACACTTTTCCCTTCATTCTTGCTGACACTCTCCTATCGCACATCACACCGGACACTTTTCTCCAACCATTCCAGCCTGCCTGCACACGCTTCTTCACCTCTTTTCCACACTCTCCATTGCTCTGGATTGTTGAGCCTAAGTACTTAAAATCCTCTACCTTCATCATCTCTGTTCGCTGTAACATCACCGTTCCTCCTGGGTCCTTCTCATTCACACACATGTATTCTGATTTTCTGAGGCTAACCTTCATTCCTCTCCTTTCCAGGGCATACCTCCACCTCTCTAGATTTTCCTCCACTTGACAACTTTGCTAAAAGACTTTAATATGGAATCATATGGTAACCAAGAGAGATTGAAACCCTGGAAGATTTTACCCCTGTAGGTCCGAACGTCCTAAATTCATTCATGCGTTCGTTTTTTTAAACTGCTTAATCCTGATCATGGCTGTGGTGGGTTGGCGCACATTTCAGCCAACTCTGAACGAAGACAGGGTACACTCTGAACAGCTCGCCAGGTCACTACAGGGTCAACACTCACACAACCATTCACACACACACACACTTAAGGGTGATCTGGAAAAGCCAGTTTAGCTATAGTGCATGTTTTTTGGACTGGGGAGGAAACCGAATTAACTGGAAACCCGGAAACCTATGCAGGCACAGGGAGAACATCCAAACTCCACAGAGAAACACTCGAGCTGGGAATCAAACCCAGGCCTCAGTGCTGTGACGCAGATGTGCTAACCACTGCGTCATCGTGCCACCCATCATAGATACTTATACTTTTATTCATAATGAAATTATTAATAATGAATTTAAGATAGGCAGCACAGTTATTAATAAGAACAACAGTTGAGACATACTTCAGCAGCTGGATGTACAATTGTACATCTGCCTGTTTACGTGCAATTAAGCTGTTTCTTGTTGTTGTTGTTGTTGTTTTTTAATCACCCCCTATTAAGTAAGAAAACTACATCACCACTATTACTCAGAAGAACCACCTCAGGCTTTCCAGACATGTGATACACCGAGTTACACCGCAATACAATGCAGATACCACATTTTACAGACTGTAAGAAAGAATCTTCATTATAAAAAAGCACATAGTTGTGTATGGGTCGGCCCTGCATGAAAACAGCTGAGACATCTGCTGGTTCATGTTGAATAAGAGGTGCAACTCTTTAGCATGGCTGCCGACATGTTTTCTGCACGTGACGGGCAGTTTCTTATCAAATTACAGCAAAACGGGAAACAACCATCAAGAGTAAAGATCTTCTTCTTCTTCTTCTTTTCCTTTCGGCTTTTCCCTTCAGGGGTCGCCACAGCGAATCATCTGCCTCCATCTCACCCTATCCTTTGCATCTTCTTCTCTTACACCAACGACCTTCATGTCCTCCTTCACCACATCCATGAATCGTCTCTTTGGTCTTCCTCTAGGCCTTTTGCCTGGTAGTTCCAACCTCAGCATCCTATTACCAATATACTCACTATCCGTCCTCTGTACATGTCCAAACCATCTCAATCTAGCCTCTCTGACTTTGTCTCCAAAACGTCTTACATGTGCTGTCCCTCTGATGTGCTCATTCCTGATCCTATCCATCCTCGTTACTCCCAAAGAGAACCTCAACATTTTCATCTCCGCTAGTTATTTAATATTTATGAAAATTTGCGTATACAGTGAGTCGTCGACTTACGACCTATGCGAGTTACGTCTGATCGACTTTACGACCGTAAAAGTCATGAAGCATGATTCATGGCGGTGCAGTGCGAGTGTTGCGTACTACGGGTTGTTTGCGCTGCCAGCATCGCCAGCATCTTAAAAGGCCAAGCAGGAGATGACGCAGCCTCGTTTTCTAACTGCTCAGAGCAAATCTATTTGTGTACTGTCAACGCCACGTCACTGTGACGCGATGGCTGATAGCCAATCCTTTCTGTGTGGGCGGGTCTGATACCTTGAAACTCTAATTTTATTGGTCTCACACGCTGCAGTGTTTATGTGACAGGAAGCGCGTCCCAAGTTTTGGCAATCAGCTGGTCTGCGGGTTGAAGTTTTTCCATGTCTGTCCATTTGTGTTTGCTTGCGGTTTGCTTGTGGTTGGCTTCGTGGAAATGAGTCGATCAAAATGAGGGAAATTTATCTCTTTACCCAAACAACACTGTGTCTGTGGCTGTTGTTATAATCCAATAAAATTGGAGTTTGAAGCTATCGGACCCGCCCACACAGTGGAGTACAGAAAGGATTGGCTCTCCGCTGCATGTCACAGTGACATGGAATTGAAAATAGATGTATAGATTTAAATGCGTGAGATTTATTCATCTGTTTTTGTTTGGCATGAGTGTATTTGGCTGGAAAGTCGACATACGACCAGATCGAGTTACGACCGGTCCGCCAGACCCAAACACTGTCGTAAGTCGACGACTCACTGTAGTACATTTTTGGGCCTGAACTAGAGACAGCTTTATGTTGGGATTTTTTTCAAAAATGTCACGTACAACTGTACATTGTGTGGCTCAATTCGACCGTGGTCAAACCACCTGAGTTTGGCAGGATTTATTTTCTGAGCCATAGGTGCCCTATAAGGATGTTCAAGACAAAAAAAAAAAAAAAAAAAAATCATTCAGAATTACTGCAAGGAGACCAAAGGGGTTATATTTTTGATAACTTTTAAATAAAAAAAAAACAAAAAAAACAGCACCTCATACATGACACAAAAAAAGCTGATGTGTTGAACGGACTAATTACGTACATTGTTCTGATCTCTTCACGTTGACTTAGTAGTTAGCATATTCACCTCACAGTAAGTAGGTACTGAGTTCAACTCCCGGGCTCAGTGAAAGCGTTCTGTGTGGAGTTTGCAGCTCCACTTGTGTTGCTTGGGTTTCCTCCACACATGCATACATTGCTACTGTCCTTGATTTTTTTTTTTTTTTTTTTCCAAAAATGACACAATTTTGCCATTTTCGCCCTGATGTCTTATTCAACCCTGTAATGGTCTCGCGAGCTGTTAAGGGTTTACCCTACCAAGTGTTGGCTGAGATAGGCTCCAGCTTCCCACTGATAGCATGTCTGTCTTCCTTTCAGCTTTTTTCCCTTTTACTCGGGAGTCGCCACAGCGAATCATCTGATTCGCACGTTTGATTTGGCGGAAGTTTTTACGTCGGATGCCCTTCCTGTCACAACCCTTTTTAGCAAGGGACAGAAACACGCTGACGACTTTGCAGCTACTCTTCACGAAAGTCAAAGTCAGCAGTGGTTTTTTTACATGCCTCTCACCATAGACAGTGACAGACATGGCCCGCCTTTGATAACCCAGTTAGCCGCACTTGGGGGGGGGGGGGGGGGGGGGTTAGTGACCACCTTGTGGAGAGTGGGACTCGAACCACCAACCTATGGATCAGCGATCCAGCGCCCTATACCACTAGATCACCACTGCCCCCTTCCCACTGATAGCATAATAAGCAATAATAATACCTATAAATTTGCATGGATTATTCCACTTAGGTAAATCATCTACACAACAATGTTTAAATCTACTGCATACTCGTATATATAAATCCTAAAGCTAAATATAATCGAGTTTCATCCTAGAACTAATCATTCCGTCAGTCCCGAAGGACTATGGCTGCGCTCTGGCTGGTACCCCAGCTGGTGATACCCCCCAGTGCGCAGAGCCTGGGTAAGGAGTAATGAGGGACAGGCTGTTACCCAAGCAGCAAGTCCCCCCCCCCCCCCGTCTTGGCGCCACCGGAAGGATCCAATGGAAGGGCAAAATGCCGATACGACTGGGTTCCAGTGCCACTGCAGGAGAGAATCCACGGTCAATTTAGAACGGCCAATTAACCTACAGTGCACGTCTTTGGACGTGTTTGCAGGAGGAAACCGGAGCACCCGGAGGAAACCCACACAAGCACCGGGAGAACATGCAAACTCCACACAGAAACGCTCAGGCCGGGAATCGAACCCAGGCCTTCTTGCTGTGAGGCGGACGTACTAACCACTACGCCACCGTGCCGCCGTCCTTCATGGATAAGCAGTATGGATAATGGATAGGTTACTAATCAACAAAGAACCCCCCCACATATGTCTAGATGTGTATAGGAATGATGAAACACACACTTAAGTGTGCATTTGAACACGAAGAAGTAATGATCACTCACATCCCTGTGCATTCCTAAAATCCTAAAAAAAAACAATAAAAAATAAATAAATAAATAAATGAAAAAATTCCTGGTCCAAATTTGTTCCAACTTCCAGCAGCTCTCTCTTCCTTCCTGCAGTTCAGCAGAGTTAATCCCTCACTCCTCAGGCTCTTCTTCAAGAACAGCCCTCTCTTTCTTACACAAACAAGGCCATTGGGCACCTTAGAAATCCAGCCTATTTCCTCGATTAAAAAGACCTGATGGGAAAGCTGTTGATTTTCCTGATTGGATTTAGCTGTGTGAAAGTGAGCCGGAACTCCACGGATCTTTGAAAAGCTGGGGATGAAAAAGAGTGACAGAATGTATTTAAAGGAGAAGAAGAAGATTTAAAGGCCATGTGGAGACTGAAAAACTATCTCCCTTATTTCCTGTATCTGGAGTTCATGATGTGAACTGTAATGTGGTTTATTCTGTTCTGACTGTCCTGTATGGACAATCTCAAATTTAAGCCTGAAGTTGATTTGTTTTCTGTCATTCATTTTTATTTCAAATCATTAAATTACAGTTCAGCTTTGCCTTGAAGAAATAGATCGTTTAGCAAAAAGTGAAATGTTTATTTCAATCTGCAGCTCCTTAATAGCAGAGCACCATACAACATCCATGGGAATCACCCCGCTGGCCGGCTGTTATACACTCTACTGCTGATTGGCTGTTTACTTTATGTCAGTAACTTGATGTGGGGCAACATCTGGTAATGTACACATGGTCAGTTTATGTTTATGAAAATGTTTACTTTTTAATTACTTTTTTTACCAAAGCAAAATATCCAAATGACAACAAATGATTTTTTAAGAATTTATAATTTTTTCAATGATAAGAATATGTCTTAAATCTTATTGACAGATTAATAAGTTCATTATGAGCAGAAAAAACACAGCCCAATAAACCACACAGGAGAAGCTCTGATTTTTGGCAGATTGGGCATCACAGAAGGAGTGTTTATACTACTACTACTACTACTAATAATAATAATAATAATAATAATAATAATAATAATAATAATAACAATATAATAATAATAACAACAACAACAACAACAACAACAACAATAATAATAATAATAATAATAATAATAACAACAACAACAACAACAACAATAATCATAATAATCATAATAATAATAATAATAATAATAATAATAACAATATAATAATAATAACAACAACAACAACAACAATAATAATAATAATCATAATAATAATAATAATAATAATAATAATAATAACAATATAATAATAATAACAACAACAACAACAACAACAACAATAATAATAATAATAAAATAATAATAATAATAATAATAATAACAATAATAATAATAACAATAACAACAATAATAATAATAATAATAATAATAATAATAATAATAATAATTATTATTATTATTATTATTATTATTATTATTATTCATTAATTTATTCATTTTCTCAATCCTTGCTTAATCCTACTTAGGGTCACGATGAGGCTGGTGCTCATCTCAGCCGACTCTGGGCAAGAGCAGAGTTCCCACCCTGGACAGCTCGCCAGGCTATCGCAGGCTGAAACCCGCTGACGGCTATGCAGCTACTCTTGTCGAAAGTCAGCAATGGTTCTTTTACAGCCTCACACCATGGACAGTGACAGACATGGCCAGCCTTTGATAACCCAGTTAGCTCCAATGGGGGAATTATTATTATTATTATTATTATTATTATTATTATTATTATTATTATTATTATTATTATTATTGGGGTCAGTAGTGGTCTAGTGGTATAGGGAACAGGATGGCTAATCCTAAGGTTGGGGGTTCGAGTCCCACTCTCCACAAGATTGCTACTGCTCCCCTCCCCAGTGCAGCTAACTGGGTTATCAAAGGCCGGCCATGTCTCTCACTGTCTATGGTGTGAGGCATGTAAAAGAACCATTGCTGACTTTTGACAAGAGTAGCTGCAAAGCCGTCAGCGGGTTTCTAATCGGGAGTCAGAGTCCCACGAGGCAGTTTGTTCACAGTAACGTTCTGGCAACTCCTGCAGTGGCAGTGAAAAACAGTCATATCAGCACTTGCCCTTCCATTGGATTCTTCTGGTGGTCCCAAGAGGAGGGACTTGCTGCTTGGGTAACAGCCTGTCCGCCATTACTCCCTACCCCGGCTTTGCGCACTGGAGAGTATCCCCAGCCGGGATACCAGCCAGAGTGCAGCCATAGTCCTTCGGGACTGACGGCAGCCTATCATATTATTATTATTATTATTATTATTATTTGGTATTAATACGGGGCAATGATGGTCTAGTGATATAGGGCACTGTATCGCTAATCCCAAGATTGGGGTTTGAGTCCCACTCTTCACGAGGTTGTCACTGCCCCCAAGTGCAGCTAACTGGGCTGTCAAAGGCCGGCCATGTCTCTCACTGTCTATGGTGAGAGGTTCATGTAAAAGAACCATTGCTGACTTTCGTAAAGAGGAGCTGCAAAGCCGTCAGCGTGTTTCTGTCCCTTGCTAAAGGGTTGTGTCAGGAAGGGCATCCGACATAAAAACATACCAAATCAAATATGCGAATCATTCGCTGTGGCGACCCCTGAAAAAGGGAAAAAGCCGAAAGGAAATCCCTCCATTATTATTATTATTATTATTATTATTATTATTATTATTATTATTATTATGACTGAACAAATCCAATTTTACAAATTAAAACAACCTAACAGCCTCACACTACATTTTCATGGTGTCCTAATGTGTTGTAGTTAGCAGTGTAGTCCTATGTACCATCTCATGTGTTCCACCATGATCCTGAAGAAACAACATTTAATTCCACTGTATTTGATTTCAGAGAAAAAATGACAATAAAAACCCATTTCATTTGATTTAAGTCACAAAATTTGGCCTAAAATCCACAAAAACATGCATGTCTTCTCACAACAGACACTTTTATTTAAATGATAATATTAGTTCAAGGAGCTCGAAACCATTTATGATATACTCGCCAAGCGGAGATTTACCATAGTCTGATCATTTGAGAAATGTCACCAGCAGGTTTAAGCTTGACATTTTGTCTAGATTTTATTTTTAATCCATCTTCAGTCTTTTAGTATGGTTATAGGCTGTAAAATAAATGATATGCCAGCTCAGCAAGCACAGGCCACATGTTTATGACCCACAGACTAAGCCGTCTATTATTTATTAGTGATCTGTAAAGGCTGCTGATGCACTTAGCTGACTGTTTCCCCAGCTATTCGTCTATGAATGCAGTATATTGATGTCTTGCTAACATCTTCCCTGCCGTAAGAAAATATTCACAGATCACAGATTCAAGCATTCAATCCTGAAAATACATCCATATGTTCAAGATCAGAGACATTATACTGTGGAGAAGGGTTGTTCATTACAGAAAAAAAAAAAGACATTTTGGTGACATGAAACAATGTCCCCAAGGTCACAGATAGCAGGAAACCCACCCAAAAATACACTCTTGGTTAATAAAGAACACCTGTATGCATTCATGTGCGTACACTATCGCTTTGTTCCCAGACATTGTGAATAAAACACATGGCCTTTTGTATTAAATTTAAACAAGTGTAAAAAAGGCCAGCTCCAATTTTAAACTAGACGGACACTCAGAGTGCAAGCTGTGTTACCTCCATACCGCAGCACTGGTACTGTGCCCTATACGCCTTATATGATCACCGCTGTTTTAATCATCATTGTGCTCTTACAGTGTATTCTAGAGGACATGGATGTGGCAAATTTAGCGACAATACTCTCATTTGAAGGATTCACGTGATGGCCGGGTTTTGACCTTTGAAGGTCACTCAAGGTCAAAGGTAACTTTCTCAGTTGAAAGTTCATGTATGGTTTCCTATCAGTGTTCCATAGTAATGGGATGTCTATAGGCACTCATTTTAAATTTATAAGCATTCTATTCCAAAATATTCTGACCTTGCTCTAACCTTGATATTTGTACTAGACATTTTGAAAATAAATTAATCGCTGGGATTGATGGTGATGTTCCTTCCAAGTTTGATAAAAATAAAAATCATGCACGGTGTGGTCAGGATTTTTGTTTAAAGAAAAACTGTTGGACAAAAAAAAAAAAAAAAAAAAAAACCCACCAGTGATTATAATACTACCACCAAGATATTAGTGATATTCGTAATGATCTTTGGCTTAATTATAGATCTAGAGAATTAACCTTTTTAATATCTTCAAAAAAATTGATGTAAAAATGTGCAGCAGAATTTAAATTTTTTTAACAAGTCAAGACTTAATAGCACATAACATGTGTTGCAAGGGTTCGAAATTGTTTTAAATCACAAGTTTCTGAAGACTGACAAAATAAAGTGATGTAAGTTAATTCCGATAAGAAGATTGTAGGCCTTTTCTTCACATAGAGCTGTGTGTGTGTGTGTGTGTGTGTGTGTGTGTGTGTGTGTGCTTGTGTGTGTGTGTGTGTGTGTGTGTGTGTGTGTGTGTGTGTGTGTGTGCATGTGTGTGTGTGTGTGTGTGTGTGTGTGTGTGTGTGTGTGTGTGTGTGTGTGTGCATGTGTGTGTGTGGGCGGGTGTGTGTTATGTCTTTATGTGTCAGAATAACTATATACAGGCATATCATTGTTATGCTTGAACCTCTGACATCCCCTAAGCCATTTCTTATCAGATATACAGATAGAGATACAGTAAAAAAAAAAAAAAAAAAGAAAGAAAGAACAAAAAGAAACACACACACACATACACACACACACGTGCATGCAACTGTGATATGTGGCCCCACCAGTGTCTATGGTTAAGATATGTCATCCCTTATCCCTCCCTTTCTGGGTGCCTGTCTAGCCTTGTCTGGTTTGAATGGCTCAATGGAGATTCTTAAAGGCACAATAAGCCACATTCATCCCCATCCACAAAAGGCTGGTTATGTTCATCCTGACAAACATCAACGCTGATCCAGACACCATCTCCTTCAGTGCTCTCTACGGCGCCTGCAGAGAGAGGTCATCTCCCTCGATTGCACCATCTTTTGGTCTTCAACAGGTCAGGAGTTTAATGGCTAACTTCATGTTTCCACTGTCGAAAGTCAAACTCAGTGCACCCACTCCCATTTTTATTGCTTTACAAATTGATTGGCCTGATTCATAAAATTAAGCTGAATGTATAGTGAAAATAGGATAATCATCAGGTTCAGAAAAATTCTATTTGGTTTGATGGAGTTCAGAAGGGATTACCAAAGGCTTTTAAATGGGGAATATGCTGATAGTAAAGAAAACTGGTGATAAAATTTAAAGAATTATGTGGATTGAACAGATAATTTTAATTAAAAAGTACAGGGATTAATCACTTTCCGTGGTTAATTGAGACTGAAATCCCCCCCAGAGAATTTTGCAAAGTAGAATCAACCCCCCCCCCCCCCCCGACTGATGTATACGTACATGTATTTGTGTATATAATATCAATAAATACATATTCAATGCTATAAATGCTTATAATAACAATTAAACATTAAAAAATAATGCATAAGATGTAAATAATATGTAAATATACACACATACAGATGTGCGCATGCACGTGCACGCACTGAGGTGCACATCTCAGTGCATGCATGTGCATGCGCGCATCTTACAAAAATGTAATTAGTTTTGATGGGGGGTTTTGGGTTGTTTTTTTTGTTTTGTTTTGTGTCGGTTTAGGGGTGAGTTTTTTGCATAGTTGGCCTTGTTTTGAGGCATTTCCCTTAACTTTTTCCTCATATTGTTTCTTAATTTCCTTATATTTTAATTCGATGAATATTAAAAAAAAAAAAAAAAAAAAAAAACGCGACGCACTGAAGCAGCATGATTTGAGGCGCAAAGTAGTGAGGTATCCCTATTTACTGTAGATGTTTTTCAAGACTACAGTTCTTTAATACATCCACATCAGCAATACTGTATTTCTAATTAAATGACTGTTTCCCTATTAGGCTTAACAGAAAAACATGTACCAGTTTCCTCCACCAAATATGGAAAAGGACCACAGTGGAAATGGAAGTGTGTGGGTGGAGTCACACAAGGCACCACACATGTGCAATACGTGATTTCTGTGTGCCTTGGGAAGCAGGTACACCTACTCTCTGATTAGTGTGTGCTGTTGTCAACAAATGTCACATTTGATGTCTTCAGTACTCAGGCAAGGCTGAGGCATTCCTTTACCATATGACGTGTTCACCAAAGGATTATGATGCTGATACAAAAGCGAAACCGGCGGTTATAGATACATTAAAGGTTATAAATTACAGACGCTCCCCGACATACGTTTTAGTTTGGTTCCGGACGGCCGAACATAAGGTGAAGAAAAACGTAAGCTGTTACTGTATGTTCCAGTGATGTATGATGTTCATACTGTACTATACATCCATAAATACCATTAGCGTATCTCATAAAACACCCTTAAATCAATTATCATAAACATAACATTGTATAATAATATTAAATATATTAAATAATATCAACATTAATTTCAAATAAATTAAATTCAAGCAAAATAATTCCAAATAGATACATTTTAATCAAATTCACTCATCAAATATTAAATACAGTATCAAATATAACCTTTAACAGGCTCTGTGGTGTGATCTTTCTGCTTGTAAATGGTTCTGGTGGTCGACGGAGACATTTGGAAGAAACGTGCAACATTCACATGTTTTTCACCAGCGTCCATTTTCATGATTTTCATGAAAAATAAATTTGGATCTCTTGCATTTTGAACTGAATACTTTTCCCACAGCAATTTTTATCTGGTTTCGTCTATATGAGGATGGGTTTCTTTTTTGGTTCTGGTTCCTCTCAAGGTTTCTTCCTTGGGCATCTGAAGGAGTGTTTCCTTATGACTGTTCCCATGGGCTTGTTCACTGGTGATATGCTGGGTTTTAAAGAGAATGTTTAAATTCTTTATCAGATTTGTTTTTACTATGTAAAGCTGGTTTTTTGTGCCGATCAATGTGAGTTCTAAAATGAACTACATAAATAAAATTGCACTGAATCAGATAAATTATAATCTAATAATAAAATCGTATTTTTTTTTAGGTAAAATTACAACAGGAAAGATATACAGACATTCCTTGCTTTACGTTCATTCGTTTTATGTATTTTTCAATTTTACGTTTTAAAAACAATGTCAAATTTTGAGTTTAGCGTGCTCTCTGTAGTACGAGACGTACCTACGCAGTATGCTGACGCAATACGCTATTTACGCATGACGCTGTGTCCATTGTTTACAAACGACAGACTGAATGTGCCCTCCTTGTTCCCACTTCACTGCGTGTTACTCTTGTGTTAAGGCGTCGTCTCTGTGATCTTTGTGTTTACACTGTTTTGCGTATTTGTAACCCAAAGCAAATATGGTTGGTCATGAGTCATGAGCCTACTAGTGATAGCGGTAATCAGAAAAAGTAGCAAGCCATCTCGTTTGAAATGAAGATGACTATTATCAAGAAAATGGATGCTGGTGAAAAACATGTGAATGTTGCACATTTCGGCTCCGTCGTCCATCGGAACCATTTACAAGCAGAAAGATCTCATCACAGAGCATGTTAAATAGTATTTATGGATGTATAGTACAGTATGAACAGTCATATGTTACTGGAAAGTACTTACGTTTTTTTTTTTTTTTTTTTTCACATTATGTTCGGCTGTTCGGAACGTAACTAAAACGTAAGTCGAGGAACGTCTGTAAATACATATTTCAATGCTATAAATTCTTATAATAACAATTAAACATTCAAAAATAATACATAAGATGTCAATAAAATATAAACACACACCCATACAGATGTGCGCGGAAGATGTTACATTATCAAAAATGTAAGCAGTTTTGATGGGAGGTTTTGGGTTGTTTTTTGTTATGTGTTTGTTTATGGGTTTTGTTTTTGTTTTTTTTTGTTTTTTTTGCATAATTGGCCATGTTTTTGCAGCATTTTTCTTAACTTTTCCCCCATTATTCCTTAATTTCCTTATTTTCTTTTTTAAATTAGATGAATACTAAAAAAAGAAAAAAAAACACGATGCACTGAAGCCGCATGAATTGAAGCATGAAGTAGTGATGGATCCCTGAATTCAGAGAAAACAATTGTTGAAAAAAAGTTACTTCTATTTTGTACAAAGCTGCAATGGAAACCCAGAAATGTAAAGGCTGCTCATGAGTTTTGGTGGGGCCGTGGTTCTTTCTCTGAGTGTTCATGAGGATTCTCGACTTTTCTTTCAAATGGGGAACAGCTCTGTATCAGTTATTCCTCCAATGTCAGCACAGAGTCTTTAATGGTTAATAATAATGTTGGGGTGTTCCTGGTCTGCTGCAGTAAGTACCTACCAAAGGTGGCCCAGAGAAGAACAACCAGTGAACTGATAAATGTGTTATGGTTTCTAATGCTCATTGATGTGTGTGGTAAGCAAAGGCTATTACATTTGGTCTGGTCTGGTCACACAGAAGAGGTGTGTACGAACAGGTAGAAGTTGTCAGAAAAGCAGGTACATAGGGTTGGTGCTCTGTACACCTTTAATTCAAAAAGCAGAAAATCACACTGGCGTGGAGTGTGTACACCCAACAAGCTACATATACACCCGCCAGCTGCTCGAAGACGAATGCAGCTTGTTCAAAGAGTGTCATTTAATGTCACAGCAGTTCATATTGAAGGCTCAGTGTAAATATTCATTCATTTTCTGAAGCCACCTAATCCTAATTAGGGTTGCAGGGAGGCTGATGCCCATCCCAGTCAACTTCAGACAAGGGCAGAGTACACCCTGGACAGCTCGCCAGGCCATCGCAGGGCAGAAACACACTGACGGCTATGCAGCTACTCTTGACAAAAGTCAGTAATGGTTCTTTTACATGAACCTCACACCATTGACAGTGAGCGACATGGCCGGCCTTTGATAACCCAGTTAGCGGCACTGGAGGACGTTGACAACCTGTTGAGAGTGAGACTTGAACCACCAACCTTAGGATCAGTGATCCAGCACCTCTACCACCAGGCCACCACTACCCCACTGGTGTAAATATCTTAAATATCTTTTAACATCTCCAAACTGATTAAATTGTTTACTGGACCACGGTGCTCCCAACACACACACACACACACACACACACACACACACACACACACACACACACACACACACACACACACACACACACACACACACACACACACTTTAAGTTCTCAGGCTTTTAGTACTGCTCAAAGAAATACACACATCTCATACCAACATCTTCTCTCTCTCTCTCGCTCTCTCTTTCTCTCTTTCTCTCTCTCTATGGTATGTGTAAGGTGAACGCCTCTCTACAGGGGAGTATATACTGGATAACGCTTGATCCCAGGGTGCCTCATCCATAAATGTGGTTGTGTTTTCAGTCCACAGATCAGCCGCAGTGCAAGTTATTTTGTTCATCCCTCATTTTTTTCACTGACCTTTTTTTTTTTTTTCCCCTTTTTCCAAGATGTTCTCGGTTTTCTTCAGAAAGGCTTTTCAGTTTCTTTGCTTGGGAGTTAGATACTCCTCTTTACTATGAAGCATTCGCTATGCGGCTACGAAAAGATCATGAGTCATAAAATGGTAATGCAATACAGATGTGGGATCAATTAAATATGATACTGACATTTCAGTATTACAGAGCTCATGTGCTTTCTGGGTTCAGCTGGTAAAATGGCTTCATGCTGTGATATCTTTTAAAGTTTATTTGTTTTTACTTGGTATTTGTGATAAGATACTTGGAGTTTAACTATTTTTTGGCAGATCCGGCTCTTTCCCACTGCTGTGTTCTGGGGAGCAATTTTGGTGCAAATTGGCTCCATTGTATTAAAGATATTTGGGAAATGCCCAGGGCAAGGACTTCCACAGGCATTCCAGTCAAGCTTTTCAGATTCTGTGCCCTTCATTTTATTATTTTTTTTCAATCTGCCCCAACTGACCTCAGAGCAAGGGTGATTACCATACCATGAGGGAAGAAGGGAGTATAAAAGAAAAAGGATAAAATGTGAAGAAAGTGCATGAATACAGAAGAAATTTAGAAAATCCTGCAGGAATGTAAGGCAAAGAAATTGTGGAGAAAGAATCCAGAACATTTTTAAAATAACTTTTTATTTATTCATTCAGTCATTTTCTAAAACTCTTAATTCTAATTAGGGCCGCAGGGAAGCCGGTATCCATCTCAGCCGACTCTGGGCGAGGGCAGAGTACACCCTGGGCAGCTCGCCAGGCCATTGCAGGGCAGAAACATGCTGATGGCTGTGCAGCTACTCTTGATGAAAATCAGCGATGTTTCTTTCACATGAACCTCTCACATGGTCGGCCTTTGATAACCCACTTCAGTTAACTGGGTTTAACAAAATATCGTAATGTTCAGGGTCTATCCTGACTCTCAACCAAAGTCATGTGAGATTGGCTGTGGATTCCCCATGACCCTGATGGTGGTGTAGAAAAAGGATAGATGGAAAATATAACAAAACAAAAGTCAGCATTGGTTCTTTTAGATGAACCTCTCACCATAGACAGTGAGAGACACGGTCAGCCTTTGATAACCCAGTTATCTGCACTGGGGGGGACAGGAACAACCCATTGAGAGTGGGGCTTGAACCCCCAACCCTAAGGTCAGTGATCCAGCCGACCTTACCACTAGGCTACCGCTGCCAAATTACTTTGAATGTTGGTTAAACTGTAATATGTAACTGAAGAGGGACATTTCGGTGACTTACAAATTAATGTTGAGTAACTTTTAAATTGTGCAACATGGATTTGTGTTGGAAAAAAAAAAAATCCTTAATGATAATATTCTATAGAATATCAATTTTCAGGTCAATTTTTTTTCAAACAGTTAGACAAACAACAACAAAACCCTGTCTAAATAGACCCAAGAAGTTGCAAACAATTGTTTTATCAAATATTCAGAACTTCATTCATGTTTTCTATGATGCAACTTTTGTCCGTAACACAGTTGAGAATATAATGAAGCAGGCGTTTTTTTTTTTTGTTTGTTTGTTTTTTTTTTTTATTATTTGAATATTTAAGAAATCAGTAGAGCTTCAGCTTGCCAATTAGAACAGTGATTATTTAACTTTTTGGTTGATTTGAAATGTACCCTGATTATAAAATCACTCATATCATACACATCAGTATCTTCAAGCAGTTATACCAGGTATATACACTCCTGTACAGTTGAGGCTAATGCCACATACTCTGTTATACAAGTGGACAGTGCAACAGTGCTCTGCTTCTTCATTCTCCATAAAACCAGAGGTCTGTTTTCATTAAGAGTCACAAAAAATCCAGTATTGCTTCTCCTATCAGTTTTATCTGCATAGTATGCATCACTGTAGGCTCGTATCCGCAGTTCCATATCATCATCACATTTTTTTTGTAAGACAACTCTTTGACACTGGTACCTTTAAGCCAGGAGTCGGGAAGCTTTTTGACTAAAAGAGCCAAAAATAAATAAATAAATAAATAAATAAATAAACTAATCCTCTGAGACCCAAATATATTTTTTAATACCGAGACCAACAATTTTGAGAGTATAATATGACTCTGAATTTATTTTAAACAACATTGTTATAACAAAGTTATTTATTAATAAGAAAAGTACTTCTTACTATTGATATGACTTCTGGTGCTGCATGGTGTTGCTGATGGCTTTGTAGTCTGGTTGATACGTGCTGAGGTTCAGCTTCATGCAGGCGTTTAGGCTTCCATCTATTACACGTGACCGCAGGTTGGTCTTGATGCTTTTCAGGTGTGAGAGGGACTGCTCGCGTGCGCATGTGGAGAAAAACATGGTCAATATGACAGGACTCACAAGCTGCAGTGTTTATGTGACAGGAAGCACGTCCCAAGTTTTGACAATCAGCTAGTCTGTGGGTTGAAGTTTTTTCATTCTGTCCATTTGTGTTTTGTTTGCCAGCTCTGCTTGGCTTCTTGCACATGAGCTGTTCAAAACAAGGGAAATTTACCTCTTTACCAAAAAACAACTCGCGCAGGCTATTGCATATAATCCAATAAAATTAGAGTTTCAAGGTATCGGCCCCGCCCACACACTGGAGTACAGAAAGGATTGGCCACAGCAACAAGTGGCATTGAAAATAGATGTATAGATTGAAATGCGTGAGATTTATTTATGTTTTTGTTTTATTTGATGGCTTTTTTTCTGTATTTTTATTTAAAGGACAGCGGAATTATGTATTAGTTATTTTGTCAAAAAAGGCCACCTGATTTATCTGAGAGCCAGATCTTCTTCTTTTCCTTTCGACTCTTCCCTTCAGGGGTCGCCACAGCAAATCATCTGCCTCCATCTCACCCTATCCTTTGCATCTTCTTCTCTTATACCAGCTACCTTCATGTCCTGCTTCATTACATCCATGAATCGTCTCTTTGGTCTTCCTCTAGGCCTGCTTCCTGGTAGCTTCTACCTCAGCATCCTACTACCAATATACTCACTATCCCTCCTCTGTACATGCCCAAACTATCTCAAGCTAGCCTCTCTGACTTTGTCTCCAAAACGTCTTACATGTGCTGTCTTTCTGATGTACTCATTCCTGATCCTATCCATCCTCGTTACTCCCAAAGAGAACCTCAACATTTTTATCTCTGCTACCTCCAGCTCTGCCTCCTGTCTTTTCCCCAGGGCCACTGTTTCTAAACCATACAACATCGCTGGCCTTACCACCGTCTTGTACACTTTTCCTTTCATTCTTGCCGATACCTTCCTATCACACATCACACCGGACACTTTTCTCCAACCATTCCAACCTGCCTGCACACGCTTCTTCACCTCTTTTCCACACTCTCCACTTCTCTGGATTGTTGACCCTAAGTACTTAAAATCCTCCACCTTCCTTATCTCTTCTCCCTGTATCCTCACCATTCCTCTTGGGTCCTTGTCATTCACACACATGTATTCTGTCTTACTGAGGCTATCCTTCATTCCCCTCCTTTCCAGGGCAGACCTCCACCTCTCTAGATTTTCCTGCACTTGTTCTCTGCTATCACTACAGATCACAATGTCATATGCAAAGATCATAGTCCATGCGGAATCTTGTCTCACCTCGTCTGTCAGCCTGTCCATCACCATAGCAAACAAGAAGGGGCTCAGAGCTGACCCTTGATGCAGTCCCACCTCCACCTTGAACTCTTCTGTCACACCGACAACACACCTCACCACTGTCTTACATCTCTCATACATGTCCTGCACCACTCTGACATACTTCTCTGCCACTCCAGACTTCCTCATACAATACCACAGTTCATCTCTCGGCACTCTGTGATATGCTATCTCCTTCACTATTTTCAGTGCATTTCCAGCATAGGTGACAATGATTACATCATCAACCCGTATAATCGTGATCACCTTCTCAGTCAGGTATTCCTGTCACATCTTATTCCAATTCCTGCCTGACTGCTTTGGTACATTTTTAACATCCTTCTGGGGTAGACAGATTTTTTAGTGCCACTTTTCCCTTGACTGTACCGGTTAGTTAGCAGTAGGAGAGAATGCCAGTGCCCATAGTCACTGTCCATTTTTTTGACTGTATCCTTTGGTTTCATAACAGGCCTTGTATTTGTTTGAACCATCAGCATCACTCTTAACGGTGTTCACCCATCTGCCACTCACTACATCCTTTCCCTCGGATAACTTGCTCAGGGAAAAGGTGTCAATTTCTTTCAGTGATTGCACTTCTTCATCCATGGCATTACTCCAGTGGCTTGGGTCATTTGATCTTACTACTCCCTGAATGTCAAAGGTTCATTACACACAGGCCTGTAATCTATACTCATCAAAGCTTGGTCTTTCTTGTCATCAGCAACATATTTGTTCAGGTTATCTGGCTTCTTCCTATTGCTAATAAGATACTTTAAAGGGGAGACTTTTAGTCAGTGTGGACTGTTTGCATTTACACTTATGGCATCTGGCAGTCATCCTTTCCAGAGTGATCCACATTGTCATTTTGCAGCTTAGCAACTGAGGCTAAAGGGCCTTGCTCTAGATCCCAACGGTGGCAGTGTGCTGGAACTGCATAGCTTGGTGGTATTGGGGCTTGAACCCCTAGATCAGTAACCCAGAGCTCTAATGACTGAGCCACCTCTGCACCTTTTATATTTATGGCTTTTGGCAGACGCTATTATGCAGAGCAACTAACATTTATTTTTATTCCAGTGAGGGTAAAGGGTCGACAGTGGAAGAATGGTGGCACTGGGGATCAAACCCCAAACCTTCCGAGCAGTCACCCTGAGTCGTAACCACGTTCACGTATCAGTGCCCTGTTGGTCATTTACACTGACCTCTGTAATTATTGGCACCCCTGGTTAAGATATGTGAAAAGCCTTAAAATAAATTACATTTTTTTTTTTTTTTTTTTTTTTTTTTTTGCAGAAGCTACTCTGACACTGAAAATTGTAGAAAACTATAACCTTCAATCTTTTAATTCATGAGAATTTTAAGGGGTTGTGAATAATTATTTTTCATAAAATCATCTGTTCCATATTTATTGACACACCTAACAATTCCTTGGAAATAAATGTAATTGAAGTATTTCTGTCATTTCTACAGTAGTTTTCAGAATTGATCAGAGGATCTAGGAACATTTTATTAGTAATTCATCACTTCCTGTTTCTCTGGGGTATAAATATGACATGACACAGGGGTCATTTCTCTTATCCAGTATTTATCATGGGAAAGACAAAGGAACACTACATTCAAGTAAAGCAGATCTGTGTCAACCTTAACAAGTCAGGAAATTGGGTCAAGAAAATAGACACTCGCCTACACCTGTACATGTCTACTGCCAGAAGAATCATTAAGAAGTTTAAAACAACCAGAACAGTGGTAAACAAGCCTGGAGGACGACACAATGTTATTTTGCCACAACATACCATGAAGAGGATGGTAAGAGAAATAAAAAGTTCTCTAAAGCTCACTGTTAAAGAATTGAAATGAATGATAGCATCTTGGGATCACAAAGTCTCAAAAATAACCATCAAGCACCATTTACATGTCGCAAATGTTTTGGGAGGCATGCACAGAAAAAAACTTTTCTCACTCACAATCATAAACGCAAACATCTGGAGTTCACTAACCGGTACGGGGACTTCAAGTGGGTACATGTGCTTTGGTCAGATGAGACCAAGATAGAGGCTTTTGGCAACAAGCACATTAAGAGGATCTTGCAGAGCACAAAAGATGAGTATGCAGGAAAAACACCTCATGCTTACTGTGAAGTTTGGGGTAGGATCGATGGTGCTGTGGATATTTTTCTCTTCCAGAAGCCCTGGGAACCTTGTTAGGGTACATGGCTTACTCGCAAATAGTTCACCAGATGCAGAATCAAGCTCCTCCCATGACCATTTCAGTCCCCAGACCTCAGCCCCATTGAAAACCTGTGGAGTGAGCTGAAGAGGAGAGTGCAGAGGAGAGGACCAGGGCGCTGGATGATTTGAGAGATTGTGCAGAGAGGAGCAGTCCAAGATCCCTCTTTCTGCATTCTCCCATCTTGTGAAACATTATAGAAGAAGATTATGTGCTGTATTGTTGGGAAAAGACAGTTGTACAAAGTATTAACATCAGGGGTGCTAATAATTGCTGCACACATGATTTGATGTAAAAGAATCGTTTCTTAATGTGAGATTTTTTCTGAATGAAAAAATTCACTTGATTTAAAGGTTCGAGTTTCCTCTTTGTTTCAATGTGTTTTGGTATTACCATATTTAGAAGCAAGCTGAATTTATTAGAAACTAAAGAACACATTGTGAAGGGCAGTGTATTGTGACACCAGGAGCTTTCAGTCGGACCCAAAGATGCAGGAGGCCGAGTATGATGATACAGATGAGTTTTATTGTACACTGAGCAGGCACTGGAGTATGGAGAATTGTAGTTACCATAAAGGTGAGGGGGAACACGAAAGCTAAAATTACAAAGGGGAACTTCGGAGCGGGAACTGGTCGAGCACGAAGCTCGAAGCTGAGAACCAGGAGCCAGAGAGATCATGGGGAAACAGGATCACATGGAGGGAACAATCTTCTAGCACTGGGAGGAGCACGCCTTTATAGCCCGGTGATGACTGATTGGAATCAGGTGTGCTGCTCCGGACTTCGTCCGCGAGTGAGCCACGCCCCTCAATAGCGCCTACCGTGTATAAGGAGAGAACAAGAGAGTTAACAGCCACCACTTTCAGAGCCACTCCCAACACAGACCATAACAGTGTATATTAGGTTTATTTGCGAGAAGCTTGATCTCAGTGTTTCCTGCACTCATCTAAGTTATCTTTCTGATCCTATCATCTTTATACTCCAAATTCACTGTAATCTGGTATCATGTTAGTCTGTGTGTGCTGTTCTGCTTTTGAATTAGACTCAAACATCACCAATCTGTGCTTCTACACTTCTCCATTGTCTGGGTAATAAATCATGTAAATTGGGCTATTTTTGTTATACCTGACAAAAACCTCTTTCTTCACATCTTGAGTCAAGCTTTCTTTTCTGCAGCTTGTAAGCATAGAACACGGACCTAAAGTTCTGCATCTTAGAAATGTCAGGCTGCGTGCCCCACTATCTGAGAAGCACTGGTTTATGCCAACTAGAAATTTCTGACTTTCATAGAAAATACACAAACACTGCCCTGGAACAATCAGTGAATGACACTCTTTTAGCTCTAACATCAGGCTCCCCTACAATGAACTATTTCGCAATATAATTAAGATTTTTTTCAACCCTCTCCTTAATTTTCATTCCTTCAACAACATTCCGCAATTTTTGCATGTCATCATAGATCTGATTGCCAAGAATCTCCTACCATGCTTGGATGTCATAACACCCACCGCAGTGAGCATCACACACCATCTACAGTCTGTAGGTAAAATGATGTATTATATTTGTGAGTGTGGATCTGGAATTCAGCCATGCTACAAAATAAAAATACTAAGTTACCTTCAAATGCGATTTCAAGCTCAGGATTGGCCGCATAAGAACCAGGAAGTACAGGTACCTATATTAAAATCATGGAGTAAAACTAAAAAGTTGTCAGGAAAATGAATACTCACCTAAATGTAAGATACTTGAAAAGTGTTCTCGAATATAGTACTCAAGTAAAGATGTTTTTTTTTTTGTTTGTTTTTTTTAGAAGTAAGCATTGCTTACTTCTAAAACCTGCAAAAAGTTCAGATTTTCTGTCAATACACCAAAGCATTAATTGAAAAAAAAAAAATGCCTTGTTCTTTGCCCTAGTAAATTATTGTTACTATTAAAGCTGGTTTGGTCAAAACACTTCAAACACCATCAGCTCTCAGGTTCATTACTTGCCAAGTGTGATGCCGGGAGCCTTCAGTCAGACCCAAAGATGCAGGAAACAGAGTATGGTCATACAGATGAGGTTTATTGTACACAGAGTAGGCACTGGAGTACGGAGAATCGTAGTCACCATAGAGGTGTGGGGAAACACGAAAACCAAAATTATAAATGGAAACTTAAGAGCGGGAACTGGTCAAGCATGGAGCTGAGAACCAGGAGCCAGCGAGATCACGGAGAAATGAAATTGCTTGGAGGGACAATCTTCTAGCACTGGGAGGAGTGCGCCACTCATCTTTATAGCCCGGTGAGCAGAACCAGGTGTGTGCTCCGGACTCCGTCCGCGAGTGACAGCCACGCTCCTCACCAGCGCCTTATATAATATTTAGTAAATTTAATCAGAATTTTCAAAGTGGTGCTGAGTACCAGATCACTCATCATCATTCACCATCATTGAGACCGTAGTCAATTAGACCGCTGGTGCATCAACTGTATAACTCTTCTTTGTCATTCCATTCTGTTTTCCATCAGGCGATATAGTCTGGTCATGCTGGCAATTCCAGACCAATCCTGGATATCATGCAGCCAAGTTCGCTGTGGTCTCCCCTGGTACCTCATTCCATTGATGGGTCCCTGCATGAGCCATTTTGTTAGAGCATCTCGTCTCAATTGGTGACCATAGAAAATAAGCTTCCTGCACATTACCAGACCACTATCTGTATATATAAAGTAAATTTTCTCATTTACTATTTTAACATTGCCTCTGAAATGCTTGATTTCAGTGCTATCTACCAAGCTTACAAGATTTTAGCATTTCATGAGACTTTAGCTGGAATTGTGCTTTAATTATTGACCATCTGTATGGTCAATTGTATGGGTATTGGCACAAGCATAACATTTTTAACATGGGACCAATAAGATTTTTTTAGTAGTATTGTACACTATGTGTGTACACAGCTAAGGGATGAGACATGATTCACATATGGGTCTGATTACGGAACTGGTACTGAAATGTGTGACGATGGCCTGATGCATTTTCTGCAAATTTAGAAAAAAATTGTTTCCCCTATTTTTTTATGTATGAGGCCAATATGCATTAAATCCTGGTAGATACAGGATAATACTCCTCCGAGAAGCAGCAGCATCAAATTATCAATAGGACGACTCAAAAAGTCAGTAACATGGACCGAATGAACAACCTTCTATTCACTAATAATATCTTTAGATAATATTTGTGTAATTAGTGATACTGTACTGATTGACGGCGCTTTACATGTTTAAATTTTCTATATCTAAAGTCAATAAATGCCGATCCATCAGTGATGGGTGGGAGCGCAAGATATACCATGTAACACGGACAGGAAAAGTATGTATATCATCAATCCCGTTTTAAGTCTGGTGCTTATTTATCAATTTTGCCTCGCACGTGTAAATTCCGTGGTTCATTGTCCGCCATCTGTGTGTTCATGTGGTTATTGGATCTGGAGCGACCTTAGCAGAGGCTCAGCAGGACATCAAAATAATAAAGTCTTTCTCTTTTCACAAAATTCAGTGAGAAAAGGTGTAATGGAAATACTTAATTTCAAAAAACCATGTTCAACATATGTACATATTTTTATATGAAATTATCTCACAGGCATGCACTAAAGATTTCGATGCAATAATTCACAAATAATTTGGACATTTATTTATATATGTAATATTCATATTCATTAATTCGATTAAATTTATATATACATACATATTTTACTTAATAAATTAGGTACTCAGGTACAAACAGTGCAGAACATTTTACCAACAACAACTCACGCAACATGTGGAAAGGTATAAGGACCATCACATACTATAACTATAGTGTCCAGCAGGTCAGCGATGACCCTACTCTACTTCCTCAACATCTTCTTTGCACGCTTCAAATCATCAAGCAGCAGGAAGATTGTACATCATCAGCCCCTTTTCCTGCAGCAGCACCAAGGGTGTAATACTCTAAAGAAGATCAACATCAACAGGACAAGATAAGATGTTGGGCTGGACTTTAAAATCATGTACTAACCAGCTGATAGGAGTTTCCCATGGCATCTTCAACCTATCCCTGCAGTTTTTTATGTCCCTGTCTGCCTCAAGTCCTCCATCATTGTGCTTGTGCCTAAAAAGAATACTGGTTGCCCTGAGCCCGGGAGTGATGACGTGCTATAAGAGGATCCTGTATTCCTGTAGACAGTATTAAGTTCATGGGCATCCACGTTTCATCTCACCTGTCCAGGTCTGTTAACACCTCATACTTGGGAAGAGAGCTCAACTCAGCAAAGGCGTTCTTCCTCAGTAAGCTGAAATGTACTGGACTCTCTTCTTAGCCGCTCAAGAACTTCTACAGCACTACAATAGAAAGTTTTCTCTGTATCAGTACAACGGTGTGGTACCGCAGCTGCAGTGCTAAGGACAGAAAGAACTTGCCCGGTTGGTGAGAACTGCACAAGGGATTGTGGGCTGCCGCTAGGAGATGTGGACACAATCCATGCTGTCCAGGTTGAGAAGAAGACCAGTCACATCAGGACAGATCCCACACACCTGGGACATGGACTATTTGTATTGGTTCCTTCAGGAAAGTGGTACAGAAACATCAAGACCATCACAACCAGACTCAAGAACAGCTTTTACCCCAGAGTGGTGAAAGGCATCCCTCCTCCACCCCCACCCCTTGCAATCTCTCTCTCTCTCTCTCCCTCTCTCCCTCTCTCTCTCTCTCTCTCTCTCTCACACACTCGCAGTCACTCACACGCACACACACACACACACACACACACACACACACACACACACACACACACACACACACACTCATACACACTAACACAGACATCAATTTCTTGTAAAAGGATATTGAATCCACAAACTCTAAGACTGTACTGCCGCATTTTACCTAATGTACATTCTAGTTTATTCTCCTTGCTGCTACTATTAATTAATTAATTAATTTATTTATTTATTTATCTCATTTCACAACTCGATATACATATTTTATATCTCAGTGTTCAGTTTTCATTCTTGGGTACTGAGTTTACATACAGTATCTATTTCAGATTTTTGCTTAAAGTTTCAAGTACAGAATTACTTGTTTATATTCTGCACTTCTTCTTCTTCTTCTTTTTCTTTCGGCTGTTCCCTTCAGGGGTCGACACAGCAAATAATCTGCCTCCATCTCTCCCTATCCTCTGCATCTTCTACTCTTACTCCAACGACCTTCATGTCCGCCTTCACCACATCCATAAATCTCTTCTTTGGTCTTCCTCTGGGCCTTTTGCCTGGTTGTTCCAACCTCAGCATCCTACTACCAATATACTCACTATCCCTCGTCTGTACATGTCCAAACCATCTCAATCTAGCCTCTCTGACTTTGTCTCCAAAACATCTAACATGTGCTGTCCCTCTGATGTACTCATTCCTGATCCTATCCATCCTCGTTACTCCCAAAGAGAACCTCAACATTTTCATCTCTGCTACCTCCAACTCTGCCTCCTGTCTTTTCCCCAGGGCCACTGTCTCTAAACCATACAACATCACTGGCCTCATCACCGTCTTGTACACTTTTCCCTTCATTCTTGCCGATACTCTTCTATCACGCATCACACCGGACACTTTTCTCCATCCATTCCAACCTGCATTAATTGCAGTTTATTTTCTTGCGTGCACCTTTTTAACTTGTTTGCACCTTTTAATGCTGAGAGCCTCTTACTAAATTTTGTGATGTGTGGACATATTTACAACAAAGACTCTTGAATCTTGAATCCTGTAGTATCTAGAAGTTAGGAATATCTATATAAACAGATACATAATGCATCATGTTAGTGAATACGTACAGTATTATCAATATAATAAACAGTAGAATGCAAATGTAGGGGAAACTGTAAATGTATAACAGTTATTACCTTCTGTTTTGAATGAACGTCCAGATTTGTGAATTTTCTCAGCTTGGAAATGTAATCTTCCAATTTGATAATGTGGATTGTAAAGTAAATAGAAATTACAAGCAAAGAAGCTTGTAGGTCCTGAATCTGTGGGATCAGTAGCGCCCTCTACCATGAGTTAGGAGTACTGTTTGCCTCACCGAGGAACTTTTTTACCGTTTTTGTTTTGTTTTTTTTATTAATCTGTTAGCTGCAACAGGTTATCATTCATTCATTTACTTAGTAAACTGTTTAATCCTAATTAGGGTCAAGGAGGCTGGCACGCATCTCAGCTGGCTCTGGGCGAGGGTGGGAGTACACCCTGAGCAGCTCACCATGCCATCACAAGGCCAACACACACATAAACATTCATACTTACACTTACACCTAGAGGTGATTTGGAACCCTAAACACATTACAGAAATACTTTTTATATATTATCCAGATTATTTAAAGGCATAGCATATAACCTGAATGTTTGAAGGTATTTCATCAGCGATATAAGGAGGGACAGCGACACACTATTTTCATCACATACCAGCGCAGTTTGTAAGGGACACAATCCACTGAGTGGCACAGCAATGCGCCGTCTCACCCCGTATCTGAATAGGACATATGGAAATCCTGTGATTCTTTAGTGAAAAAAAAAATGTATCTTGTATTAGAATGGTAAAAGGGTTTGTCAGAAATATCAGCTGACAAATATTAACATTTATTATATTTTATGATTATTTTTTTTTAATGAAAAATGTACATCACTGTGTAATAGTAATCGAAACTAATGTGGAAGTGGTATTCTACAGTTTTGTGTTTGAAAACTGCTAGCATTAATGACAGGACCCTATGGGGGGGTAATGGATTTTCCAGCTGTGCTTATTTAGGGAGAACTGGGCCAGTCTGTTTACACTATCTAAATTATGAAACAGATTTCTTTCTGCATTCACCAGTGCCGAACAGTTCAAGAAATTCAAAACAACATTTACCTTCAAGCAAAGCAATGTTTGTTTGATTTATGGTTGATGTTTCTATGTGATGTGGTTAAGGTGTTTATTTGGAGATTTCTACTTAACCAGAACTGTGCATTTAGTAATATAAATGTTAGCAGTCTTAAACTATAGCATCTAGCATATAAGATTTATATTACAAAAACTGTTATAAATAGTATTTGAAGGAGAGTTTGTAGTAAGTTTAGCTGGAGGGAAGAAAGTCTTTGACCATATTTTTTAAACTTGTCACAGATTATAGTCTTTTATTTGTCCTTTTTGGCTTTTTCCCTTTTTTCAGGGGTCACTGCAGCAAATCATCTGATTCACACATTTAATTTGGTATCGGTTTTTACGTGGGATGCCCTTCCTGACAAAACCCTTTAGCAAGGGACAGAAACACGCTGACAGCTTTGCAACTACTCTTTACGAAAGTCAGCAATGGTTCTTTTACATGAACCTCACACCAGAGACAGTGAGAGACATGGCCAGCAGTTAGCTGCACTGGGGGGACAATGACAACCTTGTGGAGAGTGGGACTCGAATCCCCAACCCTAGGATCAGCGATCCAGCACCTATACCACTAGGCCACCACTGCTCTTGTCACAGATTATTGTAAAGTTGGGAAATCGAACACCTGATCAACCTCAGTTCTAAATAGGCTTTTGTATTATTAGCATATACACTTGGAGTCGCTCGGGCATCTGGTCAGAATGCCTCCCGGACGCCTCCTTGGCGTGGTGTTTCGGGCATGTCCAACTGGGAAGAGAGCCCGGTGTCAACCTAAAACACGCTAGAGGGACTATGTATCTCAGCTTGTCTGGGACCGCCTTGGTGTGTCGTCGTCTCCAGAAGAGTTGGAGGAAGTGGCTAGGGAGAGGGACGTCTGGATCTCTTTACTTAGGTTGCTGCCCCCACGACCCGACCCTGGACTTAGCGGAAGATGATGAGGCCACATCATCAGGGCCACAGTGGTGTTTTCACCTCCCTAGGCATTTTTTTCTTTTGCAGAATATAAAGTCTCAAATTAAAAAATATTTCACACTATTTTCTTTTTAATAGCCAGTGAATGTAGCAATTACACTAGTATTGGTGACTAGATTTGCTAGTTATGAATCCCAATTTACAAAAAAGTAAACATTCCCATGTTAAGAAACGATTCTTTTACATCAAATCACATTTGCCACAATTGTTAGGACCCCCCACTCCCACATGTTAATACTTTGTACAACCCCCTTTTTGCCAACAAAACAGCACCTCATCTTCTCCTACAATGTTTCACAAGATGGGAGAATACAGAAGGAGAGATCTTGGATCATTCCTCTCTGCACAATCTCTCTAAATCATCCAGCAACATGGGTCCTCTCCTCTGCTGCTCTCTCCACTGGATTTCAAAGGGGTTGAGGTCTGGGGACTGAGATGGCCATGAGAGGAGCTTTATTTCTGTGTCTGGTTTCACTGTTATGGTCTGTGTTTTGCGTAGGCTTTGAATTTGGCGGCTCTGTTCTCTAGCTCTGTTTTCTCCCCAGCAGCGCAGGCTCCAGCTGAGGGGGATGGTTGACCTACTCAGGCTGATTGCAGCAGTGCACACCTGATTCCACTCTTCTCATCTACTCCCTATAAAGACAAGCCTCAAGCTCACCTCTACGCCAGAAGATTGTCCCGCATCGCTCACCGTTACCCCGTGTATCTC
>CM045737.1:10646225-10691225 GCA_024760905.1 Plotosus lineatus
GAGGGAGGAAAAGTGCACGACTTCTGGAAGTCCGGAAGTTGTTGATACTATGTATGTTCTGGGGAAGTGCGGAAGTTGTTGATACTATGTAAGGTCTGTTTGGGCTTTTACACTCAAGCCTAGTGGCTCATCAGGCCGGTTCTTTATGTATCACCCTAATAAAGCTGTCCTGGAGAAATCCAGAAGTTGTTTATACAGTACTAAAACTAAAGCTAGCACTAAAGCACTAAAGCTATCTAATCACTAACGCCATATGCCACCTTCAGCGACACATACAATTTAGAGTACCAAACAGAAAAACCTCAGAATGGCTTATGGGCATAACTGCCTAAACAAAGCTGAAGAGGATGTATGTATGTATGTATGTATGTATGTATGTATGTATGTATGTATGTATGTATGAATGTATGTAAGCTAAGCTAAAGCACTAAAGCTAAGCTAAAGCATTAGCAGCACTGTGAACACTTTTAATGATGAGGTCATGAGCAACGCACAACTCTTTTCTAAGCAACCATAACACTAAAATAAAAACCACAGAAAAGTTAAAAAGTCTTTCACAACACACACCATAACATAATGCACTCTATTCAATATTTTTTTCACTGAATTTGAGGACCTGTGGTATGAGTTACGGTACTGTTAACTTCTGTTCAAAAGACGACGGAACAGATTAAGACCATTTACATTATTTCTAATGGGAAAAGTAGATTGGGAATCCGAACAAATCGGAATCTGAGTTCGAGGTCCGAGGCTCCACTGTACATTCCGATCTCTTAAAAAATATGCTGTTATCATTAAATACTTGCATTCCGTATTTTGCTTTTCATAGCACTTCCAGCTTGCACAGACTGGGTATTACTCGCTCTCCTCCAGACACCAGCATTAGGCCATACTAAATACTTAAACCCTTTTGCTCAAAAAAGCCACCAAAGTCACATTTGGTGGGAAAAGTACATTAGGCCCTTGACTATTCGCGGTTTTGCACTCACGCCCCCGCATACTCGCAGATTGCCGTGCAACTGTCAAGTGATTCAAATTCAGCCAACTGTTCTCCCTCCTGCTGATTGGTTGAGATGATGTAACACCCATTTTTCATAAGCTCCGTGTGTCACTTGCTACAAACGCCTACTTTCGGTGGAGTATGTCACAAATCTCATTCACCGTCTCTTACTTCAGCTGTGATTTCTGTTCCTGGATTACAAACCGCGGAGGCGGAAAAATCTCTCTCGCTCGCTGCTCTGCTGCTGGCTGATGGTGAGAGCACTTCTTGCAATGAGCACAAGAATTTGGAAATTCACCAACACAGCAGATCAAGAACACACACACAAAATCACCACGCCCACATCAAATAAATATCCATTCAAACCTGTGACTGTTAATTTTCATCTATATAATTTTCAACCCTAAAAGAGCATTTTTTAAAGGGTACCCACGGGGTATCTGTGGGTACCTAAATATTGCAGGACTCTGCCTTAGGCAAATTCTCCAATCCAAAAGTGAAAGCTGGTTTAACTACCCCTGGAAGCCTGAAGTGCTTCCGATGTGAATAAGTAAGGATAATTTTTTTGTTGCAGTTGAGCCTCGGGTTGCCGACCCTTGATATAATGCAATGCAAAGTAAAATAATGAAATAAAGTGTGGGCATTTTTGAAAAATGCATGGCTGTATGTTTAAAAAAACGTATATGCCCTTGACTATTCACGGTTTTGCATCCACCGTTTGAGTATTCGCTGACTGCCGAGCAACCGGCACATGATTCAAATTCAGCCAATGGCTGTCCTCCTTTCTCTTGAATGGTTGTGCTGATGTTCCGCCCCTTTTTCCTAATTCGTGCACAAGTTTTGTGTGTTTTAATTACCAGTTAAGCTCTATACCACTCAAACGCTATGCGTCTTCTCTGGCTAAGTGATAGAAAACGCTGGATGTCTCTTCTGAAGAAATAAGACTTTATCCTGAGAAACGACGGTTTTCTCTGAACTGTTGTATTAAAATCTTTTTCAATTATTATTCCAGTAAAGTACCTAAGTTCATGTTTATGCATGAGATTTTATGTTCTGTAGCATGTTTAATAAACGATACCAAATGATAAACTTTATTACAGTACTCTTCATGTCCTTTTACATTGAAGTTGGAGTGACGTCTTGGAGTGACATCTCGGAGTTCTCAGAGTCAAATTGTTTCTTTGTTCATTTTAAATTGGTTTATTTGTTGTTTTGCTTGTTAATGTTTTGCACTATGCTCGTCTACGACCGGTCGACTCTACTACAGCTATAAGATCAGAGTATCTTCGGGCATGTATAACTAATCAGAGCTAACATGCTATTAGTAGAGTTAACATGCTATTAGCAGAGTTAACATGCTATGGTAGGCAGCGGAATGCGAGCCGCATCCCAGCTAGCAATAAGCCCAGGTGGGAAGGGGCCGAACAACGACTTTGGCACTTGGGATTGCAGGGGATGAAAGCCGTGTAGCCGGCTGCCATAATCGCCTTATCGGGTGTACTCTCCTCGAGCCATGTTTCACAGAAAGACAGCCCTGTAGATCCCACTGCCCTGCAATCTGAGCATGAAGCTCATCCATCTTGTTTCGCAGGGACTGAACATTTTCAAGCCGTATGGCTGGAAGTGCTAACCAAGCCTCTGAGAATGCTGCCTGGGCGGTTAGCATGGAGCTCCCATAGCATAGCAGCTCACGATAGAAGTTCTCAGAGTCAAATTGTTTCTTTGTTTGTTTTAATTTGTTTTATTTGTTGTTTTGTTTGTTCATGTTTTGCTCTATGCTCGTCTACGACCGGTTGACTCTACTACAGCTATAAGATCGGAGTATCTTCGGGCGTGTATAACTAAGCACGCTCAACTGGGCTTGTTAGCCGGGATGCGGCTAGCAGAGCTAATATGCTAGTGTAGCCGGCTGGAGCAATTGCCTCATCAGGTGTACTCTCCTCGAGCCATGTTTCACAGAAACACAGTCTTGTAGATCCCTCTGTGCTGCAATCTGAGCATGAAGCTCGTCCATCTTGTTTCGCGGGGACTGAACATTTTCAACTAGTATGGCCGGAAGTGATAACCAAGCCTCTGAGAACTCCGCCTGGGCTTCGCTGGTAACCGCTAGCTAACTGCTAGCATCGAGCTGCAATAGCATATACAGTAAGCTCAAGATATAAATTGTTGCGTGCTTAGTTGCCCAAAGCTGAAGCTGCCCATAGCTGTAGTAGGGCCGACCGATCATCGACAAGCATAGTGCAAAACATGAACAAACGACTAAAACAAATAAAAACGAACAAAGAAATAATTTGACGCTACCCTCTAGGCCGCGCCATCTCGAAGACGTCACTCCAAGACGTCACTCCAAGTTCAATGTAAAAGGACATAAAGCGTAATAAAGTTTATCCTTTTGGTATCATTTGTTAAACATGCTACAGAACATAAAATCTCACGAACAAACATTCTAAACATTAACTTAGGTACTGTACTGGAATAATAATTGAAAAAGACTTTAAAATGAGTGCTTTACAAGAGTATATGCTGTATAATGTTTATATTTTATCATCAATTAAAATAAGAGTAAAAATTGAAAAGTTTTTCTTAATTATTACTACATTTTACTACATTAATACTGTATTAATGAGTAAGACTGTCTACAGAATGTGTTTAAGAAGCATATTTTAACGCATGTAATAGATACATAGTATTTTACTTACAGCTGCTCATTCACACATGTGATGTGTTACATGGGGTTTTACTTCCGGGTACAGAACTTGCGGATTATCTCGATTCGCAGGAGGGCTCGGAACCGAACCCCCACGAATATTGAGGACCTACTGTATAATGTTTATATTTTATTATCAATAAAAAATAAGTTTTTGTTAATTATTACTACATTTTACTACATTAATACTGTATTAGTGAGTAAGACTGTGTATAGAATGTGCTTAAGAAGCATATTTTTGTGCATGTAATAGATACATAGTATTTTACCTCCGGTTGATCATTGGCGCATGTAATATGATACATGGGGATTTAATTCCGGGTACAGAACTCGCGGATTATCTTCATTCGTGGGTGGGGCCGGAACCAAACCCCTGCAAATAACAAGGGCCTACTGTACTTTTAAACCAAATGTTCTTCCTCCTTAGTGAAATATTCTTGTATGAATGGTTTAATAATAACAAAAAAAAGCTTCTTTTTTTTAACCTTGAAATGAGTCAAGATCAATTCCATTTCATTTTTCTATAATAAAGTTTTGGGTGACAGGATATCAGATGATACTCTCAGAGTTGATTAGACAATCAGGTTTTGCAACTGCAAATAGTGAAAAAGAATAAAATAAAATCTGTTATGCTTGAGGAATGGTAAATGAAAGGAATGGTAAAAAGAATGGCTTTTGAAAATGACAGTTTTGGTCTTTAAAATGTCGCTAAAAACACCATTTGGTATCTTAATGTCTGTAATGTTCAGATATTTGGTTGAAATTATTCACGTTTCATAATGGAATTTTCACAGGCATTTCTAGTTTAGACAGATAACGTAAACTGAATTTCCATTTAAATTGTATTACTTTAGTTTAGAGCAGCATATTTTATAGGATACATCACCACCTTTCCTACCCATGGAGCTGCATCCCAATGTCCACCCACACAGCTTCACATTCCTGTTGTGGTCAGAGGGGCTTCAGTTTCCCCCCAGCAGGATACAAGGTGTCTGCTACTGTTGAGTGCCTGAGCAGTGACTCTGACTCTGGAGGAGAGCACGACTCATCACCCCCAGCAGTATGAAGGTGATCACACTGGGATTGAAATGAAAGATTTTATGCCGAGTGGAAAAGGATGGAAACGGCACGTCTTAGTGTTCCAGTGGAGCCCATGGAAAACCACAGGGGGTGAAAGGAGGCCATGATTAATGATTAGTTTTAGAATCTGTGTGGAACTAAGTGGATATGTGGGTTTGTGTGTGAGTTAAAAAACTATTTATCTCTGTCTGGAAAATCATGACTGAATATGAGAAGTAAAGAGGATGAGTAAGACTAGCTGAGAACCAGTCGAACACTACATACCCAATTTGTACCACTTTGGTAAACAATCAGTCTGTTCTATAATAACCACAAACATTTTTTTCTTTGCGTTCTCTCTACATTTTTGTTCATCATTCATAATTATAATCATGAATTTGACTTCTGGTCAAACTCTTTGCAATTCATAATTATATAATATATTACTATCTGTATGTGACCCACACAGCGAATCACGCCAGTTTCGAGCCATGACAAAGTAAACAGGCCGCAACTCAAAAACAAAAAGAAACAATTGTCTGAAATGAGCCTGCAAAAAAATAAAAAATAAAAAAAATTCAGAAATCGATTCAGTTAGCATGCAAGGAGCTAAAATTTGTGATGTTCAGTTTGAGTGGGCGTCACCACCCTTTTCAATTCTGACCACACCCACTCCTCTTTTTATCCTATTACATCCATTCATAAGCCATTCAAAATTGTCCGAATAGTTTTAGAATAATTTCATCAGTTTGAAAAATGTGTAGATTTTCTGGATCTGGTAAAAAATAACAATAAAAAAAGTGTTCTTTCAACTTTTTTGTAGTTTTTGATACTAGAAATGTGCATAAGTAAATTTTTTTAAAAGCTGTTAATATGATTTTTCAGTATATTTGAAAATTTCTTGGTATAATTTTTAATGCAGATTTTTATTTTTTTTATTTTTTTATTTTTTTTTGGAAGTTCATTGATTCTGAACTTTCCAGCACATTTTTCTCAAAATGATCCATTTTGAAATCTCTTAAATTACCTTAAAAGTATTCTTAAAATTGTCCATATTCTCAGCAACCAGACGTGCTACATAAATAATTTGGTACCAACAGCGAGCTGAGTGAGTCAGGAATTTGGAAGTATGTATAACTCATAAATCCCAACATACGACTTAATACTTGAATTTTATGTGATGGGTCACATATATTTACATAAATATGAAATATGAAATATGAAACATGGTTATTCTATGACCATATAAGGAATATAGCTTTTTGTATAAAGCTAAGCAAATTTTTACTTTTAATTATTATTTTCGATTGCAGGCACTTCACCTAAATAGATAAACACAAATGAACCAACAAACAGCAACAATTTATTCATTCATTCATTCATTCATTTTCTGAACTGTTTAATCCTAAATAGGGTCGCAGGGAGGCTGGTGCCTGTGTCAGCCAACTCTGGACGAGGGCAGAGTATTCCCTGGACAGCTCATCAGGTCATCGGAGGGCAGAAACATGCTTTGCAGTGTGAAAATGGTTCCTTTATGTGCATCTCACCATAGAGAGCGAGAGACACATCCAGCCTTTGATAACCCAGTTAACAGCACTGATGGGACGGAGGTTTGATAGGCAGTGACAACCAGTTGATAATGGGATTTGAACCCCCATCCATGGGATCGTTAATCCAGTGATTTATCACCGGGCCATCACAGCCAGAGCAACAATGTATTTTGTGGAAATAATAATAATAATAAAAAATATACGGTATGTTTTTACCAACAACTACAGTACTTTCAAAATTAAAATTTAGCTTTTTGATATTTTCTAGAGTATTTAGTGTTGTTAGTTTTGTCGCGCTAAAATCTTCACCCACATACCAGCCCGTCTCTTTCATCTCTGTTTAGATGAAGGCACCATGGGGAGAAAACATGAGAAGGGAAATGGATGTGCTTTTTAATGCCTGGAATACCAGACAGTCAAACATATCTTCGTAATTCTTCATAAATTTTCTTTTCTCTCTCGCCTTCATTCTCCAGTTATCTTTGTCTCTTTCTTTGACATTCTGCAACAATGCCAGATTAAGTGAAATTCTAATATCGGGGAATTTTCACACACCCAACATCCACCCCCTCTCTCATCTATTTAAAGGAACAATCAGAGTGCCTGTCTATGCTAGCCAGATCAGACAACTTCTGTTTCCAGAATGCAAGAGGAATTCCCAACTTTTCCAACTGCCAAGATGCAAGGATACGGCAGGCTGGGATAGAATAGGATGGGGGTGGGGTGGCACTCAGGGGGAAATGAGTATAATTGCAAATGGTTCTGAAGAAAAATGTGAGACCATGACCCTGTCTACCTCCAGAGAGTGCAGATATAGTAAGAGGGCCCTGTGTGTGTGTGTGTGTGTGTGTGTGTGTGTGTGTGTGTGTGTGTGTGTGTGTGTGTGTATGTGTGTGTTTGCATGAGAGAAAGAGAAAGAGAGAGAGAGAGAGAGAGAGAGAGAGAGAGATAGAGAGAGAGAGAGAGAGAGAGAGAGACCCAACTGTCTTAGGCTCCTTCTTCTTCTTCTTCTTCTTCTTCTTCTTTTTTCCCTTTCTCAGGAGTCGCCACATCGAATCATCTGATTCGCACATTTGAGACTCCATTAGTATCTAATACCACTGTGCTTTCAGTACTGCTTAAAGAAATACCCACATCTGATACCAACATCTTCATTACAATACTCTCTCTCTTTCTCTCTCTCTCTCTCTCTCTCTCTCTCTTTCTCTGCTCATTATTATGTGTGCTCATCATGGCATGATACTAACTGTGTAACACATGCTCAGACATATGCAAGCTTATATATATGTGTGTGTGTCTATGTGTGCTTGTGCGTGTGTGTGTGTGTGAGTGTGTGGGTGTGTGTGTGTGTGTGTGGGTGTGTGGGTGTGTGTGGGTGTGTGTGTGTGTGTGGGTGTGTGTGTGTGTGAGAGAGAGAGAGAGAGAGAGAGAGAGAGAGAGAGAGAGAGAGAGAGAGAGAGAGAGAGACCATGGAAGCAGTTAAAGATCATAAAGCACAGTGCAGCTATCTCACAGCCAACTTGCAAAACAAAGCAATGTACACCAGTCTGTACACGACTCATTTCCCACTCATCAGACCAATCAGTTTTTCTGTATTGTCATATCTACATAATAAATTACATGAAAAAAGTAAGGGCAGTGGTGGCCTGGTATATAAAAGGTGCTGGGTCACTGATCCTAAGGTTAGGGGTTCAACCCCATTCTCAGTGGGTTGCCACTGTCCGCCCAGTGCAGCTAACTGGGCTATCAAAGGCCGGCCATGTCTTTCACTGTCTATAGTGAGAGCTATGTACAAGATATAAAAGAACCATTGCTGACTTTCATGAAGAGTAACTGGATAGCCGTCAGCATGTTCCTGCCATGCGATGGCCTGGCGAGCCGTCCAGGATGTACTCTGCCCAAACCCAGGGTCAACTGGGATGGGTGCCAGTTTCCCTGCGACCCTAATTAGGATTAAATAGTTACAGAAAAATGAACGAATGTAAAAAATACTCTGCTTTTTAACCTCGAGATATCAAACATGAACAACGTGACATGCTAAAATGGTCAGTGTGATGTGTCAGAAATCATTACTGTAAGTCATACAAACATGTCAAATTTCCTTAGGGACGGTAAAGTATATGTTTGTGTTTATAAACATACAAAATATTTTGACGTCACTCTTACAATTACTACTGCACCTCAGACAAATTATGACAAAGAAATAAATTAATTCACTTCATCCTTATAAGATAAGATAAGATACAGCTTTATTAATCTCACAATGGAGAAATTCACTGTTACAGGCTCTTGAGGTACCATCAGTAGGAGGTGCAAAAATAGATACAAATACAAACATACACACATACATATATATTATATAAGTAAATAAATAAATAGATACATAAATAGTATAAATTAATAAACAATAAAAGAAAAGAAGGGAACAACTTTGTAGACTGGCCTATATTAAAGTGTAATGTATCTGAGTGCAGAGTAGATGGGTTGATATGGTTCACAGTCAGTGGGGTAGATGTGGTTGATTAAAGTGCACGGGGTTTTTATTGCACATAACCGGTATTTTCACAGACAGTTACAAAGTGGCGTTGTACAGTCTGACAGTGGTGGGAATGAACGACCTGTGGTGGCGCTCCTTCCTGCACTGAGGATGTCTCAGTCGTCCACTGAAGGAGCTACTCAGCTTCTCTACAGTCTGGTGCAGTGGGTGAGAGCTGTTGACCAGGATGGATGTGAGCTTTGCTACCATCCTCCTCTCACTCACCTCCTCCACAGAGTCCAGTGGGCAGCCTAGGACAGAGCTGGCCCTCCTGACCAGCTTGTTAAGTCTCTTTCTGTCCCGCTCTGTGCTGCCCGGGGCCCAGCAGATGGCAGCGTAGAGGATTGCAGAGGCTACCACAGAGTCATAAAATGTCCTGAGCAGAGGTCTGCATACTCCGAAGGACCTGAGTCTCCTCAGAAGGTGGAGGCGACTCAGTTATTAGAGTCACTGTGGGAGGAAACTGGTGAACTGAACTGAAACCCTTCAAGCATGAAGAGAACATGTAAATTTGACACAGTCCAAGCCCAGGAATTCAACCCTTCTTGCTGTGAGGTGGACATGCTAACCGCCGCGCCACCACGCCCACCCAGATGAAGAAATAACACAAATCATCAAATCAAATGTTGAAAGATAAATATAATGGTTTGGAGTATGAATAGAAAGTCAGTGGATGGAGAAAGGATCTAGTTGAGTTGTGTGTATGGAAAACAGATGATGAATATATAAACAGACATCATAATTATGCCATAGATGCAAGAGACCTGAGAGCATGTGTAGGAGATATAAAGAGCAGCTGAATGTCTAACTCTCACAGCATTGACTGAAGTGTTTCCAAAGCAACAGGTGGCCCTGAAGATTACAAAGCATCTGTGAAAAAGAAGACTGGTGTGAAGGGGAAAGAACAGAGAAGAAACTCAACTATTAAGGTCTAAACTGCATATGTAGCTTCAAACACATATGGCTGTCACATCAAAGACAAAAACCTGAGCATAGTGCACCACTCCAAACGAGACGAAATGACAACAGAAGAGCCTTAAAATGAGAGCGAGAGAGAGAGAGAGAGAGAGAGAGAGAGAGAATAAAAATGAAAATAAAAATAGTGTAATCTAAGGGATGTGGTTTTACTGAATGTGTTCCTTACACCTCTTGAATTTTACAGCTTGCAATTGCAAACAGTGTCGAAGAGTCTTACATACACACATATTGATGTCAGTTGTGCATGTGTATATATATATATATATATATATATATATATATATATATATATATATATATATATATATATGTATATATATATATGTGTGTGTGTGTGTGTATGTATGTATGTATATATATATATATATATAAATATATATATATATATATATATATACATGCATATATACACACACACATATATATATATATATATATATATATATATATATATATATATATACATACATATATATACACATATATATACACACACACACACATATATATATATATATATATATATATATATATATATATATATATATATATATATAATATATATAAAAAAACCTAAAAATGTACAAATATATGCAAGTTAGAATTTTTTATTAATATCTGTTGTGACGGAGGCTGGGATTCGTAGTTTGATTCGATGATATTTTGTCTGTTTGTGTAACAAATTGGTTGACTTGCATGCAGTGAGAAAGTCATGAAATTAACTCTTCAGAATTGAAGCTGTGTGCAGTTCATGTAAATGAGGGACTCTCAGCTAAGTTGAATGATGGAAAATGGAGATTATGCTTTGTCTTGTTCACATCATGAAAAAAACTCAAGCTTATACATGCAACTCAACTTTAATTTTGCTTTTCCCACACAACCAGCCACACACACACACACACACACACACACACACACACACACACACACACACACACACACACACACACACACTCACACACACACTGTGAGAGATGAAAGGCGTGTGTGCCCTTGCAGCTGGCCTCTGGTGCCGTCTCCCATTTCATGTTGCCAGATGCTGCTGTCATGCACAACCTTAAGTTAAATTGATTTTCTCATAACTGCTTTGGCTTCAGCCTGCAAAGAAACATGGCCAGTGCTTTTAACTCCCCTCATCATCCCACTTTATTTTTTACTCTCCCAGAGCACTGAAAACTCAAACACCATTGGTCATATAACTGACAAAAATCCAGCAACTAATACATCGTCTGCACTGCCCTAGATTATTTATTGGCACTCCTGGTTAAGATGTGTTAAAAGCCGTAAAAATACATTTCATTTAATACATTACATTTTCATTGCATAATCATCCTTTCACACTAAAGATTGCAAAAAAAAAAAAAAAAAAAATTAACCATCAGTGCAAGTGAATTTTGAAAAGAAAAAAATCCCTGACTAAGAAATAATAATTTTTCATAAAATAATATGTTCCACAATTATTGGCACCCCTAAGGATTTCTTGGAAATAAATGTAATTGCAGTATCTCTGTCATTTCTATGGTAGTTGACAAAGTTGATCAGAGTATCTCGGAACATTTCATGAGTAAGTCATCACTTCCTGTTTCCCTGGGGTAAAAATATGATGTGGCGCAGAGGCCATTTCTCTTATTCACTCTTCGACATGGGAAAGATAAAGGAACACGCTATTCAAGTAAAGCAGATGTGTGTCGACCTTCACAAGTCAGGTAATGGTCAGAAGAAACTCTCCCCTCATCTACACCTGCCCATATCTACTGTCAGAGGAATCATTAAGAAGTTTAAAACAACCGGATCTGTGATAAACAAGCCTGGAGGAGGACACAAGGTTATTTAGCCACCACACACAGTGAGGAGGATGGCAAGAGAAAGAAAAAGTTCACCAAAGGTCACTGTTAGAGAATCGCAACAAATAGGAGCATCTTGTGGTCACAAAGTGTCCAAAACAACCATCAGGTGCCACCTACATGCCAACAAGCTGTTTGGGAGGCATGCATGGAAATAAGAAAAAAAAAATGTTTTCTCGCCCACAATCATAAACACAAATGTCTGGAGTTCGCTTAGTGGTACTGAGACTTCAACTGGGACTGTGTGCTTTTGTCAGATGAGACCAAGAAAGAGCGCACCTCATGCCCAATGTGGAGTAATGGGGAGGATCGGTGATTCTGTGGACATGTTTCTCTTCCAGAAGCCCTGGGAACCTTGTTAGGGTGCAATACCAGGAATTTTAAATCAAAATCTGGTGGACTCGTCCAAAAAAGCTGAAGATGGGTCATCACTGGGTCTTTCAGCGAGATAATGACCCTGAACATGCGGCCAATCTCCAAAGAAATGGTTCACCAGACACAAAAATCAAGCTCCAGTCATGTCCGTCTCAGTCCCCAGACCTCAACCCTATTGAAAACCTGTAGAGTGAGCTGGAGAGGACCTGGGTAGAAGAAATATGAGGAAAATCCAAACTTTCATTCAAGTGCATTTTTCAGTGGAGGGTAAAATCTCACATTAAATAATAATTATTTTACATCAAATCATTATTTCTTAATGTGGGATTTTTTTCCCACTGAATAAATGCATTTGAATTGAAGGTTGAATTTTCCTGTTTTTTTTTTTTTTTTTTCATTAATCATCATCAATATTATTTTGAAAAAGAAAATAAAACTGAATTTATTAGAAACGTAAAGTAAACATCTTCGCCAGGGGTACCAATAATTATGGAGAAAAGCGTATATACCTAATATTCATATAATTAATAATCTTATTTAATGCAATATCTCCCCATAAAGCCTTGTTCACACAGAAAGCAACGAATGAAACGCTCGCCACTGAAAGAGACGTCCGCATGTCCGTTCACAACCCCCACCTCCCATTATGTTTAGCATCATTATGTCTTTAGCAAAATCATGTGCTCAAGTTAACTCATTAATGTACATAATGCATATTTTATGAACCTTCCAATAAACTAATATAAATACAAACTTATTGGAAATGCTGACTGTTTCAGAAACCTGGACCCAGGCATCATGTTTCAGGTTATAGTCCTTGTAAACTTGTTTATACTGAGACATGGCAATAAAGAGCTGCTCTTCCACCTTGATGTGAGTGTATAAATTAAATTTGTGTTTATAAAGTAGCTCACTGGGTTACCTTCAGAGTGTGTCTGTCTTGAGAGCGGTCCAGGGTGAACTCTGCCCTCACCCAGAGTCAGCTGAGATGGGTGCCAGCCTACCCGCAACCCTAATTCGGATTAAACGTTTCAGAAAATGAATGAGTTTGCGAAGAAGCATAATGATCAGACTCAGTAGCATTGGGGAAAGGTCATGTGATCTCAGGGATCAGATTCACACCTATGGACAGATTCATGCATATGCATGTCGCACAGGGAATCATATGAAGAGAGGTACCTATCATGCATAGTGGCCACTGCACAAGTCTCTGGAGGCAGAGTTATGATCAGGGGTTGCTTCAGTTGGTCAGTTTGAGGCTCGTCAACATTATTTGGTAATAAAATGATGACTTGAATGTGCTGAATAGCCAAATTCTCCCATTTTCTTGCCTGATGGCACGGATATAAAGTGGGGACTCAAATAATGAAAGCGTGGCTTAGGAGCACGAGGAGTCATTTTCACATATGCATCGCCACCGCAGAGTCCTGACCCTAACCTTATTAAATGTCATTGGGATGTGCTGGAGAAGACTTTATTCAGTGGTTCAGTTTTTCCTCATAAAGTTAAGATCTCACTGAAAACTTAATACAGAACCTAAATACAGCTATGAAACCTGCAAGTTTATGGAAACGATGTCACATGATGTCGATGCATTCTATAAATAAAGTTAAAGATAGAAAAACAAAATTTTAGCGTACACAACCATTTAGATTGGCAGGTCGATATACATTCGAGTCAAACTTAACCAATATAATTATTATTATAACGCATATACTGTATATTGCTTTGATAATGTCAGACATGGTAGTGGTGGCCTGGTGGTGAAGGTGCTGGATCACTGATCCTAAGGTTGGAGGTTCAAGCCCCACTCGCAACAGGTCGTCACTGTTGTCTAAGTGCAGCTGACTGGGTAATCAAAGGATGGCCATGTCTCTTACTGTCTATGAGGCATGTGAAAGAACCATTCCTGACTTTTGATAAGAGTAGCTGCATAACTGTTAGCATGTTTCTGCCCTGTGATGGCCTGGCGAGCCGTCCAGGGCGTACTCTGCACCTCGCCAGAGTCGGCTGAGATGGGCACTAGTCTCCCAGACACCACCTCTTATTACAGACGCAAAGGCAAGAATATTTTTAATTGAGGCGCTAAGATCAAAAACCTCATAAGTCACATTTTCATGAAATACAGTGGTACCTCACCTTACGATAGTCCCAGCAGATGAAAAATCCAGGTTACGAAAAACATTTTCCAAAATTTTTTGTCTCTGTATAGGAAACAGGTTCTACTTATGAAACGGACCAAACTCGCCATTCAAACATTCAAACAATGCACGAACTGCTCTCCCATCAATGATGTTCAAACATCGCTCCCAATGGCCTCCCATTGGCTTGAAGGGATGACGCAGCTTCCTCCCATTGGCTATTATGGAGCTGCATCTCCCATAATGTTTTTCGTGTAAAGGACAGAGTTACTGTTGTTTCATGTGTTGCTTTATTTTTTGACTCAGGCTTTTAACCCTCCGTAAACATTCGAAAGATTATAACTCTGCTGAGAAGACATGGTCAACACACGCGTGCACACACACACACACACACACACACACACACACACACACACACACACACACACACACACACACACAAGAAACACACGTGCACGCACACACACACACACACACACAAACACACACACACACACACACACGAACGCGTGTGGTTTCCGGTGCGAGTGAAAAGAAGAAGTGGGCTCATGGCATGCCGTTGAGTGATATCTCAAAGGAATTTGGCCAAATCCGTCAACCATCGGTACGATATTGAAGCAGAAGGAGGTCTTAAAAGGTATACTTTCATAATTTTTAAAGTGTTTAGGGGGTAGTATTGGGGGCCTTGGAACGAATCACACGTTTTACATTTAATTACTGCACATGTACGTGCAGTTCAATTTACGAAAAATCCAGGTTAACAACAAAGCTCTGGAATGGATTGATTTCGTAAGGTGAGATACCACTCAAGCCCTTATTCCAGTCAAGTTCCCCATAATAGCAATTGGATAGTTAGATAAACAGACAGGCAGACTGATAATTTATATATTATAGTATTTCTAATCTGAAAATACCAACTTCAGTTAAGATAACATGTAAAAGCAAACAATTATGAAAATACTGAGCTGCAAGTGGCATCAAGAAATGTTCAGATCATCATGTTTTCATTCAGGTGGTCAAGCTTTGTTCTCACGATTTATGTGCCAGCTGAGGCAGCACATGTACTCCTGCACTCATGCACATATGCGTCAAAGATACCTTTGCCATCCCACACTCTACACTGTGTTGTGGTTCTGGCAAAGGGAAGCGAGAAAGAGAGAGAGAGAGAGAGAGAGAGAGAGAGAGAGAGAGAGAGAGAGAGAGAGAGAGCAGTGATGGTGATAAATTGCTACAAGAAGAGTAGTCCAGCTGTGGAGAATTCTTCTCCTTTAAAAGACCCTTCACCTTTAACCTTTATCCCCGCCCGCAAGACCGCAAGAGATAAATGTGAGAAGATCAGACACTCTTCATTTTTTTTTAAATCGTGATGCTAATCTGTATTATAAAGTTTCGCTTTTTCCATTTCACTAATGCGCTCATGCTCACATTTTGCCATACAGCACACTCAGGCATGGACAGCCTCACACACTGCACACTTACACAACCACGTAGACATCTTTATCTCATTATCTTCCCCTGATTTTTTCATTGTGTCTGATATCGTTGTCTTCATTTTGCCTCAACAGTCTTATTTTCGCAGCGTCCACCACAGTTCTAGTTGAAGCTCTTTGCTCTTACACTTTATTACACAGCTTTATTTATTAAATATTTAATTCTGATTGATCAATTCTGGCATGACATTTTCTGTATAACATGATCTCTCATTAACCGAAGCAATAGAATCCTTTTTAAATGAATGTTTTGTGTCACACTGTTGCTTTCTCCAATGGTTATTCATGTACGATGCAGGTTAACTACAGCGGATCAGTCGTTATTGTGAAAGAAACCCATCCGGGTGATTCAAGACCCCTATTCTTTTCCAGGATCCTGCATCTGCTCTCAGGGGGTAATTTCTCAGTAATGACCAGCTTTCTGTACGTTATCCTTTGCATAACAACCAGCCTAGTAATAAACATTTGACATTTCATCTTGCTGTATGTTGCATGTGAGTGGAATCATGGCCCAGAATGTGAGAACGGAGCCAGTGGTAAATCAAGACGTTCATGATGGTCTTTAATGAAATTTGGCAAGTATTCATATGGCAAAGTGCCTTATTGGCCATGCATTAACCCCACACCCAACCACCCACCCTCCACCCACCCCAACCAACAATGCCTTGCCGATAGTTTTATACACCATTTTAAAAGATCAGAGCCTGTCATTAAAAGGCATTAAGTTGCCCACTATGTGAAGGCTCTCTGTATATGAAAGGGTTTGTGTTTTTTTTTTTAATGTTATGCTCTCTCCTGACAAACAGAGGGATCACTTTTCTGATAACTCAGCACAAAGAGAAAGGACGCAGACACGTGTCATTAGAGTGAATTTCCTGGCTTGACCCTATAAAGATAAGTGATCACTCGAAAATCTCTCGCTTGCTCTCTCTCTCTCTCTCTCTCACACACACACACACACACACACACACACACACATACACACACACATACATGATACACAGGCCTGCATTGTGTCTACTTATCTCTCCATCTTGCGCTGGTAGAGGGGAGTGAACAAGAGAGTTAGAGCGAAAGAGATTTGCAGAGTGTGTTGAGGTGGGAGACGGGGACTTGACTGAAGTTTAACTGCTGGTGCCCTGCAGCCTTTAACCTGTAATTTAGCCCCACCTCATACACTCCTGTACAGCCAAACAGATGAAGGAAGAGAATGAGCAGAGAACTGAGGGACGCGAAGAGGGAGAAGAAGAATGTTGTTTTAAACTCAGTAAGGTAAATAGCATCTGCTGGAGGTCTTTTGTGATAGAAGACATACATATGCAAGAGAATGCACGGCCACCAGTACATGTATATAAAATATAAAATTTGCTATTTGTGTTTAGAGATTCAAAACAACTAAACACCTTGTCGTCAAATTTTTTTAACTTCAAAATAGACAAGAACCTCCGATCATAACCTTTACACTTGATTTCGTAATTATATTAATAATAAAACAAAAACAAAGAAGGAGGCATATGTAGACATTTAGCCAAGATGTTGTAAACCAATTAGTGCTCGAAAAAAGAAGTAAAAAAAAAAACCTTCTTTAAATGATAGTACATGTCATCCAGAATCATTTTAAAATTTGAGTGCTCTCTTTGTTCTCTGTAACAAAACAGCTGTCAGGTCTATGCTGATTAGAATAAAGAATAAAAAGTCATGACATTGTCAATCTTCTTCTTCTTCTTTTACTTTCGGCTGCTCCCTTCAGGGGTCGCCACAGCAAATCATCCGCCTCCACCTCACCCTGTCCTCTGCATCTTCTTTTCCGACTCCAACGACCTTCATGTCTTCCTTCACCACATCCATAAATCTCTTCTTTGGTCTTCCTCGAGGCCTTCTGCCCGGTAGTTCCAACCTCAGCATCCTACTGCCAATATACTCACTATCCCTCCTCTGTACATGTCCAAACCATCTCAATCTAGCCTCTCTGACTTTGTCTCCAAAACATCTTACATGGGCTGTCTCTCTGATATACTCATTCCTGATCCTATCCATCCTCGTTACTCCCAGAGAGAACCTCAACATTTTCATCTCCGCTACCTCCAGCTCTGCCTCCTGCCTTTTCCTCAGCGCCACTGTTTCTAATCCATACAACATCGCTGGCCTCACCACCGTCTTGTACACTTTTCCCTTCATTCTTGCTGACACTCTCCTATCGCACATCACACCGGACACTTTTCTCCAACCATTCCAGCCTGCCTGCACACGCTTCTTCACCTTTTTTCCACACTCTCCATTGCTCCAATCAGTCCTCCTATTTTGATGTGTGGGAATCAAAGCTTAGAATTTAGCATTCTTCAATATGTTGAATATTTATGAATATTATGATTTCCTCACATTATTATATGAGTTCTGTCACATTTGGACTTACGGTATTTAAAGACATGTATTTTTTTTTTTTTTCTGGACCACTGATCTTCAGGAAAAACAGATTAATCCAGTTTGGTGACAAAGGTCAGCATCCATCCATCCATCCATCCACCCATCCATTATTTTTACAGTTTATCAGTCAAGGTAGAGAAAGTTGGAGCCAATCTCAGCTGACTTTGAGTGAGAGGTGAGTTAAACCCCAAAGAAGTCGCCAGTTTATTACAAGACTAACACAGATGCAAACTACCATTCACATTCACAACTATGGGCAATTTAGAGTAGCCTGTTGAACTAACGTACATGCCTTTAAACGATGGATGGAAACCAGAGTACCAAAAGGAAATCGCTGCAAGTATCAGGAACATCTTAGGACAATATGTACAAAGAAAAAAATCTGCCTTAAGATAGATCTCTGTGGAAGGCCACAAGCAACATCAGTATTAAATAAAGTATGATTATGTCCCTATCAGCTCCCTTAATGACTGTTACTGAAGGTTCTCATAAAAATGAGAATGATGGGGGCAGCCATAGCCCATTGGTTAGACAAGTGGCTGTGGGACTGAAAAGTTCCCGAATCAGCAGGAAAAATATGTGGCAGTGGTGGAATGAGTTCCACCTTCTCTTCCTCCATCTTCGTGGGTGAAGTACCCTTGAGCAAGGCAGCTAACCCCCAAATTGCTATCCAGGCACCCCCAGTGTGTGTGTGTGTGTGTGTGTGTGTGTGTGTGTGTGTGTGTGTGTGTGTGTGTCTGTGTCTGTGTGTGTGTGTGCGCCCACTCATTTGAGTGTGTGCACTCACTATTCATGTATGTGTTAGTGTGCTCACTTTGGGTTGAATGCAAAGGCAATCATTTCCCCTGGCAAGATTATTACAGTATAGATAATTAAATAAATTGAGTTTACGGTGACACTTCCATGTTCCAGATTGTTCATAGTCTGAGCCACAATACACACACACACTGGCCGGAACCATGTCTTCTCAGAACCATGTTACCCAGCCATCCCTGCACTTTGTCACACACCCGAGTTATAGCACCTGTTTCAGGTTATCCCCTGATCTCTCCGGTTATTTCATCCCTTGATTCTGTGAACATTTTGGGGTTGTGTGTTTTTCTGCTGTTTTGCTTAGTCTGTTTTCATGTCCTTGTTTGGAGGGCCTTGATGATCACTGTACAGAATGGTTGGGATGACACCTTTCCATAGTTTGGGTCTTTGACAACATATTTTCTACTACCTGTGTCAATCAAGGTGTGCCCCAAAGCTCAGTACTCGATCCTCTGTCTTTATGATATACTGTGTAAAATGCATAACTGTGCTACTTTCTCCCTGGTTTGATTGACAGCTGAGATCCTCATTCATATTTGAAAGACTTTAGGCATCACATGGCAACTCTCAGGAGTTGTGAGGAAGTAGAACAAAGCCTTTAATATTACCAAATTCTATTGTGTCTTTTCCTTAACTTAATATTTAGTTGAAAACATACAGTGTACACATTCTGATTTTCTCATATTTTAGAATCTGAACTCTTTGCTCTGTTCTATCTCTTTTATGTGGTCTCAAGTTAGCAGTATTGTCAATGTCAGATAAACTGAGCCTTTATCTACTTCGTCAACATGCCTATCTGATGTCAGTAATGCAGAAACTATTCTGTTGCCCTACAACCCAAAAAAAAAAAAGGACCCAGTCTTGTCTTGCATAGCTTTACAATAATGGAAGACCTGTTTATGGATTATACACCTACACAATCCATCCAGTATCTTTTTATGTTTACTCTTGTGGGTTTAACTGTTGGAGATGATAACAGTGAAGAAAAAACTCTCACTGTAACATGCAGGCAGTAAATGCTGGTAGATTTATTATAACTGTCCAAATGTGCACCAACTGTGCCTAATTATATCATTGATAGTGTTGTTTGCATTGAAAATGTTGCCTGTCCTCCGTCCTTTAAACCGGGCAGTTATTTTCAGTTGAGAGGTTTTTTTTTTTTTTTTGTGGACAACAAATAGTACAGACCCTCCCACATCCCATACACTTGTACAACAAAGACTACTCTGTATATACTATGCGTGTGTGTGTGTGTGTGTGTATATATATATATATATATATATATATATATATATATATATAATATATATATATATATATATATGGGGTGGGGCTTTGGTGGGGACTAATGAGAGCCGGGTAATGAGAGAGCCAGACCGTCTGTTAGACCTGATTCTAACAAAGTGGACCTTAATGGCTGTGGCTGTGCTGGTCTCAGTGGACAAGGTAATGGAGGCTTACAGCCACATGAGGACCAGTAAAATGGCCAACATTTAAGGGCCTAAAAAGGCTCATGCCAGCTGGGACCTGTGTATGTGCCAGCATATACACAATAAAGAAAGAGTTCTATTCCTTACTCAACTGAGCTTCTATATATAATTGAACTATGTATAAAAACATAGCTAGGCAAAGCAATCTTGTTTGGTTTTGTTAATTGAAGACATTAAAAAGCTGAGTGGTGCTCAAGTGTGAATGGAAAACATCCATTTAATCATTTTATGAATAAAATCACAGCAGTACACTGGCTTGTGTAATGGTTTGTATGTCCACTGCACAGCAAAAAGATGCTGGATTTGAGTCCTGGGCTCGGTGAGGGCATTCCTTTGTGAAGTTTGCATGCTCACCAAGTGCTTGTGTGAGTTTCTTCTGGGTCTTCTGGCTTCCTCCCATAGTCCTAAGACGTGCACATTGGGCTAATGGGCTGTTCCAAATTGTCCCTAAGTATGAGTGCAAATGGTATTGTGCTGTGTGAGCTGTTCAGTGTGTACTCTGTCTTGCAGAGTTGACTGATAGACCCCAGCCTCCCTGCAACCATAGTAGGATTAAGTAGTGATTAAATGAATAAAAAGAAATAGGCTTCATTTGTATTTACTAGAGCCAAAAAACAATAGACATACTTTGAAAGTTGTCATCTTCAGCACTAGAAAAGCAGTAAATCTATCCATTCAACCATCCATTCATCCATCCATCCGTACATTATCTAAGATAAAGATGAAAAGATCTTTACTGTCACTGTTGCATGAACAATGAAAATCGATTTAGCAGCTCTTTGTTTAGCAGCAATTATTAAAAAAGTGCACAAAAGACAATGAAGTGACTACACTGTGTGACGCTGGGAGCATATCAGTCGGACCCAAAGATGGAGGAGATGTAGGATGTATGATGAAACAATGACTTTTATTGAGCACAGGGGAAGCACTGGAGTACGGGAAGTGGTGATCACCTTAGCAGTGAGGGGAAAAAACAGAAAAACCAAAATCACTGGGAAAATACTGTATCAATGCGGGAAACTGGTCAAGCACAAAGCTGGGAACCAGGAGTCAGAGAGATTACGGGGGAGATGGAATCGCATGGAGGGAACAATCTTCCGACGCTGGTGGGGAGCACGCCGCTCCTCTTTATAGCTCGTTGATGGCTGAGTGAATTCAGATGCCCTCTATGGATTTGCCTGTGTGTGACAGCCCCACCCCTCGCCAGCGCCTGCAGTGTATAGGGAGAGAGAGAAAGAGAGTTAAACGCTGCCAACTAGCACAGACCAGAACAGTACCCACCCCCCAAGACCTGGTGCCCGATCAGGCTTACCAGGAACCAATGATAGAACTCCGTCAACAAGTCTGGGTCCAGGATTAGGGAATGAGGAATCTAGGAACATTCCTCGGGCCCATACCCCTCCCAGTCCACCAGGTACTGGAACTCTCGACTTCGCCTGCGCACATCGAGGATGCAATTCACTGTGTATGCCGGATGTCCATCAACCAGCAGGGGAGAGGGTGATGGGGGGGTCGGTATGGGGGTGGAGGAAGCATTCCACCACTGGCTTGACCAGGGATACATGGAATACCGGGTGCACTTTAAGTGAGGCTGGGAGCTTGAGTCTGATGGCGCTGGGGTTTATGATCACGAGCTTCTCTCCAGACCCGGCGTGCTCTGCGAAAATGCGCTTGGAAGGATGGAACTGCCACTTTGACCTCCTGACTGGGAAACAGGGGAGGCTGGAAACCGTTGATCACCATGAAGGGGGACATCCCTGTGGCGGCACAGACCAGGGAGTTGTGTGAGTTTTCGATCCATGGTAGGTGTGTGGACCAGGAGACTGGGAGGCGGGAAGCGACGCAGTGCAGGGAGAATCCGAGGCTCTGATTTGTTTGCTCTGCTTGCTCGTTAGATTCAGGGTGCTAGCCGGAGGTCAGACTGCAGGAGACTCCCAGGGTGTTGCAAAACGCCTTCCAAACTCTAGAAGCAAACTGGGGGCCCCGGTCTGAAACTGGAGATTCCATGGAGGCGGAAAACATGTTGGACCAGGAGACCAGCTGTTTCCATCACCGAGGGGAGTTTGGGTAAGGCGACAAAGTGGACCGCCTTGGAGAAATGGTCTACTACCATCAGGATGACCGTGTTGCACTTGGACGGAAGTAACCCCGTAACAAAGTCCACCGCAATGTGCGACCAGGGGTGATGAAGAATGGGTAAGGGTTGGAGGAGGCCCATGGGTGCACGATGGGATGACTTGCTCTGGGCACAGGTGGCACAAGCTCCAACGAACTCCCTGGTGTTGGCTGTTATAGTTGGCCACCAGAAGCATTGTTGGAGGAGAAAGAGAGTTCGGTGGGCTCCGGGGTGGCAGGCCAATTTAGATGAGTGAGTCCACTGGAGCACTGGGGTTCTGGCCGGCAGAAGAACATATAACCGACCTTGGGGGCACCCGTTGGGTTCTGGTTCCACCTGCTGGGCATTCTGAACTAGGCGTTCAACCTCCCATTGAGCAGCTCCAAGTACACAAGAGGTGGGCAGGATGGTCTCCATGGTGGTGTCTTCCCTTGGGGAGAATTGCCTGGAGAGAGCGTCGGGTTTTGTATTCCGGGAGCTGGGAAGGTACTTCAGCATGAAATTGAATCTCCCCAGGTAGCGGGACCATCGTACCTGATGGGAGTTCAGCCTCTTGGCCGTATGGAGGTAAGACAGGTCCTCATGCTTGGTCCAGACCACGAAGGCGTGGGCTGCCCCTTTCAGCCAGTGCCGCCACTCTGGGAGCATCAAGAACACCGCCAGCAGCTCACGGTTCCCAACATCATAGTTCCGCTCCACCGGGGACAAGCGACGGGAGAAGAAGGCGCATGGGTGTCATTTTTGATCTGTTGGAGAGCAATGGGAGAGGACCGTCCCCACCCCCAGGTCCAAGGCATCCACCTCCACCACAAACTGCAGCGAGGGTCAGTCTGTCGAACGCCGCCTGCGCACCAGGAGACCACTGGAAAGGTGCTTTGGGAGATGTCAACTGTGTGAGAGGGGCTGCTAGGCGGCTATAGTCCCACATGAACCATTGATAAAAGTTAGTAAACCCCAGGAACCTCTGCAGCTGTTTCCGCATCCCCGGGGTTGGCCACTCCGCCACTGCCTTCACTTTCACTGGATCGGGTCTTATCCACCCATTCTCCATGATGTACCCAAGAAACGAGACTGAGGAGACATGGAACTCGCACTTCTCAGCTTTGACAAATAACCGATTCTCTAGGATCCTCATTAAAACCATTCTCACCTGACGGAGACGCTCGTTGTGGTCTTTAGAGAAAATTAAGATGTCGTCCAGGTAAATGAACATGAAGCGGTTTAACATCATTAACCAGGGCTTGAAAAACCGCCGGGGCGTTGGTTAGACCAAACGGCATGACCAGATACGCGAAGGGACCCAGGGGCGTGTTAAAGGCCGTCTTCCACTCGTCCCCCTCCCAAATCCAGACTAAGTAATAGGCGTTTCTGAGGTCCAGCTTAGAAAAAATATTAGCATTGTGGAGAGGGGTAAAAATCGAATCCATGAGAGGGAGAGGGTACTTATTCTTGACAGTGATGCTGGTCAGGCCTGTGTAATCAATGCAGGGTTTCAGGGTTTTGTCCTTTTTGTCTATGAAGAAAAACCTGGTGCCTACCAGGGACAATGAGAACCGATTGAGACCTGCAGTCAGTAACTCGTTTATATAGGTTTCCATGGCTTCCTTCTTCGGCTTCGAGAGGTTCTATAGTCACTGAGAAGGGAGCATGGCACCTGGGAGTAAATCGATGGCGCAGTCATATGGTCGATGAGGTGGTAGCGAACGAGCCTGGTCCTTACTGAACACCTCTTTCAGATCGTGGTATTCCCTCGGGACGCCAGCCAAGTCCATATTTCATAGGTCAACTGAGGTTTGTGAAACTTGGGGGGTATGCCGTCAGTAGGCAGTGCTGGAGCCAGTAGTCACTCCAACTCCATATGGTGAGGGTACGCAAGTCAATATGGGGGTTGTGGGTCTGCAGCCACAGCCACCCCAGCACCAGGGGAGAGAGAGGGGCGGAGAGGACAAACAGCTCCAAGCACTCATGGTGATTCCCGGACAGACTGAGCTTGACAGGCTTCGTCTTGTGAGTGACAAGAGCTATGAGTCGGCCGTCAATGGCTACTACCTCCTTGGGGGTTTCCAGTTTGTAAACAGCCTTTGGGCGGGAGGAAGGGTCCTGACTGTTATTTGTGCTTATGCACCAAATGACAGTTCAGAGTACCCACCCTTTTTGGAGTCTTTGGGGGGGTGGTGTTGGAGAACACTCCCTCGGGAGACTCACTCGTTGTCTTGGGAGACTTCAACGCCCATGTGAGCAACGATAGTGTGGCATGGAAGGGTGTGATGGGTAGGTACGGCCTCTCTAGTCTGAACCCGAATGGTGTTTCGTTGTTGGACTTCTGTGCTCGTCACAGTTTGTCTATCACGAACACCATGTTTGAACATAAGTGTGCCCATAAGTGCACTTGGCACCAGGACACCCTAGGTTGCAATTCGATGATTGACTTTGTAGTCGTGTCATCGGACTTGCGACCATATGTTCTGGACACTCGGGTGAAGAGAGGAGCTGAGCTGTCTACCAATCACGACCTAGTGGTGAGTTGGCTTCGGTGGTGGGGGAGGTTACCTTCCAGACCTGGCAGGCCCAAGCATGTAAAAAAAGTCGAATTCGTTTCCGGTGGGAGTTGGAGTCCGCCAAGGCAGTCCTTTGTCACAGATTCTGTTCATAATGTTTATGGACAGAATTTCTAGGTAGAGTCGAGGCGTTGAGGGGTTCTGGTTTGGTGGCCATCGGATCTCGTCTCTCCTTTTTGTGGATAATGTTGTCCTTTTGGCTTCATCAAGTCGGGACCTCCAGCTCTCATTGGAACGATTCGCAGCTGAGTGCGAAGCCGCCTGGATGAGGATCAGTACCTCCAAGTCTAAGGCCATGGTTCTCAGTTGGACAAGGGTGGAATGCACCCTCTGGGTCGGGAATGAGGTCGTGCCCCAAGTGGAGGAGTTTAAGTACAAAAACAAACCAATTACGCAAAAAAAAAATAATAATCATTAAAAAAAAAAATAAAAAAAAAAAAACCTAAGCCAACACAAAACAAAATTTGAAAAAGAATCCAAAATCTCCCATCAAAACTACTTACATTGTTATGTGTTGCACATCGGAGTGCCTGCATGTGCATCTGCGCGTGTGCGTGCATGCGGCACGCGCATGCGCATCTGTATATGTGTGTATTTATATTTTATTTATCTCTTATTCATTATTTGTTTGATATTTAATTGTTATTATAAGCATTTATAGCATTGAATATGTATTTATTGAATGCAGCCGTGAAGGGGACACAAACACGTGTCCGCCCTCACCCCGGTCCCAAGTCTTGATAAATGCAGAGGGGTGCGATAGGAAGAGCATACAAAATACAAACCGTAAAGAGAAATTTCATACCGCATCGGTCGAGGCTCGGGTTAACGACGACCGCCATCAGTGCTGTTAACCAACAGGGTGCTGGTGAAAATTGGACTACTGTTGGTCAAAGACAGAGAGGTCAAAGAAGGAGAGGCAGGAGGTGTGTTCGTAGGCAGAAAGAGAAGAGGAAAAGCATAAGTCTGAGAGTATGGGACTTTGAATGTTGGAACTATGACAGGAAAAGGCAGAGAGCTGGCTGACATGATGCAGAGGAGGAACGTGGACATACTGTGTGTTCAGGAGACCAGGTGGAAAAGTAGCAAAGCTAGAAGCTTAGGAGTGGGGTTTAAGCTTTTTTTTCATGGTGTGGATGGGCAGAGTACCCCCAGAGGTGAAAGAGTGGTCATTGGTGCAGACTTCAATGGACATGTTGGTGCAGGCAACAGAGGGGACGAGGAAGTGATGGGCAGGTTTGGTATCCAGGACAGGAACACAGAAGGACAGATGTTGATAGATTTTACAAAAAGGATGGAAATGGCTGCTTTCTTCCAGAAGAGACAGAAGCATAGGGTGACTTATGAAAGCGGAGGTAGGAGCACACAGGTAGACTACATCTTGTGTAGATGATGCAGTTTGAAGGAAGTCAGTGACTGCAAAGTAGTAGTGGGTGAGAGTGTTGCCAAACAGCATAGGGTGGTGGTGTGCAGGATGATGCTGATGGTAAGAAAGGTGAAGAAGGCAAAGGCAGAGCAGAAGACAAAGTGGTGGAAGCTGAAAAGGGAAGAGTGACGTGTTGTCTTCAAGGAGGAGTTGAAACCGGTTTTGGGTGGTCAGGAAGTGCTTTCAGATGACTGGACAACTACAGCTAATGTGATCAGGGAGACAGGTAGGAGAATACTTGGTGTGTCCTCTGGAAGGACAGTAGATAAGGAGACTTGGTGGTGGAATGAGGAAATGCAGGAGTGTGTACAAAGGAAGAGGTTAGCTAAGAAATGGGACATAGAGAGGACCGAAGAGAGTAAACAGGAGTACAGAGAGACACAGCGTAAGGTGAAGGTAGCGGTGTCAAAGGCCAAACAGAGGCTGTACGATGACTTGTACGCTAGGTTGGACAGTAAGGAGGGAGAAAATGATTTATACAGGTTGGCACAGCAGAGAAATAGAGATGGGAAGGACATGCAGCAAGTTAGAGTGATTAAGGACAGGGTGGGAAATGTATTGACTGATGACAGAAGTGTGCTGGGAAGATGGAAAGAGTACTTTGAAGAGCTGATGAATGAAGAAAATGAGAGAGAGAAAAAAGAGTAGAAGAGATGACTGTTGAGGACCAGGAAGTAGCAAAGATTAGTAAGGGAGAAGTGAGGAGGGCACTGAAGAGGATGAAGAGTAGACAGGCAGTTGGTCTTGATGACATACCAGTGGAGGTATGGAAGTGTCTAGGGGAGGTAGCAGTAGATTTTCTGACCAGAACATTCAACAAGGTCTTCGAAAGTGAGAGGCTGGAGGAGAAGTGTGCTTGTGCCCATTTGTAAGAACAAGGGAGATGTGCAGAGTTGTGGCAACTACAGAGGGATAAAGTTGATGAGCAATACGATGAACCTATGGGAAAGAATAGTGGAAGCTAGACTAAGGGCAGAGGTCAGCATTTGTGAACAACAGTTTGGTTTCATGCCAAAAAAGAGCACCACAGATGCAGTGTTTGCTTTGAAGATGTTAATAGAGAAGTATAGAGAAGGTCAGAAGGAGCTGCACTGTACCTTTCTGGATCTAGAGAAAGCATATGACAGGGTGCCGAAAGAAGAACTGTAGTATTGTATGAGGAAGTCTGGAGTGGCAGAGAACTATGTTAGAGTGGTGCAGGACATGTATGAGAGATGTAAGACAGTGGTGAGGTGTGCTGTCGGTGTGACGGAAGAGTTCAAGGTGGAGGTGGGACTGCATCAAGGGTCAGCTCTCAGCCCCTTCTTGTTTACTATGGTGATGGACAGGCTGACAGAGGAGGTTAGACAAGAATCTCCATGGACTATGATGTTTGCAGATGACATTATGATCTGTAGTGAGAGCAGAGAACAAGTGCAGGGAAATCTAGAGAGGTGGAGGTATGCCCTGGAAAAGAGGGGAATGAAGGATAGCCTCAGTAAGACAGAATACATGTGTGTGAATGAGAAGGACCCAGGAGGAACGGTGAGGTTACAGGGAGCAGAGATAAGGAAGGTGAAGGATTTTAAGTACTTATGTTCAAAAATCCAGAGCAATTGAGAGTGTTGGAAAAGAGGTGAAGAAGCGAGTGCATGCAGGTTGGAATGCTTGGAGAAAAGTATCTGGTGTGATGTGTGACAGGAAGGTATTGGCAAGAATGAAAGGAAAAGTTAAAAGACGGTGATGAGGCCAGCGATGTTGTATGGTTTAGAAACAGTGGCCCTGGTGAAAAGACAGGAGGCAGAGCTGGAGGTAGCAAAGATTAAAATGTTGAGGTTCTCTTTGGGAGTAACGAGGATGGATAGGATCAGGAATGAGCACATCAGAGGGACAGCACATGTTAGAGGTTTTGGAGACAAAGTCAGAGAGGCTAGATTGAGATGGTTTGGACATGTACAGAGGAGGGATAGTGAGGTTGGAACTACCAGCCAGAAGGCCAAGGCGAAGACCAAAGAGAAGATTTATGGATATGATGAAGGAGGACATGAAGGTAGTTGGAGTAAGAGTAGAAGATGCAGAGAATCGGGTGATATGGAGGCAGATGGTTTGCTGTGGTGACCCCTGAATGGAAAAGCTGAAAGGAAAAGAAGAAAATTATGCATTTATTGATATTATATACACATATACATGTACATATACATCAGTTAGGAGGGGAGTGGGGGGGTTGGGAGGCAAACTGCTTTGTGGATTTCGATGGCCGTGTGGGGATCTCGGTCCCAATTAACCGCGGAAACTGAGGAATCCCTGTAATCACAGCTATGATTGAGGCCGAGACAGTAGCAGTAAGGAAGTATTGTACATACTCTACAATCCTACAATATCAATACAGAAGAAGATGGGCTGAAATTTAATTGGAGGAGTAATGAGCGAAACCGGGAATAAGCACCAGTCCGATGAGCCACTATGGCTCGGGTGTAAAAAGCCCAGCAGACTTTCTTTTCAGAAACGTGATGAAGCAAGATTAGAATGAGCCTGGAATTGAGTGCATTGATTTGTATACTGTCAAAAAGGTTTGTTTAAAAAACAACAAGAAACACGCACTGAAAATTTGGAGAAAATAACTTAAAGCCAATCACATTGTCTTGCTGCATGGATAGACAATTTTACTTCACAAGGCATTTTGGAATAAGTGAATTTCAATCTAGAAAAAAGTTTATTTAACTCAAATCTTTTCCCAGATGTTTTTACGATATTCTACTAAAAATGCTAGACAGGGCAATGGTGGCCTGCTGGTAAAGGGCACTGGATCGCTAATCGTAAGGTTGGAGGTTCAAGTCCCACTCTCCACAAGGTTGTCCCTGTCCCCCCAGTGCAGCTAACTGGGTTATCAAAGGCCGGCCATGTCTCTCACTGTCTATGGTGTGAGGTTCATGTAAAAGAACCATTGCTGACTTTCGTAAAAAGAGTAGCTGCAAAGTCGTCAGGGTGTTTCTGCCGCTTGCTAAAGGGCTGTGTCAGGAAGGGCATCCGATGTAAAAACCTATGCCAAATCAAATATGCGATGATTTGCTGTGGCAACCCCTGAAAAAGCAAAAAAGCCAAAAGAAAAAGAAAAAGACTAAAAATGCTAGATAATTTTAGCTATATTAAAGATAGTTTAACTTGCTGAGATATAATTTTTGCAGCCTGTTTGTGCTTGTATTGCAAAAAATAAACTACGTACTAGAAAAAAGGCATTTTCCTTTAATTTAGTAAAAAATATTTATTTTCAGTAGAAATGCTTGAAATTCACATAACATCCTAGACAGTGTAAATCTTCAAACCAAATAAAGTCTTTAATCCCAAATATAAGAAATTCCATCTTTCTAGAGGCAGTATAAATTAAATTATTTTAGATGACCCTACTCAACTTTTTTATTATTTTTTTTTTTTTAGTACTGTATTACTCCTGCAGCAAAATTAGATTAGATAATAATTGTATTAATTCTTTAAAAATATGTAATTTCTCAAACAGTTTGTTAGTCCCCTTTCTCCACAGACAGTGCTGGATACAACTGAGCAGAGTACTCAGCACCTTCAGGTTGGTAATCCAATCTCCGAACTCTTAAAGCATTATATGCATGTTTTTGTCTCACTCTATACAGTAGGCCCGTGACCATTCGCGGTTTTAGTGTATGTAATATAATACATGGGGTTTTAAAGCCACGTCAATAACTCACGGAATTTCATGATCCGGGGGAAGGGCTGGAACCGAACCATTGCGAAAAATGGGGGCCTACTGTAGTTCTTCCATATTATGCAGGTTTTCATTTAAAGCATTTCACTTACTTCATGCATTTCAGTCCAAAATGATTTTAATAATGTAAAATCTCGGTAAGTAAACATTCTCTTGTTCTAATTGTATTCATTGACAATTTTAAATACTTTATTTATTTATTTTTTTTTTTTTGGGGGGGGGGTGTTGCACTTGTTATCTCCTGCATAGATATTATTTCAAACAAACATGTTCTTAATTTTAAATTCATTTATTCATTCATTTTCTATACCATTTATTCCTAACGTCGCAGGGAGGCTGGTACCCATCTACTTTTAAATGAAAAAAAAAATAATTACTCTGTTCAAGCAAATTGATCAAAAATACCAAAATTGATCCGAATTGCCTGCATTGATAGTTTATAAAAAATATTTTTCAAGTATGTCATTTGCTAGAATTTTATGCTACTGTAATGATTTCTTATGAAGAAAGGCTTGTTCACTCTGCTGGCAGAATTATTAAATAGTTTATATATTATGTATATGTATGTATATATATATATATATATATATATATATATATATATATATATATATATATATATATATATATATATATATATATATACAGAATTATTAAATAGTTTATATATTATGTATATGTGTGTATATATATATATATATATATATATATATATATATATATATATATATATATAAAACACCAACATTCAAGCAAATATGCCTCGTTTCTTGTTGTGCTTTTTTATTATTTCAAGGTTTCTAAATTAAGAAAGTACAGGTGCTTAATTCTGAAAACAAAGAAAGTTGGTTTGTCTAATGTAGCACAATATTTCATAGATCTGCCTTAAAATTAGTTGCAAAATCGGGGAGAAAAGACAATTTATCTTAAATAAAAACTCATCATCATCATCAGCATCATAATCTTCCTCCACTTAATCCGGGTTCGGGTCGCGGAGGTAGCAGCCTAAGCATTGAGGTCCAGGCGTCCCTCTCCCCAACCACTTCCTCCACCTCTACAATGGGAACACCAAGGAGTTTCCAGATTGGCTGAGAGACACAATCCCTCCAGTGTGTTCTAGGTCGACCCTGGGGTCTCTTACCTGTTGGAAATGCCCGAAACACCACACCAGGGAAGCATACACAAGGTATTCTAACCAGATGCCCGAGTCACCTCAACTGGCTTCTCTTAATGCAGAGAAGCAGTGATTCTACTCCGAGCTCCTCGCAAATGGCTGAGCTTCTCACCCAATGTCTAAAGAAGAACCCTGTCACCTTGTGAAGGAAGCTCATTTCAGTCTTTCTTCTTTCTTTCTGTTCTTTCGGTCACCCCTCAAAGCTCGTGACCAGAGGTGAGGGTTGGAATCAACTGATAAACTCTCAGTTTTCCCTTGCAGCTCTGCTCCCTCTTCACCACAATAGACGGTACAAGCTCTGCTTTACAGCAGAGGCTGCAACGATCCGCCTGTCAATCTCCTGAACCATCCTTCCCCCACTAGTGAACAAGATCCAGAGATACTTGAACTTCTCCACTTGGGGCATCAGAACCTCATTCCACACCCAGAGGGTGCATTCCACCATTTTCTGGCTGAGAACCACCTCCTCTGACTTGGAGGTGCTGATTCTCAGTCCAGCCACTTTGCACTCGGCTGCGAATCACTCCAATGAGAGCTGGAGGTGTCGGCTTGATGAAGCAAAAAGGACAACTTCCTCCACAAAAAGCAGAGACAAGATCCGATGGTTACCAAAACAGAAGCTCTCAATGCCGTGGCTAGCATAGACATTTTGTCCATAAGAATTATGAACAGAATCGATGACAAAGGACAGCCTTGGAAGACTCCAACCCTCACTGGAAACAAATTGGACCTGTTGTTACCAATGCAGACCAAGCTATGACTTTGGGGATACATGATACAAATGGCCCATAGCAACAGGTCCGGTACTCCAAGCCACCGGAGCACATCCCTACAACTTAGCCTGAGAGACACGGTCAAAAGCCTTCTGTAAATCCACAAAACACATGTGGACAGATTGGCAGACTCCCTTCAGGATCCTGTAGCGCAGGGATCTCCAATCTTATCCACAAAGGGCCGGTGTGGGTGCAGGTTTTCATGTTAATCAAACAGTAGCCACACCTTCCACCTGTTTCCATAAAGCACTGATCATCAAAAGAAAAAAAAAACTAGATTGGACATTACTGTTTCAATTCTGAAGTGGGGCCATCTTGGTGAGATCACCTTGCTTTAAGTCTTAAAGCATGATGGATGGACCAAAATCATCAGAGTCTTCCTCCTCCACAGAGGGTGTGTTAGTGAGATTCAGGAGCTCCTCAAAGCATTCCTCTCAACATCCCAAGTCAAGGTGAGCAGCTCCCCACTTCCACTGTAAACATTATTTGTGGAGAACTGCTTCCCCCTCCTGAGGCATCAGATGGTGGTCCAGAACCTTTTTGAGGCCAACCAATAATCACTTTCCAGGCCCTCTCACCAAGAGAGAAAAAATCTCACCGAGATTTTGCATCAGCAACAATTTGTCTGTGTCACGTTTGGCCTGCTGGTCCTTGTCTGCTGCCGTCGGAATCCCATAGGCCAAAAAGACCTGATAGGTCTCCTTTTTCAGCTGGACGGCCCCCTTCATTGTTGGCGTCCACCACTGGGTTCGGGGATTACTACTACGACAGGCAATGATGACCTTCCGGCCTCAGCGAAGGGCTACTGCCTCACTAATGGAGGCATGAAACATGGCCCATTTGGATTCCATGTCACCCGCCTCCTTTGGGATGTGGTCGTAACTCTCCTGGAGGTGGGACATAAAAGCTACATTGACAGGTGACTCTGCCAAACATTCCCAGGAGACCCTAATTACAGGCTTGAGCCTGACAGGTCTGGAGGACAGTCTCCCCCACCATCGGAGCCTGTTCACCACCAGGTAGTGATCAGTTAACAGCTCCACTCCTCTCTTCACCCAGGTGTCCTGAACATGTGTTCTGGTAAAAAGTGCACTTATGAATGCCTTTATGTTCGAACATGGTGTTCATGAGGGGCAAACACTGATGAGCAAAGTCCAACAATGAAATGCCATTTGGGTTCAGACTGGAGAGGCCATACCTACCGATCACACCATTCCAGGTCACATTGTTGTTGCCCACATTGGCATAGAAGTGTCCTGGGACAACAGGGGAGTCCCTCGGGAGGCGTTCTCCAACACATCCACTAAAGACTCCCAGAAGGGTGGGTCCTCTGAACGATCATTTAGTGCATAAGTACAAACAACAGTCAGGACCCATCCCCCACCTGAAGGCAGAGGGAAGCTAACCTTTCACAACCAATAGAATAAGGTCCAGCCCCTCTCGAGATGTGTGATTCCAGAGTCCGACTATATCTAGTCTGTATCTCTCCACCTCACACACCAGCTCAGGCTCCTTCCCCACCAGAGGGGTGACATTTCATATCCCAAAAATCAGCCATCAGTAGCCGAAGATCAGTCCACCAGAACCCATGCCTTCAGCTGCCACCAAAGTCACACTGCACCTGACCCTCATAGCCCTTCCCACAGGTCCATGGAGGGGCAAACCCATATCTCTTTTACGGGCTAGGCCTGGCTGGGCTCCATGAGCAGGAGCCTGACCATCAATCGCTCGCCTTCGAGCCCCTTCCCCACGCCTAGCTCCGGGGGATTTCCCCGGTGACTGCATCTAGGCAAAAAAAACCCGTGTCCTTTTACCTTCCTCCATAGGGATGTTTGAACTGTGCTTCGTCTGGACCTTCACCTAGGACCTGTTTTCCTTGGGTGACCCTACCAGGGGCATAATGCTCCCAACAACATAGCTCCTAGGATCATTAGGACATGTCACTGTCCCCCAGTGTAGCTAACAGATTATCAAAGTCTAGCCTTGTCTCTCACTTTCTGTTGTGAGAGATTCATCTAAAAGAACCATTGCTGACTTTCATCAAGAGGAGCTGCATAGCTGTCAGCGTGTTTCTGCTCTGTGATTGCTTGGTGAGCCTTCCATGGTGTACCCTGCCCTTCCGCAGAGTCAGCTGAGATGGGCACCAGTCTCCCTGCGAGCCTAATTAGGATGAATGAATGAATGAATGAATGTTTGGGTTTTTTTGGCAGTGTGTAACCAAATGTATGTGGTTGGGGATCTCTGAGCTAACAGATTTAAGCTTTTGTATTAATGAGAGGATTCCCAAATCAACTTTTGTGAATTCTTCTCGTGCTGTCTATAAATGGGTACCATCCAACATTGGCACATATTCCATCATTTACTGTAACATCGAGATGATCTTTTGCTGATAACAGCCCACGAATGTGTGGTAAGTAGGTCAATATGCCACAAAATTTCAGCATTTCACATGCATCATTAATCATTCATGAAATATTTCACTATAGGCTGTTGTATTTGGAAAGCTTATGTATGAATGTATAACAACCATGGAATGCTAACATAATTCTTGTGTCTACCTGCCGACCTATCACTATTATTAGATATTTGAGCATACAAGACACACTTGGCTCCTTGATCATGGCCCTCTTTGTAGCACTGGTTCTGTATCATGGCTGACCCTGTACTCTGACCCAAACTTCAACAAACTCTAATATATGAATGGAATGCATGTAACTGTACTCTTTGTACAGTATTGAGCTTAAGTAATACACTGTAGTAATATAAGTTCTGTGTGTGTGTGTGTGTGTGTGTGTGTGTGTGTGTGTGTGTGTGTGTGTGTGTGTGTGTGTGTGTGTGTGTGTGTGTGTGTGTGTGTGTGTGTGTTTTGGAGTGTTCTTTTGGAGAACACTTTGGAAACACCTTGCAAAAAACATTTTGCAAATTGATGTCATCATTCTAGTTTGCAGTTGCCTAAGCTCTTTATATTTGTGCCAGCATGTGCATAGGCATGGATGTTAAATGTAATCGGTTTTTAAATTAACTCGATGATTTTTTTGGCATTCTTTTGACTGCTATAAATGTGAAGTTTCCCTTTCTTTTTGTCTTTGTCTTTGTGTGTGCAACATCTGTGTGTGAGCAACATCTGTTTTGCATTGAAGAGCCTCCACCCTTTTGCCCTCACTTAGGGGTTTGCGGCTCTGATATCGATTTAAAACATGTATGCAGTGTGTGTTTGTGTGTGTGTGTGTGTGTGTGTGTGTGTGTGTGTGTGTGTGTGTGCGCGTGTGCTCATTCTTCTTTTTCTAGTCCGTTTTCTCCTCTTCTGATTTTATTAGCAAGGTGGCATGTGTGGCCTTTCTGTGATTGAACAAGGCTGTACAGGAATAACCTCTGCCTCTTTGTGCATTCTGATGCCCAAACTCTCTAGATGTTTTCTGTCCAAATCAAACAGCAAATCAAAGTGTAGCACAGCACAGGCATGGATGAAGTCACTCCCTACAACCATAGTTGACATTTGCTGCTGCTTGTCCTCAATGCTTTCTCTCATCTGTCTTTCTCCTGGGTGTCAAACTGCCATGAAGGCATCTGGCATTCTTCCCCTTTTGTATGTGTCTGTGCGTGGACTTACAGTGTACATGCATATAGTGTACAATGTGTACACCCCTCCCTTACCTCAGTAATCAGCCCTGCTAAAGAAGATTCTGGGTTTAAATCTCAGCCAAGGGTCTTCCTGTTTGGACTTTCTATGTTTTCTCAGTGTTTGCACGAGTCCAGGTAATGAATAAGAATAATAAAATGAATATGTAAAGAAAACGGGATTCCCAAAATCTTTCCAAATATAGACTATACCTGAGGACATGAGTGGACATTGGGAACATTTCGAATGTGGAATTTGTGGTCTTCATTTTGCAAATATATAGAGATCAGCAGAACAGCTCATGAGACTGGCACAATGCCGTAACCTCAACCCTACAAAACACCTTTTTGATAACTTGGAACAACAAATATAACACCAGGCCTCTTTACTGTAACATCAACGCCTGACCTCAACAATTTGTAGAGGAGTGAAGCCTAAGGCTGAAAAAAATAAATAAATAAATAAACTTGGGAGGTGATCCATTACTGTATTAATCCTGCAAGGGAAATTTAGCCTCTACATTTAATCCATCCAAAGTGAGCACACATAAGCAGTGAGCATATTCGCTCAGAACAACTCCACACACTGGGGTGCCCAGAGAGGAGTTGGGGGTTAGATACCTTACTCAAGGGTACTTCAGTCATGAAAGTGGAAGAAGAGTAGGTTCTGCTCACTTCCCCACCACCATACATTCTTCCTGCTTATTCAGGAAATAGAACCAGTGCCATTTAGGCCTAAACCTGCCATGGCTGCCCTATAGGGGGAGACATTTCATTATAACAGTGCTAAGTTATAATAATCTATTTGTGTCTGGTAGACGTAGCTTGCACTGTGAGTTCCTCTCTAGTTTGGTAATGCATTTCTCAAGATTCCTCTCTGAAAGGACAAATGATGGAAATTGTTTTTAGAATATATAGAAATGCATTTTAATGCTTTAGATTTGGCACTCAATGTAGAAATGACTATGCATAAAGAATGGATGAAAGTGCCCTATGGTCCCCTAAATCCAGTCTTCCACCAGGGGAATTTGAAATGTATTCTTTCCTTTAAGCATGCAAGGAAATTATCTAAAACTCTCAAATGTTAGTCTGTATTTAAACTGTTTGTATTTAGTAGAAATTTAACTATTTATGTAACCCTCAGTGAGCCCAATGTGAGCCAACTAACCAATGAATTTGTCTTTGTTGTCTTTACCTTCTGATGGTAATAGTTGAGCCGGTTCAGTGATTTAACACAAAAAGTTTAGCTTGTTTTATCAGCAGTGGTGGAAGCAAAAGACCGAGACCTTGTTAAGTGCTGCCCTGTGTCCCTCAACCTAAGTAAACAGTAGATGCGGGCTTGACACAGCAGTGTCAAACAGTGGGAGCCCAAGGGAACTAATTAAGGTCGAGGACATGTTAAGAACACACACACACACACACACACACACACACACACACACACACACACACACACACACACACACACACACACACAGGCATGCACGCACATACATACAAACAGAAGTTGCTGTACTATAATTGGTACCACTAACTCAGAAGTCCAATAAAAATATACACACAAAAAAACATAAGGTTGGACAGCGATTCAAACCCATAATATTGACTCACGCACACATACACACACCACACACTTAGTGACCCCCTGTTGAGGCCTGCAAGCATGATTGAAGTTCCAGTGATGTGATGATTGGTCATATTCAGCCCTGGTCCATTAATGCAGTGGAGAAATTGCACTGATCCAAAAACTCGTATGTATTTACTGAGCTGGGTGGACATGTGCTCCTGCTATGAAGAACATTTTGGTTGATTATTACTGTTCTTACCCTTCGGTAGATGTTTATAATGCTTTATGTTCAGCTTTGTCCTCCAGTTTATTCTTTAGTGGATGCACCATATCACTTTCCTTTAATTTTTCATCCCTCTTTGAATGTTGTGAATTTATATTATAGGTGTGGATCCTACCTCAGCCAACTCTGGGTGAAAGCAGGGTACACACTGAATAGCTAATCTAATCCATCACAGGGCAACATAAGCACACACACACACACACACACACACACACACACACACACACACACACACACACACACACACAGAGTGATTTGCACTCACATATAAGGGCAATTTGGAGCAGCCAATTAGCTTAATGTGCATGTCCTTGGAAACCAGAGTAACCAGAAGAAACTCTCAAGCATGTGGAGAACATGAAAACTTCACATAAAACCGTCTTCACCAGATCCGGGACTCAAACCCAGGACCTTTTTGCTGTGAGGCACAAGTGTTTATCACTATGACACTATGCTGCCTAAAAGAAGAAAAAAAAAAAATCACGTGTGTCTTCTTTTTCTTGTTTAGCAACAAAATGATGCCAGGTCACGTGACCACAAGGATAGTGGATAGAGGGTAGAGCAGGAAAATAACATACATATGCACAAGCACGTGTACAGAAAATAAAAGGGCAGGCATACACAAAGACACAACTGAACTTTTTCTCCCAATCCCTCCCTTTCTCTTGAGTTTTCCTCTCCTTTACACACACACACACACACACACACACACACATGCACACACATGCACACACAATCTACCAGGAGAACCATGTTGTTTTCATTAGTACCCTCTGTGGTTTATGACCCAAATGGCTCTGCTGTAGTCAGGAATCTGATCCAAGCCCCAAACAGAAACCATAGCAACCATTTTTGTGGGAATTTTTTTCTTGAACCTTGCCCTCATATACATACACACATCCACGTTCATGCTCGCTTATGCATTCTCTCTCTCTCTCTCTCTCTCTCTCTCTCTCTCTCTCGTTCTCTCTCTCTCTCTCTCTCTCTCTCTCTAACCCTAACCCTCACACACACACACACACACACACACACACACACACACACACACACACACACACACACAGAGAGAAGAGAGATAATCACTTCTGCATGTGAATTGATATACTCTGTGGTTGGTTTCAAAAAGCCAACCTTTGGGCCATAGAAATTGTTAAGCCTTATACAACCACATGTACACACACACACACACACACACACACACACACACACACAGACATCTGTTTTCATACACAGACTCACACTGATTGAATAATAAGCCCATAATTATGGAAATAAATTGTGTAGCACAGCAGGTTTACCTGGACTCAAGCCTTCATATGCAACGGCTATTCTTTTTGTAGGCAAAGGAACCTCGCTGTAATTTATCCCTTCTGTTTTCCCCTTTTAGTTCATATTTAATTCCGGTGACATTTATAATAATAGTAACACATCTTAGTTCATCTTTGCTGCCACACGCCTCATGAACTTGAAACATCAGTATCGTTTCACTTTCCTGCTGTATGCTTATTAATCCCCGGGTCACTAGTGCTGCTGGACGGCCGGTCACCTCGTATACCCTGAGTAAGACTGTTTTATATTCCTCCATGTTTCTGCAGCTGTTCAGCAATAAGTAATGAGGGGAACAATAAGGCTATGTGGGTTTTGAAAGCTTTTTTCTGGCTCTCAGCTTGCCAGCACTGGAGCAGTCTGCCTTATTGCACTCTTGTTTGATGTTCTGTGTTTAATAGCCAAAACCTTTTTGTCATTATTATGGAGTGTGTGCCATTTACATTGTGGGCTGAGTGGAGTGCTGGCAAGTGGAGTGGAGTGTGTGTGTGTGTGTGTGTGTGTGTGTGTGTGTGTGTGTGTGTGCGCGTGCACGTGTGCACCAGTGCGCGCGTGCGTGATAGGCTAAGTGAAAGAGAGAGAGAGATGGAGATGGAGAGAGAGTGTTTTAATCTGTCATGCCTGTTTTCATTACTCATGTTAGATGCAACCAGCCGCTGATTTATATTGGCACAGTAATGCGCTCAAGACAGCAAAGGCTGAACCGATTGCCCCAGACTGTGTGTGTGTGTGTGTGTGTGTGTGTGTGTGTGTGTGTGTGTGTGTGTGTGTGTGTAGATGGGTGAATGTATAAAGGTGATTGCCTCAAGGAGGAACATTTGGTGATGGGGTGCACATATTTATTCTGTATGCAAGTTCTAGGCCTATTTATTATGTTTCAGCTGTACAATAGGGCAGTTCGCTATTGACCTGATACATTCCATCCCTATTTGGGTTAGAACATTATAAAACTATAATGATCTATAATCATGTACTTTGCTTACTTTCTAATGGAATGCAGTTGTTTAATCCTCTGTTTACCAGTTCATGTATGATGAGAAGGTGTTTTGTACAGGGGTTTTCACAGTAATAAGGTCCAGGGCTCAAGACCCAGGTCCAGCGAGGGGCATTTCTGGGTGGAGTTTCTGCTAGGTATTCATATTTCTTCCCACAGTTCAAAGACGTGCAGCATTACTCAGCTGTTTCAAATTGCCCCTAGTTGTGAGTGTGAATGGCTGTGTGTACATGTGTTGGTGTGTTTGCCCTGCAATAGACTGGGGAGCTGCTCAAGGCGTACCCCGCCTTTACTCAGAGTTGGCTGAGATAGGCTTCTGCCTGCCTGCAACCCTGAAATTCAGTTCAGTTCATTTTCTGTACCCGTTTAATCCTAGTTTGGGTCGCGGGGAGGCTGGTGCCCATCCCAGCCAACTTTGGGCGAGGGCAGAGTACACCCTGGACAGCTCGCCAGGCCATCGTAGGGCGGAAACACGCTGACGGCTTTGCAGCCTACTCTTGTCGAAAGTCAGCAATGGTTCTTTTACATGCCTCACACCATAGACAGTGACAGACATAGCCGGCCTTTGATAACCCAGTTATCTGCACTGGAGGGGGGGGACAGTGACAACCTTGTGGAGAGTGGGACTCGAACCCCCAACCTTCGGATCAGCGATCCAGCGCCCTATACCACTAGACCACCACTGCCCCGTACCCTGAAATTTACTTCAGAAAATCAAACTCCAAAGTTTGTGCAAGTTTCCATATGAAGAGAACCCCCTGCAAGAGGTTATAAATAACTAAAGTATGTTTTGCCAGGACATCTTTGTTTTATGCAGTGCAACAATTTCAACAAGGACTAAATGACCAATGAGTGTCTTGATCTGCAATATGTAATCCCTAGCGTGCTGTGTCCCAGCACTGTCCATTGTGCATAGATCAGATCTCCTTATAACCTAAAAAATTTCCAACACGACCTTAGGAGGGCAAGCTGATGTGGGAAAGGCCAGGGTGTGCAAGAGGCTGGAAAGCTTGTCAGAATAAGAGAAGCAGAGACAGTTGAAGGCTTCCATGTGTGAGCTGATTGGTGTCCAGCTTTCGTTTTTCATCCATTTTCATCTCAGCCCTTTTTCTTTTCACTTAATTTACACCTAATTTATTGCCTCTAGATTTTATTTTTCTCAAGTGCTCTTACACTGCAAAATGTTGTTTTTTTTTCAATGGCATAGATATGAGTTAAATACGTTGCACTTCTGCCTCTAAGAAACTCTTTCTTCACCATTTTGTTCCCATTTCAGAGCTGTGATGTTAGAGCATTGCCTTTTATGATATTTTGTGGGCGTTGCTAAATGCAAATGAGTTCTGCCTGTCACATGCTTTGCATTTTCTTAAGTTCATTCATTTATTTATTCATTTTCTGAATTGCTTAATCCTAATGAGAGCCACAGGGAGGCTAGCACCCATCTCAGCCAACTCCTGGAGAGGGCAGAGTACACCCTGAATAACTTGCCAGGCCATGGCGGTACAGAAACACACTGATGGCTATGCAGGCTACTGTTGACGTAAGACATCAATGGTTCTTTTACATGCAGTGAGACACATGGCCGGCCCTTGATAACCCAGTTACCTGCACTGGAAGGACAGAAGTGACAACCGTTGACAGTGAGGCTTGAACCCCCAATCTCAGGGTCGATAATTTGCCATCTTATCATCGGGCCCCCACTGCCCACTTTCTAAATTGATTTTCTAAATACAGTGATACCTCTGCTCAGGAACATAATTGGTTCCCAGAAAGTGTGTGTAAGGCGAAAGGTTCGTCTTCCGAACATTTATTTCCCATAAGAAACCATTAAAATGAGAATAATCCGTTCCCAGGTCCCCATAAAACATAATTTTCTACTAAATAAGCCTTAAAACTACACAAAAATATACCTTATTTTATGTATAATAAATGTGCTATTGTATTGTAATTAAAGAAATAAACTGTACTGTATAATAAAGTCGTTTTATTTACCTTTGTGATGGTAGTTGATGGCTTGATGGAATGGAGTGGGAGGAGGAGGGAGGGAGGGACTTACTGTTTGGAAGGAGAGTTTGGAAACGCCTACTGTTTGGAAACACCCTTAGCCACACACGCACCCTTAATAGCTTCCTTGTTCTTAAGGATAAGATAAGATAAGATAAGATACAGCTTTATTAATCTCACAATGGAGAAATTCACTGTTACAGGCTCTTGAGGTACCATCAGTAGGGGGTGCAAAAATAGATACAAATACAAACATACACACGTACATATATATTATATAAGTAAATAAATAAGTAGATACATAAATAGTATAAATTAATAAACAATAAAAGAAAAGAATGGAGCAACTTTATAGACTGGCCTATATTAAAGTGGATGAAAAAAAGGATGGGAGCAATGGTAGACTTAGCGTACTGGTACTGGGACGCCGAGTCACACAAACGCACACCTCGTTCGTGTTTTTCAATGATCTCCGCCTGTGGTGATTTTTCTGTCCCATAATAGCAAAAGTACACTCAATATGGTCCAAAATGTCTATCAAACACAAACCACTTCCGCACTCAATGAAAGGGGGTGACGAACTGTGACGCCGTGAGCGTGCGTCAGCTTCTCGTGGCCGCCACCGTGGCGCTGTTCGACCGCGTGGTTTGGTTCATCCGCCAAAAACTAGTTCGTCAGCAGAGACTATATGCTCGCGAATTTAATGTTCTTGAGGCGAAAAGTTCGTGAGCTTTAAGCGTTCGTCAGCGGAGGTTTTACTGTAATAAAAATGTCAGCGGTGAGTTGTCAGGGCCAGCAAAGCCTTCTGTGCTGGCCTAAACACTATCAGAAGCCCTGACCGACATTTACAACTTAAATTCTAGTATTTATTCCATGAAATTGTATTCATTTATTCCCAAAAGTCTATTCTCTTCATTTCGTAGCACATCTCTTGGCTGAACAGCCACCAGTATGTATATGTAAAAAAAAGGTAAGTCTGTTGGGTTTTTACACCCAAGCCTTGTGGTTCATCAGGCTGGTGCTTATCCCCAGTTTCCGTAGCGTGAAGCACCGAGGAGTTCAACTCCCCCTGGATGGGACGCTAGTCCATCGCAGTTTACTTTCCCAGTATATTTTTACTGGTACCCATTTATACTGCTGGGTGAACAGAGGCACATTTGTGGTTGAGACCTTGCCCAGGGGTCTTAGCACAGTGAGGGTTTCAGTGGGATTCGAACTCACAACCTCCCAATCATGAGCGCAGCACCCTAACTACTACGCCACCGGCCCCACAGTATGTATATGTAGGGTTGTTTTTTTTGTTTGTTTGTTTTTTTTTGTGCAATAAGATTTCCTCTTATATGTGCTGCCATGTCAATCTATTCTGTCCAGAGCCTTCAAAATCAGTAGTGTTTGGCTGGTGTCACTTAAAATACATTAGCAATGGGGCTGTTGCTTTAACTAATCAGATTTCAGATTCACCTCTCAGGGCCAGCTAGCTGACCCACAGTAATGTCAGCATTTTTCTGTGCTCTGATTGGTTGATAAGAGAAAAACAGTTTGACAATCCAAGTTTGATAAGCTGAACAGTCTGTTGCAAGCTGCACACAATATGTTTAAGTTCGAATTTTTTATGCCCACAATGGCTGACGGGGAAGAGAAATTGACTTGATGTCGGACGTTCTTAAAAATCCATTATCGAGGCGGATTTTTTCAGAAAAACTCAACATTGTAATGAGAGGCCGGCCAACCTCGAAGCTAACTCGCTTGTCTCAGTCCAGAAAAGGGTTTGTTCGCTATTTCCAGACCAGTGTTTCTGGTATTTCTGTATCTATGATGTATTCCGAGATATACAGTTACCTGGGTTTCTTGCTTTAGTAATAATAGTATTCACCCTCAATACGTGAAATGCCTCTTTTTCTGCAATGCCACACCTTGTTATATTGTGTTTATGTATATTATTGATGGTTTGTATACCTGCAATGTGATAGTATTAAAAGGTGAATCAAGTCTGTTTACTCCCCACTGAAGGACCAGGTACCAAATGCATAGCCCATCACTGAGAAATGTAATTTGACCATTATATACATCCATTATATACAGTGGTACCTCACTTTACGAAATTAATCTGTTCCAGCGCCTTTTTCGTCACCCGAATTTTTGTGATTCGTTCCAAGGCTCCCAATACTACCCCATAAACCCTTTAAAAATTATAAAAGTACACCAATTTTGTATGAAATATGTGCTAAAAGTAAAAGAAAATTACCCTCCTTCAAGAGGTCCTTAAATATGGAGGTTGCTTTTTCCGAAATAATCGCCACTGTCACTGTATCTCCGGCAATTTCTTTCTCCTTTATCGAAAGGAGTAACAGTCTCTCCATCTCGTCGTTCAGTGACGACCTCTTTTTCGATATCACAGTGAGGCCTTTCAAATGGGTCGTTGCTTTTAAGGCCTCCTTCTGCTTCAATATTGTCTCGATTGTAGAGGGGTATCCGCCGTACTCCTTTACCATTTCACTCAACTGCATCCCACTTTCATATTTTTTTATCATCTCCTGTTTTACTTTTATTGATAACGGAGTCCACTTCTTCTTTTCCGTCTCAGCAGAAATCACTTTCCTGGGGCTCATGATTAATAACGAAAAATAACGCTGCAATAAGCACACTCAAAAAAACTCACGAAACTCACGAACCAATGGTACAACTCTCCTTCAAGTATGTATGTGTCGAACAATGGGTCAAAGGCACACGAAAAGCATTATGGGTACAGTACTGTATTACGGAGATTCAGCTCCTCCTAGCCAATCGGAGGCCAGCAGGGTGGGGTGTTGGGAAACAACCAATGGGAAAGCAACTCATGTATTGTTTGAATATTTGAATGCCGCGTTTGAATTTTTAAGATGGTGCTTTCATAACGTGAACTTGTTTCGTATGCACAAACAAAAATTTTAGGGAAATGCGTTTCGTAACCTGAATTTTTTGTTTGGTGAGACTTTCGTAAAGTGAGGTTCCATTGTATATGAAATTCATAGTGAGTTGCTAAGGGATTGTTAATAATGA
>CM045737.1:10693725-10698725 GCA_024760905.1 Plotosus lineatus
ATATATATATATATATATATATATATACACATACATACATATATATATTCTAAACATAGTCATGATATAGATCTATACATAAATGACAAGGGGCAGTGGTGGTCTAGTGGTATAAGGTGCCGGATCGCTGATCCAAAGGTTGGGGGTTCGAGTCCCACTCTCCACAAGGTTGTCACTGTCCCACCCAGTGCAGCTAACTGGGTTATCAAAGGCCGGCCATGTCTCTCACTGTCTATGGTGTGAGGCATGTAAAAGCACCATTGCTGACTTTCGACAAGAGTAGCTGCAAAGCCGTCAGCGTGTTTCCGCCCTGCGATGGCCTGGCGAGCTGTCCAGGGTGTACTCTGCCCTCACCCTGAGTTGGCTGGGATGGGCACCAGCCTCCCCGCGACTCTAATTAGGATGAAGCGGTTACAGAAAATGATGATGATTAAAATTGTGATGCGGTATTACACTACTCAGTGAAAAAAAAATCCCCACCTGGATTTAATAGAGCAAATAATCAAAAGCTTTTTATTGATAGGAATGTTGCTTAACTTTAACTGCTGCAATGAGTAACTCGCTTAAACAAGCATGTTAAAACATGAGGTCAGATTGGCTTCACCAATCAAATCAAATTGAATTTGATGTAGTATCAAAACAAATCATACAGCTCAGGAGGTTGCTAGATATTAAAACAGAGGGATAGTGTTGAAATATCAGCTTGGGAAGGAAAAAGATTCACTTCTCCAGGGAGCATAACGATCATACACTGGAGCAATGGATAAAGGTCATGTGATCTGATGAGTCCAGATTTACCCTCTACCTCAGTGATGGGCTTGTCAAGGTGGGAAGAAAATTACCCAACATGCATAATGTGCAATGCACAAGCCTCTGGAGACAGTATTATGGTCAGGGTTGCACCAGTTGGTCAGGTTAAGGCTCAGCAACATGATGTGTCAATAAAATGAAGTCAGTTATTAACCTAAATGTACTGAATGACCCGGTTATTCCATCAATGGTCTTTTCTTCCCTAATGGAACGATATAAAAATTTGGATTTAAATAGTGGTGAGTGCATGCTGTAATCAAAACAAAATGTGAAACAATGTGAGACTGGCCAGTGTAGAAAGAAGCAAATATTTAAAATGACATCAATCAGCAGCTCAGTGCTGCTGGCGTAGTGGTTAGGGTGCTGCACTCATGATTGGGAGGTTGTGTGTTCAAATCCCAGTTAGACCCTCGCTGTTCTAAGACCCCTGGGCAAGGTCTTAACCACACATGTGCCTCTGTTCACCCAGCAGTATAAATGGCTACCAGTAAAACTATACTGGGAAGGTAACCTGCGATGGACTAGCGTCCCATCCAGTCCAGGAGGAGTTGAAGTCCTGGTTGCTTCACGCTACGGAAACCGGGGATAAGCACCGGCCTGATGAGCCACGAGGCTCGGATGTAAAAAGCCCATATTACCCACGTTTACTTTATCAGCACCTCCATTGTGCATTTCAAACAAAATTATATCAATAATAATGTTTTTTATTATTGTTTATCAGCCAATTCGAATTACAGCAACAAAAGTCACTGTTGCTCTCTTACTGTTGTCGTGAATGTCAGAAGTGTACACACGCCTTCTGCTATTGTGCTGAAACCGATATAAATCATGTCAGATCTTTTTTATAGTCTTATTGTGAAGTAGCAACCAAATTTAGGTGAAAAACAAAAGGAAGCATTTTGGGGAAGATTTTTTACAGCTTATAATAACCTGATACACACCCTTTTATTGTATATTGGAACATTTGACATTGTAAAAACCTACAATTTCAACAGGGGTGTGTAGACTTTTTATATCTCCTGTAGATCCAATTAGGCACACAGACACACACACACACACACACACACACACACACACACACACACACACACACATACACACACACACACGCGCATGCGCGTGTGCGCGTCTCCACTGTGCACAAACCAGCTTCAACACTGACCACAGTATTGTACAATGATGAGTATTGAATGTCAGCGAAGCTGAGCATTAATGCTTTTATTTTCAAGATCGTCTCAGAAAAGTTTCACACGTAAACTATGAACGTGAGATGGTAACGTATTTATTGTCTGGAGCCTATCGTGACTCCACAAGACCCAAGAGCCCAATTTTTCTTATGAAAAAAACCTGCTGATTTTTTCATTCTTTCTTTCTTTCTTTCTTTCTTTTATTTTTGTGTGTGTAGTGTGTTTATTTTCTACATTAATTCATTTGGTGTACAGTGGCACCTCAACTTACAATAGTCCCAGCAAACGAAAAATCCAGGTTACGAAAAATATTTTCCAAATTTTTTTGTTTCTGTATATGAAACAAGTTCTCCTTACAAAATGAGCCACGCGCCATTCAAACAATGCACGAGCTGCTTTCCCATTGACTATCTTCCAACATCCCACCCCGCTGGCCTCCCATTGGATAGGAGGGATGACGCAGCTCCCTCCCATTGGCTATCTCACAACATCCCACCCCGCTGGCCTCCCATTGGATAGGAGGGATGACACAGCTCCCTCCCATTGGCTATTATGGAGCTGCATCTCCCATAATGCTTTTCATATAAAGGGCAGAGTTACTGTGCTTTAACTCAGGCTTTTAACCTTCCATAAACATTTGAAGATTATAACTCTGCTAAGAAGACATGGTCAACAAACGCGCGCACACACACACGTGCACGTGTGATTTCCTTTGCGAGTGAAAAGAGGAAGCGGGCTCGTGATATCGCAAAGGAATATGGCCAAACCCGTCTACCATCAGTACGATATTGAAGCAGAAGGAGTTCTTAAAAGGTCTACTTTTATCATTTTTAAAGGGTTTAGGGGTAGTATTGGTAGCCTTGGAATGAATCACACGTTCTCCATGTAAAATGCCGTTCAATTTACGAAAAATCCAGGTTAAGAAAAAGGATTAATTTCGTAAGGTGAGGTACCAACTGTACTCTTTCTGTTCATGCTTTAATAACCTGTGTTTACTTTTTGTGTTGGAATAAAGTACTTTTTAAAAATCAAAATCTTTCTTTCTTTCTTTCTTTCTTTCTTTCTTTCTTTCTTCAGAACTAAACCCATAAATTGGGAATGCTGAATGTAAAACCATATGGCTAATGAAATGAAACTCCTAGCGACAAGCAGATGTAGTGATTTGTTACAGTAATTTTAGTAGCATTCAGATGCCCAGGCTTAAAGACCCCTGGCATATGGGTAATGCTTATAACCCGCATATAACTAAAGCTGTAGCTTTCCCAGGCTCTTTATCAGCTGGATTGGCTCTTTCTCTCTGCATCAGACCAAATATGAGGCAGGCAATTGAGTTCCCTATACTCTTTGAAAATATCAGTGCTGCTCTGTGATTACTGTCCCATTACGCACCCCCTAAAACACTGTACGCAGGCTGCCAGAAAAACAGGAAGCGATCAAAGCAACCACATTAATACAAAACGTTACAGTTTAACAACAAAAAAAAAAGGCTAAAATGTTTAATTTGATGTAGTTCTGATCAAAACTAGCAGTACATCCTGCTCCGAGTCTGTGTTTTCTCTCTGTTACTCTGTTAACTAAGGAGTCTATTCTATACGGAGTAGGAAAGGGTTGATATGTGATACCAGTTGACATGTGGAGCCCTATCAGACCCCTGGAGTAATGGAACACATTTTGTACATGTGGAATATGCGTGCGCACACACACACACACACACACACACACACACACACACACACACAGAGCCTTTCCCAGCATGCCACCCTTATTCTCACTCATAACACATACAAAGCCCACATGTACAAAAATATGTACAAAATGTATGTATGTATTTGTAAAAAAGACCCTGAAGACATGTTGTCTATGGGACGCTATATACTAATAGACACTGATAATGATGATGACCATGATGATGATGATGATGATGATGATGATGATGATGATGATGATGATGATGATGATGATAGACACATGCCAAAATAGAACTAAAAAGTTTGAAAACCTACCAAAAGAGAAAAATTGAATAGCATGTAAAATCAGCTTCACCGCCCTTTCTATGATTTGCACTGTGGCTGCTACACAACTTAAAAAATAAAGATAGAACAGAAGTGGCCAAGTTCCAGAAGGTGACGTAAATGGTAGGTCATTATTTATTCATTTGCCAAGATGCTTCATCCTTAATGGTGGGCTGGAGTCTATCTTAGCCAGCACTGGGCAAAGGCAGGGTATATTGTTTACAACTCACCATCCCATTGCAGAGCCAGTATATACACACAATCATTCTTTACACCTTAGGGCAATTTGGAACAGCCAATTAGAATAATGTGCTTGTCGTTGTTGGAGGAAACCAAAGTAGCCAAAGGCAACCCATGCAAGCATGATGAATAACTCCACATAGGACCACCCTCACCAAGCCTGGGACTCAAGCACAGGACCCTATTGCTGTGATGGTAACCACTACTGTGCGCTACTATACCAATGTAAATTTAACATGAATTTATTTCTGTAACCGCTTCATCCTAATTAGGGTCGCGGGGAGGCTGGTGCCCATCCCAGCCAACTCAGGGCGAGGGCAGAGTACACCCTGGACAGCTCTCCAGGCCATCGCAGGGCGGAAACACGCTGACGGCTTTGCAGCTACTCTTGTCGAAAGTCAGCAATGGTTCTTTTACATGCTTCACACCATAGACAGTGAGAGACATGGCCGGCCTTTGATAACCCAGTTAGCTGCACTGGGAGGACAGTGACAAACAACCCTGTGGAGAGTGGGACTCGAACCCCCAACCTTTGGATCAGCGATCCGGCGCTTTATACCACTAGACCACCACTGCCCATTATCATGAATTAAAAAAAAAAAAAAAAAAAAAAAGCTAAATTAAAACAAGTCAATCCCTCAAAATAAAAATAAAATAATTTATGTACCTGTAAAACTAACCGAAAATTAACTAAAATTACAAAAGGACACAAATTAAATTAAATACTAAAGAAAAGATCAACGTTATACAA
>CM045737.1:10701225-10736225 GCA_024760905.1 Plotosus lineatus
TGTATATATATATATATATATATATATATATATATATGTGTGTGTGTATATATATGTGTGTATGTATATATATATATATATATATATATATATATATATATATATAGGATTTTCTGAGTAGATCATTCCGTAGGAAAGTGCTCAATACTTTTTGGTAGAGCAAATAACAAAAATAAAAGGACAGGACAAAGACTTTCTATTGAAACTCCATTTATCACTACAGATCTGTTTCGAGGGGTGGTGAAACCATCCTCTCTCTTCAGGTGATTATAGAAGAATGAATAGAGAAGAATATTCTTCTATAATCACCTGAAGAGAGAGGATGGTTTCACCACCCCTCGAAACAGATCTGTAGTGATAAATGGAGTTTCAATAGAAAGTCTTTGTCCTGCCTTTTTATTTTATATATATATATATATATAAAATTTATTTAAATTTATTTTATATATATATTGTTCACTGAACAAAACATCAACTTTTACTCAAAGGTTACTGGAATTCTATCTAATCCAAAAAAAAAAAAAAAAAATTTGTATCACCTTAGAATTAGGAACTGTTGTTTCCTTTCAGATATCAAACATGCTATTAGCTCAGTCTTAAAAAGCCATTTAGACTGATGTCATAAAAACAAACTTGGCCAGGCCTGTTGGACAGTGAATTCCTGTCTTGATAGCTGTCATTAGTTCTTCACAAGCTGATGTTTTGATGTCCAGTAATGATATGTTATTGAACCTGGAGTTGAGCTTGTACCTGTCTGTAGTGTGTAGTAAACATGAATTATACAATGAATTCAAGTCAAGTTAGTTATTTGTGTCCACAGTATTGTCGGCATTAATACCACTTAAAGCTCACTCACTCGTCAAGCCGTTTAATCCTACTAGGGTCGCAGGGAGGCTGAGCCCATCTCAGCCGATACTGGGTAAAGATGGTGTAATCCAGAACATCTTACCACATTACAACCATTTACACTCACCCTTAGGGGTTATTCAGAACAACCAATTAGTCTAATGTCCATGACTTTGGACTGTCGGAGGACACCAGAGTATAACCAACACTAGCATGTAGAGAACATGCAAACTTCACACAGAAGATCCCACACCCGGGACTCAAACCCAGGACCTTCTTGTTGTGAGCCGAACATGCTGAGCTTATCACCATGCAGCCACCATTTAAATTTAAATAATAATAATAGTTTATTCTGGCTATACATAGTAATAATTCATGGTTCATTCAGAAATGACCTTATAATTTAATATGATAACAATATGATAATTTATTAGAGTAAGATATTCCCAGATAATAAAATTAACAATTATAATATTATATTATGTAAAAAAATTAAAAAAAAATTAAAAAAAAGCTAGACATAAAGGGAAGTGGTTGCCTGGTGGTAAAGGTGCTGGATCACTGATCCCAAGGTTAGGGGTTCAAGCCCCACTCTCAATGGGTTGTCGCTGTCTCCCAGTGCAGCTAACTGGGTTATTAAAAGGCCGGCCATGTCTCTCACTGTCTATGGTGTGAGGCATGTAAAAGAACCATTGCTGACCTTCATCGGTGTATTTCTGACCTGCGATGGCCTGGTGAGCTGTCCAGGGTGTACTCGACCCTCGCCAAGAGTCAGCTGAGATGGGCGTCAGCTTCCCCACGAACCTAATTAGGATAAAGCAGTTCAGAAAATGAATGAATGAAATGAGCTATACATAAAAATTTGTTGTTTATAAAATATTTTTTAAATGCTAAGTTAAGAACTACATGGTTAGTTTTAGTTGTCCCAGTCCGGACTGAGGAGTAGCATGCTTTTACTTCTTCTGCGGAACAATCTTCACTTTTAACACACAAGTTCCTTTGTCCGTTGGAACATTTAAAAGTAAAGTATAATCGTGGCAAAGGAGGTGGAAATGAAGTGTAGCCCTGAATACAATCTTAACTGTGCTACAGGAAAATGAAAACTTGAAAGATTTGGGTATAGATGAGGTAGTTCTTTGTGGGCAATGTTGCACCAGTGACATCTAGTGGTGATGAGGTTCCTGCAGAAACCCTGAAACGGTAAGCAGAGAACACGTCTCACAACTTTCTGTGATTGTGGCTTACACGCTTGCCTTGCTTTGTGTCAGGCAGTGAGAGTGTTAAGTGAGCTCTGCCTCAGGCCAGCGCAATTTTTGTACAAATGCAGTGTGTGGGTGTGTTTTGTAATTATTTTTGCCTTTTTTTGAAGAACCAAAGACATTCCATTTGCATTCTACAAGTCTCAGTGGACAATGAGGGGGAATCCCCGCCTTTGTCCATGACCTTCTGAAATAGAGAGAGAGAGACAGATAGAATCAACTAGCTCTGGAAACTGCACCACACCAGAGCATCTGGCTCCAAACCACTGAGCCGCATAGCTTCCATGACCTAAGGTTCGAGTGTCATATGAGCTGTAGTTATGTGGGTTGTGCAGTTCGGGTAATCCGCACTCAATACTCTTCCTATCACCTGCTTCTGAGGGCTCTGGGCCAGATGCAACCTTCGCTTCCTGCTCTTTCTGCAGGACTGAAAATTGTGTTGATGATTTACTCGGCCAAATGTCAGCCGGGGGACATTCTTCAGTTCTCAACAGGACAGGTGGAGTGCTTGTGATTAAGACCTTTTCCCGAATACCTCAATGATGCTGCATGTGTGAGTAATTTTGCTTGCATGCAGTAGGTTGTTCAACATGTACAGTATTATCAAAGATAATGGACAACAAAATGTAAACTCACTCAAACATAAAATAAGATTTATACAGTGGGACATATTTGACAGCGGCAGTGGTGGCCTGGTGGTAAGGTGCTGGATCACTAATCCCAAGGTTGGGGGTTAAAGCCCCACTCTCAACGGGTTCTTCCCCAACACACACACACACACACACACACACACACACACACACACACACACACACACACAGTGCAGCTAACTTGGTTGTCAAAGGCCGGCCATGGCCGGCCATGTTGCTCACTGTCTATTGTGTAAGGCTGTAAAAGAACTATTGCTGACTTTTGACAAGAGTAGCTGCATAGCCCTCAGCATGTTTCTGCCCTGCGATGGCCTGGCGAGCTGTCCAGGGTGTACTCTGCCCTTGCCCAGAGTCGGATGAGATGGGCACCAGCCTCCCCGTGACCTTAATTAGGATTAAGCGGTTCAGAAAATAAATTAGTGACATATTGGACAGGAAAATAAAATGATATTAAGTCACTCAAATTATGCTGGGCAACAAAATTGTGTAGCAATTTGTACATCTGTCTCCCAGCAAGAAGGTCCAGGGTTCAAGTCAACTGCATTTGTGTGTGGAGTTTGCATATTCTCCACCTGCTTATGTGTGTTTCCTACATGTGGATGCGAATGTGAACGTGTGTGTGTGTGTGTGTGTGTGTGTGTGTGTGTGTGTGTGTGTGTTGCCTTACAATGGCCTGGTGAGCTCTTCAGGGTGAACTCCGCCTTCATAATACAGTACTGTAATAGGATTAAGCGACTTCGTAGATAACGGAGAGAGTTACTGTACTTGTGCTGTCATCTAGTGGCTATGCTATGTAATGACATCGCTGGTTCTGTGTTTATTCAACTGAAATTGATTGTTTTTCATTAAACTATACAGAAACATGGTGTGCTGTAATTGTGTAAAATTTAAGGATTTTAATTCAAGCAATTAAAAAAGAAAATGCACTGATAATTAGTTATATGTTTCTAAATTGGTAACAACGCATTAGGACAAAATATTGAAAATTTATTTTATAATGGTTTTTATTGATGTTATTGATTTGAGAGCACAGGCTTTATTTTAAATATTTAATCCATTCAGATCTTTGGCAAAACGCTTATTTTCCAGTCACACGGATATGACAGTCTATCTCTGCCACCACTGGGTGAAGGAGGTTATGCCCTGAACAGCTTGCCAGTCCATCACAGAGCCAAAACACAATCACTCTCACACACTTGCTGGAAATTTTGGAACAGCCAATTAGTCTAATGTGCATTTCTATGGACCGTGGGAGGAAACCAGAATACTTGAAGGAAACCCACACAAGTACAGTGAGTACAGGCAAAGTCCACATGGAAATGCCCAGGCCAAACCCAGGACAAAGAGTGGACCTATTGGTTTTGAGGCATGCTAAGCACTATGCCACTGTGCTGTCCACTTTTGTCTTATCCGTCAATACGTATAACGGAAACTTTTTCCATGGCGACACTCTATGTCAAATTAAAATTTATTCCAAGCACTGGCAAAGCGCTTGTCAACAAAAACAGAAGGTAATTTTTTTCACCATAAGTATTTGTACAGTTGAGGTCAAAATAATAGCAGTGCGCTTTTATTTCCATTCACTCAAATACATTGGAACATGCCACATTTTATTCTAAATCAAAACATGAAAAATATCAAATTTCTGTTATTCCTTCAGAGAAATTGAAGAAAAGTGAAAAATGGTTTAAGGTTTTGTTTTCTTTTCTTTTCAATATTTATTTGTATCAACACTGTTTCGGAGACCTGCTGCACATCTGTGTTGTGGAGTCGCCCATCCGGCAGCGGTGAGCAGGTTATCCAACACAGGATGATTGGACTGCAATCCACAGTCCTTCTGTATTTCTTGTTTGTTTGTTTTCTCAGAAGCTGCAGTTTTGATGTCACCCCACAAGTTTTCTATTGGATTGAGGTCCAGGGATCAGTGATCCATGATCACTGGGATGTGATAAGTAGGCCCGGCATCGTATGTAGTATGAGAAACATCCCCATATCATGATGCTTGCAGCACCAGACTTCACTGTCTTCACAGTGTATTGTGGCTTGAATTCAGTGTTTAGGGTTCGTCTAGGGGCCACTAAACCCAAAAAGAACAATCTTACTTCCATCAGTCCACAAAATATTACAGTACGCTGTTTCTCTTTAGGCCAATAAATGTGTTCTTTGGAAAAATTGTAACTTCTTCAGCCCATGTCTTTTTTCCCAACAGTGGGACTTTGCGGGGGCTTCTTGCCGATAGCTGAACTTGTAATTGCAACAGTACTCACAGGTAACTTTAGACCTTCTTTGTGCTTCCTGGAGCTGATTAATGGATGAGTTCTTGCCATTTTGTCTCTTCTTAGATCCATTTGAATGGGTTTTTTCATTTATATATATATATATATATATATATATATATATATATATATATACACACACACACACACACACACACGCACAGTATATATATATATATATATATATATATATATATATATATATATCTATATATATATATGTCTGTTTTCATTTCGGCTTTTTCCCTTTCACTCGGGAGTCGCCACAGTGAGTCATCTGATTCGCACGTTTGATTTGGCAGAGGTTTTAATGTCGGATGCCCTTCCTGTCACAACCCTTTTTAGCAAGGGACAGAAACAAGGGACAGAAACACGTTGACGACTTTGCAGCCTACTCTTTACAAAAGTCAGCAATGGTTCTTTTACATGCCTCTCACTATACACAGTGAGAGACATGACCCGCCTCTGATAACCCAGTAAGCTGCACTGGGGGGGGGGGGGGGGGACAGGGACAACCTTGTGGAGCGTGGGACTCGAACCCCCAACCTTTGGATCAGCGATCCAGCGCCCTATACCACTAGATCACCACACATATATATATATATATATATGTGTGTGTGTGTGTGTGGGTGTGTATGTGTGTGTGTGTGTGTGTGTGTGTGTGTGTGTGTGTATCTCTCTCTGTCTCTCTCACTCACACACACATACACACACACACACACACACACACACACACACACACACACACACACTCATCTCTTCCCGGATGGCTGAGCTTCTCACCCTATCTCTATGGAGGGACAGCCCCACCACCCTGCGAAGGAAGCTCAATTCAGCCACTTGTATCCACAGTCTTGTTCTTTCAGTCATTATACAAAAATCACCATAGGTGAGGGCTGGAACATAGATCGACTGATAAAATGAGAGCTTGCTTGGTGGCTCAGCTCACTCTCTATTCTTCCCTTACTTGTGAACAAGACGCTGATATACTTGAACCCCTCCATTTGGGGCAGGACTTCATTCAAGCCTTGGGAGTGCTGATTCTCATTTTGGCCGCTTCGCCCTCAGCTGTGAAACACTCCAATGAAAGCTGATGGTCCTGATTCCTGAAGCCAAAAGGACAAGGTCATCTGCAAAAAGCAGAGGTGAGATCCTATGACCACCAAATCAGAATCCCTCAACACCTCGGCTGCGACTAGAAATTCTGTCCATAAAAATTATGAACAGAATCAGTAACAAAAAGGACAGCCTTGGCGGACTTACCCCCTCACTGGAAACAAATTCGACCTGTTGTTACCAATGTGGACCAAGCTCTGGCTCCGGTGATACAGAGGCCTACAGGTACATGGCCTGTAGCAATGGGTCTGGTACACTATACTCCCAGAGTACACCCCACAAGATAGCCTAAAAGACATGGTCCGATGATTTTTTTTTTTTTTTGTATAAATCCATAAAGCACTTGTGGACAGATTGAGCAAACGCCCATGCCCCCTCCAGGATCCTGTAAAATTCTTTCCACTAAGGCCACTCAGATACCTGCTCAATCCCTTATCATCTCGAGACTAGATTACTGCAACTCACTCTTGGCAAGTCTACCTTTGAGTGCTATTGGACCTCTGCAAATGATCCAGAATGCAGCTGCACGGTTTGTTTTCAACCTTTCCGAATTTTCCCGACACCACACCACTGTTACAATCAAGCCACTAGCATCAGCATCCTGTAGCTGCTCACATGAGATTTAAATCACGAATACCTGCCTACGAAGCCACAAATCGGCCCGCATCTTCCTACCTCAAAGCAATTATTACACCTCGCACTACACCACATTCTCCCAGATCCTATCGCACTGCTAGACCGATCCCTCCATCTACAAACCGACTAGGAGAAAAATGCATCTAAACTCTTCCCCGTTCTGGCTACAGGGTGGTGCAATGAACTTCCTCCGGATGTCCAGTCAGCTGATTCACATGGTATCTTCAAACAACAGCTGAAAACTTACGTTTTACGGCAGTACTTAGATTGGCACTATGCTGGACTTACACAGACACACACACACCACCACCACCAAAAAAAATACCCCCAAAAAAAAACACGCACAACACCTACCAGCTGAGATTGACTGAAGGTATACTTAGTCTGTGTTCTAAAAACCCGTACAAAAATATACAGTGATCCCTCGCTACTTCATGCTTCAGTTTCTGTGGCTTCAGTGCATCGTGGGGCTTTAAAAAAAATTCATCGAAAAATTAAAAAATATGGAAATTAAGGGAAAATAGCAAAAAAAAAGTTAAGGAAAATGCTACAAAACAAAGCCAATTATGCAAAAATAAATAAATAAATAAATTAATTAATTAATTAATTTAAAAACCCCAACAAACAAAAACAACCACACAAAACTATTTACATTTTTATGTGAGGTGTGCATCTGTGTGTGTGCGCGCATGTCTGCATGTGTATTTATATTTTATTTACATTATAAGCATTTATAGTGTTGAATATGTATATATTGATATTATATACACACACATGTACGCATACACCATTCCAAGGGGGGGGGGGGGTCGATCCTTCTTTGTCAAAATCGATGGTCCTGCTACCATGGATTTTGACAAAGTAGGATCGACCTTCCCGATTGACGTTTACGTACATGGGGGGTGGGGGGTGGGGTTGGGGGGTCTCGGTCCCCATTAACCGCAGAAAGTGAGGGAACCCTGTATTCACTGATAGTAACTTTAAAGCACTTCTGTAAGTTGCTCTGGATAAGAACATCTGCTCAATGCTGTAAATGTAAAGTGCATAGAGCAGGCCGAGAGTTCGTTGGCCAGGACGAAGACCACATTGTTCCTCCTGAATCCACGGTTCAACCACTGGTCGGATGCTCCTCCCCAGTAATTCTGCATAGACTTTCCCGGGTAGGCTGAGGAGTGTGGTTCCACACGATGTTAGAGGCGTGTTAACCAAGCTAGCCCTACAACACCCAGAGCCCTGAGATATTCAGGACAAATCTCATCTACCCCTTATCTCAACCACTGAAGATCATTTTTACTACCTTGGTGATCCCCTCCAATACCCCCAGGGTCTTCCTGCTCCACAGAGGGCATGTTGATGGGATTGAGGAGGTCCTCGAAGTATTTCTTCCACCTCCCGACAACTTCCCACAGTAGAAAGCTGGTGCCCATTTCAGCCCACTGTGGGCAAGGGTTGGGTTCACTATAGACCTTCACAGGGCCAAAACTCAAACTTACACCTAGTGGTGATTTGGAACAGCCAATTAGCCTACTGTGCATGTTTTTGAACTGTGGGATGAAACCGAAGCACCCAGAGGAAACCCATGCAAGCATGGGGAGAACATGCAAACTCCACACAAAAATGGGCAATGGGAACTAAATCCACACCTTCTTGCTGTGAAGCGGATGTGCAAATAACTACTACACCACCATGCTGCCGAGCCTCCGAATACATTAGTATAATAATAAAAGAGTACGACAGGGTTCATGTTCCCAAAATGTATTTTTATTGTATGTAAGGCACTATTTTTCCTCATCTTGTATCAGCCGCATCTTCACTCAATGGCCATCAGACAGAAAATGAGCAAAACAGGCTAAATAACGTTGAGCTGACTGAAGCAACAATCTCAATGGGATATTCATTTCGGATGTGGAGTATAGCGGAGGTACTTTTTCCCAGAAGGCAGATCCTTGGTGGTGAATCCTGCAGGGAAAAGCTTCTTGGCTTCATCGTCAGAGAGAGAGGGGATGACCATCACTTCATCTCCAGGCTTATGGGTGAAATGACAGATGGTCGGGAAAGTCAGTGATTATCACTTAAACATGTTTTAATTATACAGTGTTGACAATAAGTCTTACCTTCCAGTTCACAGGTGTAGCCACCTTTTTGCTTGCTGTGAGCTGCAACGAGTCGATGACCCGAAGGATTTCGGGGAAATTGCGCCCTGTGGTGGCGGGATAAAGGATTGACAGCTTCAGCCTCTTATCAGGCCCAACAACAAATACCTGTAACATAACCCAAACCCCCCCCACACATATTTTAGAGATTGTTCAGTGTTTATGAGCATTGTGATGGTCTGCATAAAGCCAAATACACGTTAATGATGGCATTACAAGTGCAACCAAACAGTACTATTAAGGCAATGGGTTCTATGTTCTGCTTTTGTATGGCTTTTGTGTGGGCTGAGAGTGAAAAAATATTGTTCAGTCCAAATAACATAGAACCCATTTTAATTCAGATGTGTTTAAAGTATATGAATTTATCAGAAGCGTGTCAGAACAAGTACAGAATGAAACGAATACTTTACATGAAAAGCATTATGGGAGATGCAGCTCCACAATGGCCAATGGGAGGGAGCAGCGTCATCCCTCCTAGCCAATAGGAGGCCAGCGGGGCAGGATGTTGTAAGATAGCCAATGGGAGGGAGCTGCGTCATCCCTCCTAGCCAATGGGAGGCCAGCGGGGCAGGATGTTGGGAGATAGCCAATGGGAGGGACCTGCGTCATCCCTCCTAGCCAATGAGAGGCCAGCGGGGTGGGGTGTTGGGAGATAGTTATGGGAGAGCATCTCGTGCATTGTTTGCATGGCGCGTTTGAATGTTTAATTGGTGTGTTTCGTAAGGAGAACTTGTTTCATATACAAAGACAAAAAGTTTTGGAAAATATTTTTCGTAACCTGGATTTTTCATTTGCTTTTCAAATTGGTGGAGACAATGGTGAGACTGGGAATGAATCACACCTGGATCCACGGGTTTAAACAATAGCTGCTTTTTCACAGACACCTTTACTGTAACAATAGACTGTGTAAAACCTGGTGGTTGTGAAATGTTTCAAAATATCTTGTCCGGGTGCAACTTGTTGTTTGAACACAGTGGTTGTCAGGCTTTCCCAGTAGTGTCCATTCAGTGTACTGGGTCATTTTTTGTTTGGGAGTGGGTTTTTTGGACAGGTTGTCCTGGCAGATGGGCAGATCATCCCCAGCAATACTGTCACCACAAAGAAAAATGCAATTCTCTCCATTTTATTGCATTCTTAAAACTTGCTTTTGCATTTATTTGATACTTTATTGTTGCCCTTCCTTTACCAGAGCCTTGTAATTACAGTCGGCCCCCAACTTACGAAATGAATCCATTCCAGAGCCATTTTCGTATTGTGGGGATTTCGTAAGTAGGGGTCGCATCTTACACGTTAAACGCCTAATTCGTTCCAAGGCTCCAGTCTTTGGACTGGATAAACCCCATAAACCCTTTAAAAATTATAAAAGTACACCAATTTTGTATGAAATATGTGTTAAAAGTAAAAGAAAATTATTTATTAAACCATTTAAACATTTTATTAACACATTAAACCATTTTATTAACATATTTATTAATTAAACCATTATTAAACATTTTTATTAACACACACACACACACACACACACACACACACACACACACACACACACACACACACCTCTCTCTCGTGCGGGCGCTGCGTGCCACGCCCACAAGACGTGGAATTCAAAGCGCATTCCCTGCTTGACAAACTCCAGATGAGCTCAAATGCACCCACATTTATTAAACATTTACTGAATTAAACAACTTAAAAAAGTAAAAACTAAAGCGTTATTCCCGCTCTCTCTCTGGCGCGTGCGCGCGCTGCGGGCCACGCCCACAAGACGTAAATTCAAAGCGCATTCCCTGCTTGACCATTTACTGAATTAAAACAACTTAAAAAACTAAACTAAAGCGTTATTCTCTCTCTCTCTCTCTCTCTCTCTCTCTCTCGCGGGTGCTGTAGGCCACGCCCACAAGACATGAATTCAAAGCGCATTCCCTTCTTGACAAACTCAACTTTAATTTGATTCCCTGAGGGATCGGAATTCCAGATGAGCTCAAATGCACCAACATTTACTGAATTAAACAACTTAAAAAACTAAAAACTAAAGCGTTATTCCCTCTCTCTCTCTCTCTGGCGCGTGCGCGCGCTGCGGGCCACGCCCACAAGACGTAAATTCAAAGCGCATTCCCTGCTTGACCATTTACTGAATTAAAACAACTTAAAAAACTAAACTAAAAACTAAAGCGTTATTCTCTCTCTCTCTCTCTCTCTCTCTCTCTCGGGCGCTGTAGGCCACGCCCACAAGACGTGAATTCAAAGCGCATTCCCTTCTTGACAAACTCAACTTTAATTTGATTCCCTGAGGGATCGGAATTCCAGATGAGCTCAAATGCACCAACATTTACTGAATTAAAACAACTTAAAAAACTGAACTAAAAACTAAAGAGTGAAGCTTCCTTCTGTCTCTATCTGGGAGACCAGCGTGGCGGGATGTTGAGAGACAGCCAATGAGAGAGCAACTTGCGCGTCGATTGGCGTTTGAATTTCTTTTCGTAAGAGGGGGTTGTTTCGTATCTCGGGGACGGAAACTCAGGAAAATGATCTTTGTAACCCGGAGATTTCGTACACAGGGGTCTTCGTAAGTTGGGGGCCAACTGTATTGGGGAAAAATACAAACCCTTTGTCCTTGTCCGTTATTTTTCTGATCACTGATCGCGCACTTGTACTTAGCCTTCCCACTAGCTTCCAGCTTGACACTGATTTGTGAGTAAATATGTAAACATATAAGATATCACGTAGTAGCGACCACTGTGCATGTACAAGCGAAGGACTCAGGTGTACTACTGCTTGGTCGCAGTTAAAACCTCCAATCTCTGAGAATACGACGGAGTACCCAATTTAAGATGTCCTCCTTAGGGCTTTTATGTAACCTGAAAGGGGCAATCAGAGTCCTTAAAAATCATGAAGGTAACGTACACAGCGGGCAGTGAGAGGCATGCCATCTTTGTCCCTCTCGTCCGGGTCCAGCATTCCCAAAAGAACCGAGAGCTCCCGCTTATCATCGGCTATGATGGGGAACGGTAGAGGATCGTTTGCTGTTTCTGAGTGAAGGGTCACCACGTCCTAAAGAGAAAGAGTTAGAGGCTTAAAACACTGAATACATTACTGAACAAGTGAGCAACATTACCAGTAATCACTTTTTTTTTCTATTAATCTAAATCAGTTTTAAATAAAGTGGAAACGTGAGTGCATGTTGAAGCAGCCGTAATTCCAAGTTGTTGTAACTAAAAGCCCTCAATAGCCTTTATCAGATACTGGACCTCAAACAAACAACATTCTACTGTGGGAAAGGTGATCTTTTGCAATTCACACAAAGTTCAGCCAAAGGTTTTGTGTCTGTGAGTGTGAAAACTGAGACAGGCAGCATACCTATCTAGCAGCCACATATTTCATGGGAATAAAACATAGCTGTAAAAATAACGAATAAGTACAATTCAGGATCAATTCAAAAACCATGGGGAATACAGATGTTATTATATATAACCCAACATGTGGGGACTTGCATTACAAACGTGGTTTCCAGAATTGTTTAGTCAAGGAACACTTGTAGATTAGTAGTGTAGTATTAGGTGTTATATTAAGATGTGCTTTGTGTTGAATAATTCATCTGTGCTTCTGAATGCACGTCTTGAAATCCGCAGTACTCAGGTCACCTGAGGTGATTTAATTTCTCGTTTGGCAAGTTATTCCAGTCACCAACCAGCCTAGTTGTCTAGTTGAATTTTTTTTTTTTTTTTTTATTATTATTAAAAAGTAGATCGAGATTCAAACAGACCATCAAACAAGCTGCCACACATATACAGAACATGTAACACATCAGACATTGGGTAGAAATCATAAATGTATGTTTTATCACCACTACACACGCATATGGCGCATCTCGTTATCTCATTGTACTGACGTGATATAACAAGCAAATTTCAATACTCGCCACCGTATTAATCACATGTATAATCCCGTATAATCACATGTCATTTAGGACAGTGGTGGCCTAGTGGTATAGGGTGTTGGATCGCTGATCCTAGGGTTGGGGGTTCGAGTCCCACTCTCCACAAGGTTGTGACTGTCCCCCCAGTGCAGCTAACTGGGTTATAAAAGGCCGACCATGTTGCTCACTGTCTGTGTTGTGAGACATGTAAAAGAACCATCGCTGACTTTCTTTCGTAAAGAGTAGCTACAAAGCTGTCAGTGTGTTTCTGTCCCTTGTGAAAAGGGTCGAGTCAGGAAGGGCAATCGAAGTAAAAAAAAAAAAAACTATGCCAAATCAAAGGTGCAAAACAAATTATTCACTATAGTAACATCTTAAAACGGGAAAAATCCGAAAGAAGACAATCACATGTCATTTGTTTACATGTTCAACTGTCAAAACATCTTCATCCTGTGAAATTTTTTGAAGGTGTTAAGCCACCAACTTAGACGGGAACAAAGCAGCCTCGGTGAGAAGAAGAGAAGAAGGCAACCGACAAACAATGAGAGGCAGAAAAAACACCAAAGGCTTTACAAACACGCATGGCACTGTAATTGGACCTGGCTCAGTTATGACGAAGCATCCCGTCTCATGTTTTCCCTCACCATGTTCTGCTTTTTACAAGAGCCGCTAAATCACTAAGAAGTTTGTGTTAGTGGACGGTAGTGCGAATTTTAAGTATGAAAGTGTTATGGCACATGAAGGGAGTGAAAGTCCAATCTTCCCCGAAATGTCTCATTCATGAAGTGGTGCATTTCTGATAGATGATTTGACAGCTGTTTAACCTTATTTACGAACACGTTGCAGATTGTGGAACTCGAAACAAAACAAAGATGGGGGAACAAAAATTACTTAAGCACCAATAATTCCTTGCGCCAATCTAAAATAATCTGCACCACTGTGTAGTCTAATGGGAACAGTGCCAAGTGACACATACTGTATGGTTTTCCATAAGATTCGAGAAGGTGACTGGACCCCCAGGTAGGTTTTGATGCTGCTGACACAATCAGCTCAAGATGAAAATGTCTGCATCTAATATAAATTCTTAAAAATCTACTTTCAAAAATGAAAATAAAAAAAATATATTTAAAATAACCTGTATTGTGCAGTTTTGTTATACATTTCGATAGTGTCACTTCTGCTTATATCAGTGGGGTGCGATGCCAGGGAGGGCACTTGTGATCCCAGGGAACTTTTTTTTTTTTTTTTTTTTTTTTGTACATCCACTACAGCAGGTGGCAGTGGCTTCCTCACTGTCAAGAGTGTGCCCAGAGGTAAAATAAGAAGTGAAGTTAATAAACCCACCATGGAAATTTTTAACAGGGACGGAAAGCGAGGCGGAGAGAGATGGAGACGGTGAGAGAAACAAACGTCTCCCGAAAGCTAAGTTGAGGAGATATAATGAAGTGGATGTAGCACTCGGCTTCACTGTGCTCCGGTGAGAAACGAGGAAAGACCGCTGTGTTTACTGTGTCTGAAAACATTGGCAGCGGACAGCATGAACTCAAATAAATTCAGGCGTCACTTAAAGCTATCACACCCTGACTACGGTGATGAGCCGCACGAGTTTTTTCAGCTAAAACGTACCGAATATTGCCAACAACCATCCCGCTTTGTGAATGATATACCAGCAAACCAAGCTCTGTTAGCATCAGATAAGGTGGAGTACCAAGCTGCCCAGTGTAGAAAACCCCACAGCAGAGCAGAGGAACTGATCCTACCTGCAGCAGACACGAGCTCGATCATGCTGGATGACGTCGCTGCTGCGAAAATAAGTCCAGGTCCCAGTTCAGCATTGAGCAGGAGCTGAGAGTTCAGTATAGTGCTTTAAACCCGGCTTCGAAAAGCTGTGCACTGCGAAACGTGCTTATTGTGCCATTAATCTGGACTTAATCATTTTGACAAAATAATAATAATAATAATAATAATAATAATAATACACATTGTTTTATTCATTTTTGTTTTGTGGGTAAAAGTGTTTTATATATTGTGCTCCTGAGTTAATATTGCTGATCAATTTTAATTTATTATGATTTATTGATTTTATTTAATTTTGTTTTTCAGTATCAAATGGTTCAAATTGTTGGTCAAAAAATGTTGACGATTTAAATAAGGATAGCTTTTTAAATTTATTTTTTTTAATTTTTCCCTGCACCACAGCACAACAATGAGAGCGCCACTGCCAACTACTGGAATGGGTGGGCAATTACACTTAATTCTACTAGCCCCACTATTTGAGAAGCTCTGGCCTTGTGGGAGCTCACCATGAGTCTTTCCTCGCTGGCATTCATAGTGTGCACACACACAACATTCTCCTCCTCCTGCAATGTTACGCACCACCTCCTGCCTGCCCACCAACGGTCAATCTAATTTTCCATGTGTCTGAGCAAACACATCAACTCCTTGAGCGGTCCCTCGGAACACTATGGGTGACGTGTGCACTGTGGTCAGGCCAGTATCGCATCCATCCAAGTAGCACGCTTTAGTAAAAGAATCAAATTACAGCATTTAGATTTCCGTTAGAATTCTTTTAATTAAGTGCTTGACCAAGCTTACAATGAAAAGGACAACATACTTGTTAACCTGTGTACTATGATAACACTATTCGAAGTATAAATGTTTGCTTTAACTACAGCAAAATATAAAGTGCCAACCAAGCCAACTATAAACTCAATTTTCATTGTGAGGCTTTGACTTGTATTACAAGTACGAGTTTGAAATGTCAGTGTGTGAAGCTCTTTCTGGGTGAGAGGATCCTACTGTGGTCTGGTAAGAGAGTTCTGAAGCCCATTGGTTGAGAGGGAGTACAATTTCAACCGCTTTCAAATGACTTTTGTGCTGAATGTGATGCTTGAGGTAGTCCAGCTTCCATTCAGTCCACACTTTTCCTTCCGAAAACTCGCTTGCTACTTTGGCTTCACAACATGTTTTGCAGAACAGACCTTTCTCGCTCAAAAAAGAAAAAAATATCACCCAGTTTCACGTTTGTTTCTTCTGTTTGCACAAACTCAGACAGCCATTCCATCTTAAAAGAACTGTATTTCTTTTTTAACTTTGATTCCGTGAGTGGATGTGTCGATGCCCATTCGTTTTGCCATTATTATAAATGGTTATCTCATGTGTCGTCCTCTTTTTACGTTAGTCACCATTTGGCGAGCTAAAAACACAGGTGGTGGGCGGCGCATAAGGATGTTGTCATTGTCAATCATGTCGATTCGGTGTGTCAGTACATATCTGAATTGCATCATTGGCTGGAGCAACCAGTCGCCCCTCACTCATTGACTCACATTCCAAAACAGCAGACTGAATAGTTATATGTTTATTTTATTTTCACGTCAGATGGGATTTCTATTTGTTGGGCGGAGTGCAAAATGTCTGTGAACGGAGACCGTAACACCGGTGCGCAATTGCACATGCGTGCAGCTTAGAAGAAACATTGCTACCCACGTGACATCTACATCGCAGTTGACGATCGGGTGAGTCGACTTATTGTTTATTCTTGTTTTATCATTATTATTATAAATGTTAATGTACATGTATTATTACTATTATGAAATATTTATTGTATTTACATGTTTATCTTTAATATATTAGGTCAAATATATGTGTTTGTGGCAGGTTATGAGTTTGGGACGGATTAATCGATTTTCTGTTATTTCTTATGGGAATAATTGTTTCATCTAAGAAACGTTTCGGCTTATGAGGTTTCCCTCAGAATGGATTCAACTCATTAGCTGAGGTATAACTGTACTTACTTGATCATATAAACAAAAGAGAATAGGGATATGAAGAACCTTTGACACGATGAGATTCCTTGATTGCGAAACTGTCCAAGTATGAAGATGGTTTGTGTGCGCTAGTATTTTGAAACATTGCTGTATCTTATGTTGAAAACAGCCGGTTTTGGCCTATAAATGTGGTTGCAGTGTTCAACAGTCGTGTTCGACACATATGACTGTGAAATAACAAACTTAGCACCTGTCCAAGTTTTCCCTCTAAGCCAGGGGTGTCACACTCATGCCACAAAGGGCAATGTGGTTGCAGGTTTTTATTTCAACCAAGCAGCAACACACCTGACTTGGCTCATTTAATTAACTGATTTGAGTCTTCAGGCAGTTGATTGGTCAATCTGTGTGCTCTGTACAGAGGCCGACCAATCAAATGCTTGAAGACTCAAATCACTTGATTAAATGAGCCAAGTCAGGTGTGTTGCTGCTTGGTTGAAACAAAAACCTGCAGCCACATGGCCCTTTGTGGCATGAGTGTGACACCCCTGCTCTAAGCTGTTTGAGCGGGCCATAAACAAGCTTTAACATTGTATTGTTTTTTTTTTGTGTATACTAGTGCATCATGGTGTGACCTATGAACTGGCCTTCCCACACTGCCCTTCCATGCACAGCATTATGTCCGACCAGACAACCAATAAGAGCAGAATAATCAGAGTGCAAAAAGGCCATAAATAACTGGGAGGAGGAAGCCAAACAGGTTGTCCAGCAATCACACTCAAAACAGGGTTTCGGAGGAGGTGGGGCCACAGCTTCCTGAAGAAAGTGTTTGAATTAGAAGAAGTTGTACTTTGAGGCTCCATGCAGGTCAAAATTCTGTAATATATGTTGACAATTGAGTAGAACATCCGACCTGCAAATAATGCATTTCTCAAGAATATTACTTTTCAGCATGTAATGACTCAAGTGATAGAAGATAGACTTGTGAAGCCAACCATGACAATATGATTATTTTGATGGCAATTTGGAAATAAACTCTAGCCTAAATTTAGACTGTGCTAACCGTGAGATTGCTCACGTCATGATAACCTACAGTACCCCTTTTTTTTTTTTTCCCCCCAGGATAAAAAAAGTTGGACAGGGTGCTGTTCACCCATTACATGCTAAAAATCTTCCTGCACCCAAGAACTTAAGAGAAGTGTTTACCCTGGGGACTGCTGGTCTGGGTGCCTTTCAGCCTGGGATTTATTGTTGTGTTTTTACTTCTTCTACAGTCTTGACTGGGTTTATTTTGGTTGTTGAACCTAAATAAATCAGTTTTAAAAGGTGTTTTATGTGGTTGGTTTGGGCCAGTAAAAAAATAAAAGTAAAGACTGCTGGGCCTTTATTGCCTGACTCATCAGGGTGGAGATTATCAAGGTTTGTTTATCATGAAATGACCAGAAATATAATGCCTTCTACATCATGCCACCGATTCCACCTCCGTCAATGGTAAAATGGGCTTTTGTTTGTCCGATAGGCCCACTCAAGTTTGGGGTGTACCAGCATACTACTTCCGTCCTCTCAGCATCACCACATGCAATAGTAGAGTCATGGCACACTAGAGCCAAGACAGCACTAGTGTGTTCATGTCAGACGCTTGTGCATTATTCCGAACTGATAAGGAGAGCAAACGCTTCCTCATTAAACTTTGTTTTACTTTAACTGTAGACGTGCCCAAAGTTAAAGCTCAAATTGCCATGCAATCCAATCAAAAAAGGCTTCACAGTCATTTTTGTGTGTGTGAGTGAGTTCATTATTTAAAATTGGCGAATGCAATGAATTAGTGTATGTCATAAAGCTGATTTTTTTTTTTTTTTTTTCAGCTTTGGCACTGCCAGGGTTAAACAGCTCTGAGCTTTAAACCTACCACCTAGTTTGGGTGGCTTGTAGATTATTGCACTTATTAAAGATGTATGTTTTGAGAGACGAAGTTCATGTTGACATTCACAACAGCAGAAGGTTATTAAGACAAACAGAACCAAGTGTGTTTAAGGTCACTGCGCATGCCATCACGATACATTTTACAGTTCAACTTGGAATCCAGTGGCCCCTTGTCCCTGACAAGCCACATGATAAAGGTCACATTTAATTTCTCCTGCTTCTACATGCACACAAAATCCGGCATCAAGTACAAACCAGATCCTTTGGCTTCCTATGGGCTGCAATATACCACCGCAGCATGGATTCTGTTCCTATAACAACCCCACCCCACCCCACCCACCGCCGCCTTGAGTCTTATTGTTTGTTTTGTTAATCACTCGGTTCCAGCACTCAGTCATTAAATCCCCTGACCTTTTGAAAAGCAATCCAAGTTCAACTCTCCCACTGGACTGATAAAAGCTGTACAGGGAATAAGAAGTTTAATTTTCATAACCTATTTACCTGACACTAAAAAACTCTTTCTCACAGCAAGGGAGTCTACCCCAGCTGACACTGGATGAAGACAGGGAACACCCTGAATGGCTCGCCAGAGCATTGCTGGGTTAATACGCACAATCATTTACACACACATCCACACCAAGAAGCAATTGGGAACAGCCAGTTAGCCAAATGTGTGTATCTTTAGACTGTGGGAATCGCAGCACCCGGAAGAAGCTCACACAAGCATAAGGAGACATGCAAACTCCATCCAGAAACAGGAATAAAACCCAGGACCTTCCTTGCTGTGAAACGGAGTAAATCAGAATTTTATGAAATGTAAAGCAATCAAGGATTATGCACACACATCATAAAAAAAATTATATTGTCCCTTACCCACGTTTCAAAAAAATAAAATGTCATAAAATGTCATAGCCTTAAAACTCAAGAGTTTAATTATGAAACTATAATGCATCAGCCATTGTTCTACCCGCTGCCCTTTGTGTCTACACAGAGGTGACACTACGTTCAACAACAAGAAAAAGCTTAGATATTAGATCACTTAAGTCATTTAGATATTCGTTAAAAATCTCCTCCTTGTTTTTATATTAACAGGAAAAATATCTGAAGTGGTGTATTGGTGAACTTATAAACTCAATTAAGTGACAGTGTTAAAAAAGAAAAGTAGATGATTGAGCAGTAGAACAGAGGTGATACATATAACAATAATGAATAAGGGTCTGTCCAAGCAAAAGGAGAACCCTGCCTACCCCAACTTCCAGCCCCATTTTTTTCTGAACGCAGGCCTTACTGTTGAAGGTGCGCTAAAGCGTGCGTACCCCGTAGCGCCCCAAAAATCTGAACAAGGTACACCGAGAGAGAGAGAAAAAAAAATTCTCCTCCAACCAAATACATTTTGAATTTCACACACCTCACAAATCAACTCCAGACATCACCAAAGTTTAATCAGAACACTGCGGACAAAGGAATAATCGTTTCATATTTGTCTTTTCTTGAATAGAAGCATGAAGATGGTATGCCAATCTAAGAACTGGGCATTAAGCCCAAAGTCAAAAGAATCGGAGGGAAGGGGGTGGCGACCGAGTCAAGGTGTCCACTCGCACAAATTCAGCAGAGTGACGACGGCATCGTTGGAAACGACACACCGTGCATTTGCATGCATTTCTGTCCCCATGCCTTTGATTGGTGAAGCGGTTTTGTCGGTGCACTTCACAGTCACTGCAGGCCTTTTTGTAGCCAAACTTTTGCACTGAACAGTTCATGCTACCTATGATATCATGCCGTGCTTACTGCAGGCTGAGGTGAGAAACTTCGGCATTCATTCCTGGGCTCATTATTTATTATTTATGCTTGCTGTCTATCAATAGCTTGCGTCAGGCATAATTTCGTAGAGATCACGCTGTGATTGGTTGACTATGATTTACTACTGGTTGACTATGATTTATGACGTTACTGAGAATTCCAGGATTTTCAGGCATTGTGCCGAAAAAAAAAATAATGGGGGGGGGGAGCACCCCTTTACATGTGTGAGTTGGAGTGCATTTTTTTTTTTAAACAGGAAAAGGCCTGTGAATGATTAAATCAAGCCCATGATTTGAGTTTAAAAGGTATATGGTCCACCTCCCTCAGATATAACATTAACCATGAAGAGACCAGCGTCCCATCCAGGAGGAGTTGTACTCCTAGTCGCTTCACACTACAGAAACCGGGGATAAGCACCAGCCTAATGAGCCAATATGGCTTGGGTGTAAAAAGCCCACAGACTTTACCTTACTTTTTACTGAAGAGATGAACTTTATACATATTTCAAAAATGGCCCATTTTGCAGTGTAATTTTGTAACATCAAAAAGTGTCATTTAAAGATATGTTTTCTTTTCCCTGGCAAATTCTGTGAGTGTAAACATTTAAAACTTGTGGGGGTTTTTTTGGGGGCGCTGTATACGTGATGCTGTTCTGTCAAACGTTCTCATTAAAATACAGGGATCCCTCGCTACTTCGCGCTTCAATTGATGCGGCTTCAGTGCACTGCGGTTAAAAAAAAAAAAAAAAAAAAAAAAATTCACAGAATTAAAAAATAAGAAAATTACGAAAGAATAGGGGGAAGTTAAGGAAAATGCCACAAAAAAAAGGGCCAATTATGCAAAAATAAAAAGAAACCCCAAAACAAAAACAACCCAAAATCTCCCATCAAACTAGTTACATTGCTGCATGTGTGTGCACTCATGTGTGTTGTCTTCTTCTCATGCATTACCATCTGTTTGTGTGTGTAGTTATATTTTATTTACATTTTATGCATTATTTTTGAATGTTTTATTGTTATTATAAGCATTTATCATTTGAAAATGTATATATTGATATTATACACACATATACATGTACGTCTACATCAGCTGGGGGGGAGATCAGTCAGATGGGGGGGGGGGGAAGACACTTCGCGAATTTCGATGGTCACGTGGTGATCTCGGTCCCACTTAACCGCGTAAAGTGAGGGATCCCTGTAATCATGATTTAAAACTCAATGGTCATTTGAGCTGTTCTGAGCATCAGGATCCTATTTATTTTATTCCAGCATAAATGGAGTGATTGATAGTTTCTTACATAGACTTACAGAAAAATACTTATTGGGTCCCCAGAATTAACGAAGCATCATATTACAGGACCAGCATTCTTAGATGCTCCCCATTTATAAAGTCTTCCTCAACCCGAACACCAGGTAGCGGCGACACACAAAGCAACCTGGTTGTATATAGCAATGGTGTCTTCTAGTAGAAATACGTACAGTTTTCCATCAAGAAACATCAGAACGTTACTCAGTTATCAAGAAGAATATTTTTAAAAATCCATCAGGATTATAAATTTAAAACGGTAATTTTAGCAGATAAGCAAGCGAAACACTTGCCTCTTCTACCCACAAAGTGTTTTGACAGTGTGATAATTCTGTGGCTGTACGTGATTTGGACATGGAAATTCGGTGGTCCATTTTCACTTCAGTGAGGTTCAAAGGTAATGTAGTTTGTACTCAACGCCAGGACTCATCGTACATATTCACAATGCACTGCTTGTAACCTGAAAAGTGATCAAACATATCAATCAATCAAGCTCTTTGTCAATCATCACATGCCGATCACATTGATAGCTCTGGGGAAGCTGTGGCTTCTTTTATCTAAAAGGTTTGCATTTCATTTTTTTGTCCTCCATGTGCAGTCACTTTCTTGCCGTTGTGTCATAAAACATACATGACCAATCTATCATAACGCAAGTTCACACTTTTAGTGCTCCTTCACTCAGACAGACCCATAACCCATTTTTAATAGACAGATTGTGAATAGATGACTAATCCCGAGCCACACCTTGCTCCAGGCACAGTGGTCCGCCACGCTGTCGATAGACAGAGCAATCATCTTCACGCCTCGCTTCTTAAACTCAGCCCCGAGCTGAGCGGCACAAGCTAGCTCTGTAGTGCACACGGGCGTGAAGTCACGTGGGTGAGAGAACAGGATGCCCCATCTACAACCATAAGGGAAAAAAAAAAAAAAACAGAAACAAACAACAGAGAAATAATCTGTTAAAAGGCATTGAATTGTGATTAACCCATCAGCACACAGGAAATCCCTGCTGATTGGTTCATCAGTATAGAGACACTTGAATTAAATATACACAATTGCTTCATCAGGAGGGTCGGATTAGCAACTTAATATAGGGATCCCTCGCTACTTTGCTTCAATTCATGTGGCTTAAATATATTGTGTTTTTTTTTTTTTAATATTTATCGAATTAAAAAATAAGGAAATTAAGGAAGAATACGGGGGAAATTAAGGAAAATGCCATAAAACAAGGCCATTTACATACCCCCAAAAAAAAAAAAAAAATACAGTCAGCCCCCTACTTACGAAAACCCTGGGTACGAAAAAAATCCAGGTTACGAAAAACATTTTCTGAAGTTTTCGTCCTCTGTATACGAAAACAACCCCCTCTTACGAAAAGCGCCAAACGCACCATTCAAAATTCAAACGCGCCAATCAAAATTTCACACGATGCGCAAGCTGCTCTCTCATTGGCTGTCTCCCAACATCCCGCCCCGTTGGCTTCCCATTGGCCAGGAGGCATCTGAACAATACCCATACTTCCTGTTTGTCACAGGGTGAAGGAGAGTTGACTGTTGGCTTGTTTTGAGATCACTGCAGTGTTATATTTCGTTATCGGCGAAACCCCTCTACAAATCAGGAAGATATTGAAGCAGAAGGAGACCTTAAAGTGAATATACAGTGACAGGGGCGATTATTTCGGCACGACATTGAAGCAGAAGAAGCATGGAAACGGAGTGCTCCGTGGAACAAGACCTCCGATCTCGCAAGGAAGCAAGCTAATACTGAATCACGACCCCTGATCTTTCAAACAGGTACTGTAATTCTGCTTTAAATACAACATCCTGTCCATTTAAACATTTAAATAGAATTGCTCCGTCAGCTGCACGTCGCGTGTGGGTGGAGCCCGCATTCGGCAAAAAACACCATAGAGACAGTTTTGTATGTGTGTGTGTGTGTGTGTGTGTGTGTGTGAGAGAGAGAAAGAGAAAGAGAGAGAGAGAGTGTGTGCATGTGTGAGAGAGCTGATATTGAGAGCCTGCCTACAGAGTCAGTCAGAGATGAAAGGAGGCTTAACTCTCTTTCAAGAGAGCACATTGCAGATTTAAGTTGTTTAATTCAGTAAATGTTTAATAAATGCGGTGCGCACCGCCAAATGTGAGCAAAACGCGGATCATCTGGACCGCCGATCCCTCAAGGAATCAAGTTAAAGTTGAGTTTGGACGTCCATTCTGTCAAGCAGGAAATGCGCCGTGAATTCCCCGTCTTAAAATGCTTCAGCATCCTGTGTGTGGGCGGAGCCCGCATTCAGCGGAGCGCGCCACAATAAACATTTAATGTGTATATAATTAATATGTATACATTTAATGTGTGTTATGTGTGTGTGAGAGAGATAGAGAGACAGTGTTGTCTGTGTGTGTATGTGTGTTAATAAAAATGGTTTAATAAATAATTTTCTTTTACTTTTAACACATATTTAATACAAAATTGGTGTACTTTTATCATTCTTAAAAGGGTTTATGGGGTAGTCTTGGGAGTCTTGGAATGAATCAGGCGTTTTACATGTAAAATGGGCCTGTACTTACGAAACCGTTACGAAAAAGGCGCTGGAACAAAGTAGGGGGCTGACTGTACTTACATTTTTATCTGAGGTGCGCATCTGAGCATGTGCGCGTGCATCTGTGTGCACACGTCTGTATGTGTTTGTATTTATATTTTATTTACATCTTATGCATTATTTTTGAATGTTTGTTATTATAAGCATTAAGCCGAAAGGAAATCTCTCTCTCAAAGCGTTGAATATGTATTTATTGATATTATATACGCATATACATGTACGTGTACGTCAGTCAGGGGGGTTGATCCTGCTTCGCAAAATTTGCCGGCCGCGGGGGGGGTCTCAGTCCCAGTTAACCACGGAAAGTGAGGGATCCCTGTACACAGAAAAAGAAAAATTATATATATATCTTCTTTTCCTTTCGGCTGTTCCCTTCAGGGGTCGCCACAGCGAATCATCTGCCTCCATCTCACCCTGTCCTCTGCATCTTCTCTTACACCAACTGCCTTCATGTCCTCCTTCACCACGTCCATGAAGCGTCTCTTCGGTCTTCCTCTAGGCCTTCTGCCTGGTAGTTCCAACCTCAGCAACCTACTACCAATTTCCTCACTATCCCTCCTCTGTTCATGTCCAAACCATCTCAATCTAGCCTCTGCCTTGGTCTCCAAAACATCTTACATGTGCTGTTCCTCTGATGTGCTCATTCCTGATCCTATCCATCCTCGTTACTCCCAAAGAGAACCTCAACATTTTCATCTCTGCTACCTCCAGCTCTGCCTCCTGTCTTTTCCCCAGAGCCACTGTTTCTAAACCATACAACATCACTGGCCTCAACACCGTCTTGTACACTTTTCCTTTCATTCTTGCCGATGCCCTTCTGTCATACACCACTCCGGACACTTTTCTCCAACCATTCCAACCAGCCTTCACACGCTCCTCAATGTCAGCATCATCCTGCACACCACCATCCTATGCTGTTTGGCAACACTCTCACCCGCTACTACTTTGCAGTCACTGACTTCCTTCAAATTACATCGCCTACACAAGATGTAGTCTACCTGTGTGCTCCTACCTCCGCTTTTATAAGTCACCCTATGCTCCTGTCTCTTCTGGAAGAAAGTATTCACCACAGCCACACCACATTTCCATCCTTTTTGCAAAATCTACCAACATCTGTCCTTCTGCATTCCTGTCCTGGATACCAAACCTGCCCATCACTTCCTCGTCCCCTCCGTTTCCTGCACCAACATGTCCATTGAAGTCTGCCCCAATGACCACTCTTTCACCTCTGGGGGTATTCTGCATCACTTCATCTAACTCACTCCAGAATCTCTCCTTCTCTTCTAACTCACATCCTGCATGTGGGGCATAAGCACTAACAACATTGAGCATCACGCCTTCAATTTCTAACTTGAGACTCATCACTCTGTCTGACACTCTTTTCACTTCTAGAACATTCCTGACAAACTCCTCCTTCAAGATGACTCCTACTCCATTTCTCTTCCCATCCACACCGTGATAAAATAGCTTAAACCCTGCTCCTAAGCTTTTAGCTTTGCTACCTTTCCACCTGGTCTCCTGAACACACAGTTTGTCCACCTTCCTCCTCTGCATCATGTCAGCCAGCTCTCTACCTTTTCTTTGCATAGTTCCAACATTCAAAGTCCCCACTCTCAGTCCTAGACTCATGCCTTTCCTCTTCTCTCTCTGCCTACGGACACACCTCCCATCTCTCCTTCTTCGACCAACAGTAGTCCAATTTCCATCAGCACCCTGTTGATCGACAGCACTGATGGCGGTCGTTGTTAACCCGGGCCTCGACCGATCCGGTATGGGGGTAATACTTCTGATTTGCATCATAAAAGTTTGGCATTGGTTTTACGTCGGATGCCCTTCCTGACACTTCTTCTTCTTTTCCTTTCGGCTGTTCCCTTCAGGGGTCGCCACAGCAAATGATCTGCCTCCATCTCTCCCTATCCTCTGCATCTTCTACTCTTACTCCAACGACCTTCATGTCCACCTTCACCGCATCCATAAATCTTCTCTTTGGTCTTCCTCTGGGCCTTTTGCCTGGTAGTTCCAACCTCAGCATCCTACGACCAATATACTCACTATCCCTCCTCTGTACATGTCCAAACCATCTCAATCTAGCCTCTCTGACTTTGTCTCCAAAACATCTAACATGTGCTGTCCCTCTGATGTACTCATTTCTGATCCTATCCATCCTCGTTACTCCCAAAGAGAACCTCAACATTTTCATCTCTGCTACCTCCAACTCTGACATTCTCCTTCTTCGACCAACAGTAGTCCAATTTCCATTAGCACCCTGTTGGTTGACAGCACTGATGGCGGTCGTTGTTAACCCGGGCCTCGACCGATCCAGTATGAATTCTGTATTGATCATTTGCATTTTTAAATGTGGCAGAAGTTTTACGCCGGATGCCCTTCCTGTCGCAACCCTCTGCATTTATCCGGGCTTGGGACCGGCATAAGGGGGAGAGACACTGGTTATAACCCCCACCCCCACCCCCCCGCCTCATGGCTGCATTGGATGCCCTTCCTGACACAACCCTCTGCATTTCTCCGAGCTTGGGACCGGCATGAGGGGGGGAGACACTGGTTAGTCCCCCCCCCCCCCTCCCACCTCATGGCTGCATTTTAGCAGCGCTACGACAGAAGGGATTAATACATGTTTGGATGAAGGTGAAGTTAAAACCTGCATAGTTGCATTCTCATAAAACTAAGTCTGCCGTAGGTTAAATAGGTCAGATCCATATAGCCGCATGCACACAGGAAGACAAGTGGCACGAGACTTGCGTTACCGCTAAAGTACATGCAAAAAAAAAAAAATTCACCCTGCAAGGGAAGTGAATCATTTCAGAACAGAAGAGTTTCCTTCCGAAACATCCTTCAGCCTGAAATTGTGATCAGCATCAAGTTAGCTCCCTGCAGTAGGTCCACAAAAGCTTTCATCATCTATATCCTCCATTACTTGAGTTTATTTTAGCTCAAACTCATAATAAATATCTTTTAATCATCATTACTCTTCAGAACCAGAAATAGAGATTCTTGTTCACCATGGACCGGGACAGATGAAAAAAAGCTGACTGTTTTATAAATATGGACCAAGCCTGGTGTATCTGGTTATTATACGTGTAAAATTTCGGTGTGCAGTCATGAAGCCTAGAATATTTAGAGCAGTGGTTCTTAACCTGGGTTCGATCGAACCCTAGGGGTTCGGTGAGTCAGTCTCAGGGGTTCGGTGGAGGTCAAGACACACACCCAACTCATATTCATAACGACACGTCCCGCTCGACCATCACTGGCTGCAAGTGATCACGCTACATTACTTCGCCAATCTGTGCTGCAGGAAATTTGGTGTGCTCAGTAGTCGAATTGTGACTGTTGTGATGGTACGTCATGTGATTTCTTTCATTATGTTTTAATCCATACTTTGTTAAGCAAAAAAGAAGTGGTCGGGCGAACATGTACAACATGGATTCACATATATAAAAAAATCAACCCTCCGCTGATTGATGTATATGTACATGTATATGTGTATATATTATCAATAAATACATATTCAACGCTATTAATGCTTATAATAACAAACATTCAAAAATAATCCATAAGACGTAAATAAAAAATAAATACACACACATACAGACACGCACGTGCACACGCAGATGCGCACCTCACGTAAAAATGTAAGTAATTTTGATGGGGGAGTTCATGCATTGTATTGGTTTTGTTCTTTAAGCACAGTGATGTTAATGCATGGTTCATTTTGGTGCCCCAGTAAAAACATATACCTACGTCGTGAATTTGAAAAAAAATCACATTTTATTTTTCAATAAAAGGGTTCGGTGAATAAGCATATGAAACTGGTGGGGTTCAGTACCGCCAACAAGGTTAAGAACAACTGATTTAGAGGCTGAATTAAACTCGTGTTCATTGTTTCCCCATCAGAAAAGGTTTTGAGAAATGCGATGATGTTTGGCGGTATCTATCAATCAATGTTATCTGTAAACGAAAATCACATTACGTGAAACTTGAGCTCGGATGAACTCGCCACCTACTCACTATACGTCGCTTGAGAAGGTTTTGCCTCTCGTTGTTCAATTCATTGGCGATAACTGACTTTGCATGGTGTGAATGCGGCTTAAGTCAAACACTAGGATGTTCAGACGAAAGCAAAAGGATTGTTGAAAAAAATTGCTGTACGATATTCCTGTGATACCTGATTGATATGACTGCTGCGCCACGCAACTACACCGCTGTTAAAATATCGTATGATGCGCGCGAGTTTAACGCAGGGCGATCATAAGATTACCGTAAGAAAATCAAATTAGATGAGCCTGTACATGTATGGAATTCCTTTGTCGGTTGTAACACAGCTGTAGGATGCTGTAAAGCATCACACAACAAACCTAGAAATCGACATAAGCATTACCAAGAGAACAACTTTAACATGCATAAAACTCCATGAATACGTACGAGGGCATCTTCTGTCTCATAACACAGTAGTTTTATATGGAACACCTATGACTGTCCGAGGAATTTGCCCAATTTTCGCTGGCGGTCTGTTGTGCAACATATCTGGCCTGGGGCTTCACACAAAACAGGAACATGCGCTGGGTGGGAGGGTCACGTAACAAAGCAGAACATACGGAAAATAGGAAACACAATCTAGACTCAAGTCTGATGTCAAAAATAAGAAGTGAAGACTCAAACTGTAATAAAATGAACAGCCTGTTCAAGTTGTTCTGCTTTTAAATAGACGAATGGACTGAATGGACTTAAATAGAAATGGACTGTTTGTGTCACAAAGTTTGGTATCAACATTCTATTAAAACTCGGAGGATCATAAATGTGTGTTAACGTTTAACTGTATATGAGCTCAGCAGAAAGGAAGATTTTAGCAATAAAAGTGTGTAGCCTGTTGGTTATGTTGTATGAACAAAAGTCTCAAAACCGTTATCACACCCTGGGGCTATTAAAGTAAATATTAGTATAGCTGTGAGCACCTGAGGCCAACATGTACATACAGCACTTCTATTTGAGTAATTTCTGTTCTTTTGTACTGTAATCTTTTCAGCACGTATTTGGATAACTCTTCTTCACTTATTCATTACCAAGCTGGTTAATTCTATCAGGATCGGTCAGAGGATCGATCCTATCTCAGCCAACACTGGATGAAGGCACTTTGGGTAGCTCACAAGACCATCACAGGGCAAAAGACGCTCCATTTATACTCATAACTGGGCAATTAGAAACAGATAGTCATCCTAATGTACATCGCTTTGGGCTGTCAGAGGAAAACAGAGCTCCTGGAGGAAACCCCAGCACGTACAGGGAGCGAGGCTTCACACAGAAAGCCATCTAACCTAGGACCTTTTTGCTATGAGACAGACATGCTAACCACTATGCCACCCTACCTTCTTCATAAAATGTGCAATTTGTATGAAACTCATCATGTTGATTGATCAACATGTAAATTAATCAGGAATGTTACACAGTGGTACCTTGACTTACGAATTTAATCCGTTGCGAGGGCGAGCTCGTACGTTGTTGTTGTATTAAAAACAAAAATAAAAAACAAAATTATTCATTGTTAAATAAATAATGTTAGATAAAAAAAAAAAATGTTCGTTAGATAAAACAAAAATTCCCATAGGAAATAATAGAAAAAAAACAATCCGTTCCTACTCCCTCCCAAACTCATAACCTGCCACAAACACATATTTAACCTATATTAAAGATAACATGTACCCCCAGTGCGGCTAATTGGGTTATCAAAGGCGGGCCATGTCTCTCACTGTCTATGGTGAGAGACATGTAAAAGAACCATTGCTGACATTCGTAAAGAGTAGCTGCAAAGTCGTCAGCGTGTTTCTGTCCCTTGCTAAAAAGGGTTGTGACAGGAAGGGCATCGACGTAAAAACCTCTGCCAAATCAAACGTGCGAATCAGATGATTCGCTGTGGCGACTCCCGAGTAAAAGGGAAAAAGCCGAAAAGAAGACAGACAGACATTAAAGATAACGTAAAAATAATAAATATTTCATAATAATACATGTACATTAAAATTAATAATAAAACAAGAATAAACAAGAGAAACCATATTAAATGTCATATTTAATTATATTCACGCTGATAAGCTGACACATACACAACACAGATGAGGCGTGCACACACACACACTCAGGGTGGGGTGCATGGTGTAATGCCGGAGGGATGCATATGAATCTGGAGAACACGCTTTTTTAGCCATACTGTACAAGAATTAAGTGTAATTGCACATCCACTACAGTAGTTGACTGTGGCGCTATCATTGTCGCGCTACGCTGTAGGGGAAAGCACCGTTCAAACGATATGAAGTGCAGGAAACACTATTTATAAGTGGGGCCGGTGGCGTAGTGGTTCGGGTGCTGCACTCATGATTGGGAGGTTGCGTGTTCAAATCCCAGTTAGACCCTCACTGTGCTAAGACGCCTGGGAAAGGTCTTAACCACAAGTGTGCCTCTGTTTACCCAGCAGTATAAATGGGTACCAGTAAAAATATACTGGGAAGGTAAGCTGCGGTGGAATAGCATTCCATCCAGGAGTCAAAGAACTCCGAGTCGTTTCGTGCTATGGAAACCGGGGATAAGCACCGGCCTGATGAATCGTTATGGCTCGGGTGTAAAAAGCCCAAGACCTTTAAACACTATTTATAGTCATGTGGGGGTGGTGATTTTTTTTTCTTCCTCTTTTTCTTCACAGAAAAAATTAAGAAACATTGCACAAGGCGTTCCCAGAGCATGGAGGAATACACGTGGAAGAATACGAGACTAATCAGCCTGGAAAAGTAATTTCCCCAGCAGAGCTCGTAAATCAAAATTTTGCTCATTGGATGGGGCAGATTCGTTATAAAAGACACTCGTAAGTCAAGGTACCACTGTTGCAATAGTCACTTCTAGACACATCTAGTCACTTTTTATGCATTAATGCATAGGTACAAAACAAAAATAAAACAAAGGTATCTGAATCAGTGTGTGTGTGTGTGTGTGTGTGTGTGTGTGTGTGTGTGTATGCCCCTTGAGTTAAACATATTTGCACATTTTTTAATCTTATGTTGCACAAATAAAGACAACCTCCCACCCCAAACCAATACCTCTATGCTTTAGATCAGTGGTTCTTAACCTGGGTTCGGTCTCAGGGGTTCAGCAGAGGTCAAGACACACACCCAACTCATATTCATGATGACACGCCCCCCCTTGGCCATCACTGGCTGCAGGTGATCACACTACATTGCTTGGCCAATCTGTGCTGCAGGAAACTTGGTGTGCTCAGTAGTCGACTTGTGATGGTATGTCATGTAATTTCTTTCTGAAGGTTTTAATCCTTACTATGTTGAGCAAAAAAAGAAAGTAGTGGGACGAATATGTAGAACATGGACTCACATATACAGTAAAACCTCCGCTGACGAAAGCTTAAGCTCACGAACTTTTCACCTCAAGAACATTAAATTTGCGAGCATATTGTCTCTGCTGATGAACTAGTTTTCGGCGGACGAATCAAACCACGCGGTCGAACAGCGCCACGGTGGCGGCCACGAGAAGCTGACGCACGCTCACGGCGTCACAGTTCGTCACCCCCTTTCTTTGACTGCGGAAGTGGTTTGTGTTTGCTAGACATTTTGGACCATATTGAGTGTACTTTTGCTATTATGGGACCGAAAAAGACCCCACCACAGGCGGAGATCATTGAAAAACATGAACGAGGTGTGCGTTTGTGTGACTCAGCGTCCCAGTACCAGTACGCTAAGTCTACCATTGCTCCCATCCTTAAGAACAAGGAAGCTATTAAGGGTGTGTGTGTGGCTAAGGGTGTTTCCAAACAGTAGGCGTTTCCAAACACTCCTTCCAAACAGTAAGTCCCTCCTCCCTCCTCCTCCCACTCCATTCCATCAAGCCATCAACTACCATCACAAAGGTAAATAAAACCACTTTATTATACAGTACAGTTTATTTCTTTAATTACAATACAATAGCACATTTATTATACATAAAATAAGGTATATTTTTGTGTAGTTTTAAGGCTTATTTAGTAGAAAATTATGTTTTATGGGGACCTGGGAACGGATTATTCTCATTTTAATGGTTTCTTATGGGAAATAAATGTTCGGAAGACGAACTTTTTGCCTCACACACACTTTCTGGGAACCAATTATGTTCGTGAGCAGAGGTATCACTGTATAACAAAATGTGATGCTAGTCAGCATCCTATCTGCATGATTTTGCGAAGTAGGATCAAAAATAATGCAGAAGATGTAAATAAAATATAAATACACACAAATACAGATGTGCATGCACGCACTTGGATGCACACCTCACATAAAAATCTAAGTACTTTTGATGGTTCATGCATTGTATTGGTTTTGTTCTTTGAACACAGTGATGGTAGTGCACAGTTCAGTTTGGGGCCCCAGTCTATGTCTGACTATGTCAGACCTATGTCTTGAAAAAAAAATCATATTTTATTTTTCAATAAAGAAGGGTTCGGTGAAAAAGCATATGAAACTGGTGGGGTTCAGTACCACGGCTTTAGATTCTCCAGCCAATTCACAATGATTCTGCAGTTCTTCCCATGTCCAAACACCCCTGGTGGGATTTCAACACTTGGTAAACAGCATTAAAAAGATCAGCCCACATGGAGCTGCGCCAGGGTCCACTGTCTGGCTTATATAACACGTATTTGGGCAGATTGTTTACAGAAACCTCACGGAAACGTCTCGTTTTTGCAGTTTAAAGACTCACACGTGAAACCAGAACATATTTAATATAATGTGCTGTGAAAAGCCAGTCACAAATTTTTTTTTTTTTTTTTTCAGTTGAAATAAAATTGCTACTTACGAGTCGCCCAGGAATTCATGAAATCTGATCTTGCCAATAGTCGTGTCGGCCTCAAAGTTAGGAAAAACGTCTCCGAGCAGTACCCCAGGCATGACTACACACGCACCCACCTTCTCCCTGTACCACAGTACTGCTGGCACGCTGCTGCACGCTTGTGAAATAAAGCGATCTACTTCCGGTTACGCAAACAGCAACACGCATGGAACTAATCAACACGGCGCACCACATGCGCATACAAATACGCAGACAACGTGTCAGTGTATAATTTCCATTGAATCACTCAGCCAAGCTCGCATTACGACTGCGCATGTACGGAGAATGCGATGTCAAAAGTCACGGCTACCAAACTTTCCGGCGGCGACTTGCTTTTATAAACAACATTATTATATTATTATTATTATACATTATTACATCATTATTATTATATTATTATTACATTACATTATTACTGAGGCGGTGGTGGCCTGGTGATATAGAGTGCTGGATGTTGGGGGGTTCGAGTCCCACTCTCTACAAGGTTGTCACTGCCCCCCCCACCCACCCAGTGCAGCTAACTGGGTTATCAAAGGCCGACCATGTCTCTCACTGTCTATGGTGAGAGACATACAAAGAACCATTGCTGACCTTCGTAAAGAGTAGCTGCAAAGCCGTCAGGGTGTTTCTGTCCCTTGCTAAAAGGTTGTGTCAGGAAGGGCATCCGACATAAAAACCTATGCCAAATCAAACATGCGAATTATTCGGTGTGGTGACCCCTGAAAAAGGGAAAAACCGAAAGGAACTCTTTCTCTACATTACATTATTATTATTATTATACATTATTAGTACATTATCATATTATTATATTATCGTATTATTTTGTAAACAACATTGCCACACTTTAATAACTGCCGTTAAAGCTGCTCTAAGCCTTAAATTGTCATAACTCCAGGTGCGTATTGACCCATTTTAATTTAGGTAACAGCCTGTACCGTCTTGAACAATGAAAAAAGCAAACTTGCAGCGAACATGCCTATAACTTTGAGACACACGTGTGTACATGCTCGCCGCCATTCATGATCAAGATGTGAAACTGGCTATGTGAAAACTCATTGTTTTTGGTTTTAGACAACACAAGTACGCAACGAAAACAAATGAAGCAAGGATGAATAAATAGCTAAGCTGAAGCACAGTACTAAGAGGATTAAAATTGTAAAAATAATAATTATTATTTTTAAATATGAAGTAAGCAAGCTAAACAACGGGATGGCACAGTGGTGCAGCGGATAACCCATCTCAAAACAAGAAGGTCCTGGTTTCAATTCCTGGGCTCAAGTGTTTCTGAGTGGAGCATGTTCTCCATGTGCTTGTGTGGGTTTCTTCCCACAGTATAAAAAAACGTACAAAACTGGCTGGTGTGAATGTTGGCACTGCAATAGCCTGACAAGCTGTCCTGGTTGCTCTCTGGTTCCTGCTCTCGCCCAGAGTCAGCTGTCATAGGCATCAGCCTCCTGTGTTCCTTATTAGGATTAAGCCGCTTAGAAAATGAATGAAGGGCAGATCATGTTGAATGATAAGGCAGTTCTTTGGGAACGCAATTAAAGAAGTTTTAAGAATTCACTCGCACTCACTCATTTATTTCCTGAACCAAATAACAGGGATGCTGGAGTCTATCTCATTCGACACTGGATGCACGCTGGATATATCATGAATGGTCAGTCCAGTGCAGGGCCAACACACACACACACAAATAAATAAATAAAAAAAACTACTCACACCTACAGTACAGACGCTCCTCGGCTTACGTTTTAGTTACGTTCCGAACGGCCGAACGTAAGGTGAAAAAAACGTAAGTTGTTACTGTACGTTCCAGTGACATATGACTGTCCATACTATACTATACATCCATAAATACTGATATCATATCTCATAAAACACCTTTAAATTAATTA